>OX388346.1:84969581-85562414 GCA_947579665.1 Sympetrum striolatum
CTTTCTCGATACGGGATGCGAGGACGTATCTGCGCTCCTTCCTTTTCGCACTACGTGGCTTCATGTCCTTTTCACGAGTGTTATTTACGACTTCGTGCGGGTTTTCTTTCTCCGGTAATGGTGTATTTCTTCCATGTTTCTCTCGCTATTTTTTTACGCTCGTGTGTGGATGATTTTATCATTTTTTATTCGATGGAATTGATAGGTTTCGCTGGAGTTAACAATGCTATCCAGCGATGAGAAACTATATAGAAGGCTTGAATCCGGTATTTTCAAAGCTCTGTTGTTATGGTACTCTTGATAGATAGAGTTGTCATGTTGTTTTAGGTAGTTGAGCCAATACACAAAAAAATTAAATAAATAATATACTACTATTTTTTGAAATTACCGATTTTCTATCTTTAAATATGTTATCAGGAAGTCAGTTCATTTCGTGATATTTTATATTTCAGTCTTAATGATTCATTGCTTGAGAATACCAGTAAACAGGCATTCATGTAAAGTCCGTTACGAAATATTGAACGGGTGCCCCCGAATCTTATGTAGTCAGTGATTCACAAGTACAATTTGGCAACACCGCAGACTGCCGCCCGTGTCAACATGTACAGCAATTCTTAATGCATCTTCATAATATATTCTTAATTCTATTAGTTTAAATACGCGCCATGAGTGGCACGTGTGTTAATTGATAACACTCCATTACTTGTTTGACCTAATTGGGTTTCTTGTTTACAAATTAATTATTTCTTCGAATAACTGTATGAAGTAAGTAAATTAAAAATAAGTACCCGTGTAAATATATAGAATTGCCCTTTGTTTTATGGGAAAAAAACTATGGAAAGGGAGAAAATATATATTATACGTTTGGAGAGCAAAAGAAGTAAGTCTTCCAAATACGCTCACATGAAATCTTAGATGCGCATTCAATTCTTCAGAAAATAACTCGTCGATATCCGAAATGCTCTTAATGCATTCTGTTCTTTTCTTAATTTATTATCCTTTGAAAGTGAAGAGCAACGAGGAATCAAAAGCGATTTGAGGAAATGTAGTGCAGCGAATGAAAAAAGCGGTGCATGGGTACGTTTCAAATTCGGAATCCGTCCGAGTAGAGAAAACATTTACTTTGGACCGAACGAGAAACTGTAATCGACGGAATGTAAACTGTGACCCTGGGCTTATATTTAAACAAAAAACCGTGTTTGCTGTGTCCAGGTCTAGTAGCTCTCAAACTGTTGGTGTGGAGGATCTACAAACACTGGAACGCTCAGCTTTTCTATCGTGTGTGACCACTTTTCTATTTTTTAGTTAATTAGTCGGGCATGTTTTCTCCCGATTTCTCTTCCAACGCAAAATTAAAGCCATAGACATAACGGCATCTCAACGATTTTAAACCTCTTACTTTGGAAGTTATAAATCCCATTGAAAATGGCAGGCTTTATTTTAAAGTTTTCACTTTTGAATTCTGAGTAATATCCTGTATATTCTATTTTCCGTTCTTAAAATCATTAAGGTTATCATTTGCAAATTTACTTAGGATATCGATGAAAATAGTTTATTTTGAAAGTACCAAGGAAATTATTTTAGATGTCTAAAGCAAAAAGGAATCAAAAACCACGATCCATCCTTTCCACGTCTCATCAGGAATGTTTCTCGTGGATGGAATTGCGAATTTGTGCAGTGGTTTATCGTCTATGTGTAGAGATCTTCATTCTAAAGGAAAATAAAACATTTTAAAAACTCGTTTGGAAACGTTTTGCTAATTTTTTCTTAATTTTTGTTGCTAAGAAATAACTTTAATATTTGCATCATCCCAAGATTAATAAGAGTTATATTCGTTTAAATAATTCCTCTTCAGCGGTGCAGCGTAAACTCGATTCATGAATTAATTTCGTTTCTGAAAGTAGTTAGCCACCCATAACGCTCGTAAACTGAGACTGTTATCGTCAATTAAATCAATATAAAATAGATTAATCCGTTCCTATTTCCGAAAATAATTGAATAATTCAACCTTTCATAATATTAATTTGTGTACAAGTTCCCTTCCGCACACACCATTAAATTGATATCACCCTTTTGGCTAATGCTCAACCTCATTGTCAAGGGTTAATATTATTGTTTTACCCGTACGAGGAAGTCAGGCTAAAATGAATGAGGGGTCATGACCTATTCTAATTAAGCTACTAAGTTATTACTTGATGTTAAACTACTACATACAAATAATATCAACAAATACAAATAACTTCTAGATATTATATACTGAATATAGAATAACGGACAACCTAATGGGTATACTATTACGTTCAAGAAGTTCCCGAACTTATTTTTCCCCGCGAAAACGCCAACCAGGAGAAATGTAATATTCTCCTGTACCCACAATATGTGGCGCTATGTACCACCGCAACTTTAAATTTCTCCTGCGAGGCGTTTTCACGGGAGAAAAATATTTGGGAAATTTTGAACGATGTAGTATTCTCATACTTTAAAAAACAATGCATTACTGCTTTATTCTACGACTGATGGCACTGTTCGTCAAAACTAAAGCAATTATTGTGTGGTAAATCTTTTTATAGATTTGTATTATTATTATTTCGATTAATCACGTTTGCAATCCACCACTGATTTCTACCTCAAACCCCGCCGTCAACCTTTTTTGCCAACTTGCCTGTTTTTACTCGATACATGGTTCCTCACCCGAGACTGATATCGTTCGTAAAGTTCGTTCGCGAACCAATTCGTTCGTGATGGGACGCGTTTGTAAACCAGAGTTCCACTGAATAGTTGGACCCCCCCTTCGGTTACACGTCCTCGCCCAAAAGCGACGCGATTCGACATTTAAAACTATTTTTCCCTCTCGTTGCGTCTTCACTCGAACAAGATAATGCTTTGGAGCGCCCACCGGTTTGATTTTTATCGTCTCTTCGGCACCGCTTGTTCCAACGCGGAATTACCAATTGAAATGGGCTCGCATCCGATTTTTCCACCGCGGCTCGTTCGACCATTTTTTTACTGCGGAGTATCTTGTTTGCCCGAGTCGATTGCACGACACGCCACCCACGCTTCTACATGAAGAGAGTTGATGGTGTACGTGCGTATGTGAGCCTCGTACATGTGTGGAAGGCCCAAAAGTGCCCTCTCGCCCCATTTCCGCTCCAGACACTGATACACCAATCCTACGGAAAGCAATCTACTCGCCCGCCTTCAATTTCGGCTCCTCGTCTCCTTTACTTCGGATGGGTAATGAATGGCGTACGTCGCACGGGATAGTGGATATCTTCGGGTAAATGGACGGTGGGCTGATGGAACTTAAACTCGTATGCGTTATGCACTACTCCGGGTTTAATTTCGCCCGTGTATTTTGTACATGGGCTGACCTATTTTTAGCCTAAATTTTCCATCTTTGTGTAAGCAGACCATAAAAAAAAATCGTATGCACCTATTCCAAAGGTGAGCATTTTTATCTGATTCCATCAAATGACGTATTAATTTACGTATATTTGCTAGAGTTTTTAACTTTGATTTAATTCATGAAATTATCTCGTCGTAAAATTGGCGATCTAACATTGGTAATCGGACGATTTTTGTTATGTTACAACTTTTAATGTTGATGTATTGAGGAGAACTTAAAAAAATGGCTAGTAATTAAGTCTAGTAACAAAATCCACTTAATTACCAGCAAACTTGTCAAATTGATTTTTATTGAAGGTAGTGAAAGAAAATCTTGGACGAATAGAAAGTTTTTTATATGATCTATTCTATAATTTATCTCTTGATTGGCTTTTCTTCCTATCCAGACAAACCTATACTTTGGAAGCCATTACACATCCTAAGTATGTAGATTATGATTTACGTCTATTGTTTACTTAAACTGATGACTAAATAGAAGGTACTTGTATATTTTACCTTATTATTTTCTCGTACATAGTTATCCTGCAGATTTTAGTTGTTTTTTATGTTTATTTGCGACCTTTATTTTCTCACTGAAAATCAGAATTGTCTGCAGTAAGTACATGCGTCCAGAAATCCGAAATTTTATTTTATATTCTATGAGAACTGTTTTCATATCCATACTGACGATATCAACAAGGATTCAGTTGTTTAACGGTGCTCTATCGGAAACATACTGTCTCTACATGTGACTATTACGTTTTGACGGATTGTTTTTTTTTGTAATATGTCATACGAAGACAATTGCATTGATTCTGTCTCAATTAAGCTTGAGGGTAGATGATGAGATTAGATTATTAGTGAACGTAACTGCCATTACTGTTTTTTGCTTTGTTTACATTATGCGTTGCGTTATTGGAGAATATTTCCTTGTATTTTGCGCTCCGGTGTACTTTCTTCTCTATCGATATTTATTTTTCACGACCTCATGTTATCAAGTAGAAGGACATCATTATCTGCCGGCGAATCTTGCTCGACCTTCCCCATTTCGATTTCCAACTAAGCTTTAATATTTAGTGTGTAGCACTTGTTCACGTTTTTCATTCCGAGGAAATGTTATTTGCAGCAATTTCGTTGCTGTCATACGGAAAAGGCACTTTTCTTCCTCAATTTACGCAGCTTAGAAAAATATCGTAATCCTGCAGAAATTCGTCATCAATTTATTTGAGTAAACATGAGTATCAAACTGTTGATTAGACTTTCGGCACTATTGTGATTTCTTTGTTGTGGTTTCGAAAAAAATTTCGTTATTTTGTCTATCTAGCATTGAATTGGTATTGGTGTTTGTATATAAGATTTATATTTATGATATGTTTTTACATCGAAATACCTAATAGACCGAAAAGTTGAAAAAATGAAGGAAGTACTAAAAGGTTTTGATAAATGAAACAATTATTTCTCTCAAAGATCTCGTAATTTATCGCTAAGAATTTGGAATACTGTTTATTTGTATTCTTCAAAGTTATTGTTATTATTTCTAATAAATGTAATTATAAACACTAAATAACTTCCACTGATAATACTATAAGGAGTTTGTTTCATTTATTATGGCTACCTTCCACAAAGTTTAGCTTGAAAATGTCAGATTTGTTATTATTTCCATTGGATTACTTGGATAGTGTATTTTCCTCCTAATTGGGATAGTTTTTGAGTTTAGCTTTATATCTCTGAACTTAAATGTGAATTGGAAAGTTAAAATAGTTTTTCAAACAGCAATTGGGAAATGAGAATGAAATTGACAGCACTAGTGAACAGATTTATCCTTACTTATTGCGCAGGAATTCGTGTACGGGCCACAGCAGATTTTCTTTTCACTCAGCCGAAACACGTTTAAGCTTTCTTTCGCTTTCAGCATTGACAGGATGATATATCTCTTCTAAATCGAAACTTCTGTATATTATGAGTAATGGCGCCCCAAAGTTTCGGTCCCTCTGGTGGCTTACTTTTAAAACTTTCTGCTTCCCGTGTACTTTCTATCCGACTTCTTTCGCAGGAAATAACTACGATTTATCGACTGTTTTCAAGTTCATGGAGAGTATTTTCGCCGCTAATAGATAGCTTTCCTTTGGTGTATTAGTTGAAAATTGAGTAAGCCAGCATTTGGAGGGAATTTCTAATGGACATTAAAATTTTTAAAATTTAAATATATGTTTTATCATTTTTATTACTATGCGCATAAGTTGCAAGTAGGCCAAGTGGCAACATTGACAATATATTTACATCATAAACAACATGAAAAATGATAAATCTTGACGTATTATTTACACTTAATATTTAAACATTTTCACTGTTTCGAATTATATTCTTTAAACTTAATATATATTTTCTGGGAAGGGACTGAGAATCTCCTTTGGTAAGCCATTCGAATCAACAGCCGTTCTATTTAAGGGGTATTTACCAATGTCCTTTTTGTGACCCTTTCTTTTGTTATTGTTCTTTTAATTAGAATACCACATTTTTTATCCTCCGCTGGTCAGGTTTGAACTAAAAGTTAACTCTATAGCTATTTTTTACTAACAGAAACTTCTTGATCGTGTTGTTTTCGCTATTATTTTTAATATTTCGCTAATTATAAAATTCCGGAATCTTCATGCAAAAATTATAGTGCAGCTAAACATTTCTCTTGAAAAAGAGGTGGAGGTGACTTCGCTTACTAGCCACGTAGGATAATCTCCAAGGAGAAATGGGCATGGTAATTCTAACTGGGTACGAACACGGATTTTTCAATCGCAAGTCTATCGCTCTAAGCATCGAGAGAATATCTAATATATCGTTACAGATTCTGTTTGACCTTTTCAAGCCTGTTCTTTTATCTTTATTTTTTATTTTAGTTTCCGTTGTTTGAAATTCATTTAAAATATATTACTTTGTAGCTGGTTGATGTAGCTGTGGCCGAAGAGTTTCAATCTAAATTTTTATCGCTATCTTACTGCCGAGTTTAAAAGATAAGTAATTGCCAAAATTCTAAGCTGAATAGACTATATAGATGAAAGCTATTAATAGCTTTCATCTTTTAATTCGTTTTCGAGTGAGTACTGAAATGCTCTTCTCGCCGATATTATGAAAATTGTTCAAGAAAACCCATGTATGTATACTAGATTTGACCAATTCAGTTAAGAGGATAATATTATGAATTATATTTATGTAATTGGTGAATATTTAATATTTTTTACTCATTTTTACACCAGGCTATACATAAGTCCCTTTGAAGGCTTTTTAGCTATTCGTGCGTTAATTAAAAAATAAATCAACTTATATCAACACACACTACGTAATCTCTCCATGTTTGCTTTAATAATAGGCGTTGCGGCTTAATTGTAAATTTTGTCTCTATAACTATCCGTGTAGTAATTACATTCAGTTTTTATAAATCCCGAAAAGACTCATCAATAGCTCCGCAATTTATTTTCCCTCTCTATTATAAAAAATACGGACATCACCGAATGAAAAATTAACTCGACCATTACGTGATATCAAGGTATATTCGTATATCCTCTATGAATCAAGTCGACCCAAGGGATTCGAAACAGCCCAAGGGCGTAAAAACGAGCGTTCTCCTTCCCAAAATTAACCCCCGACTATAAAAATGAAACACAAATCTGTCGGATTGATAGTTACTCCTCGTATAAAAAATGTTTTCTCTCTCTTCCGATTAATCTCCAGCCGAAATTATCGCTCCTGGTTAATTTCCTCCGTCCCTTTCATTCCTCCCGGGATCTCTCTGCAGATTTGTCTCTGTATCGTCTGGCGTAAGCCGCAGATTTGGTTTTTATGAATTGCATATCTCTTTCGCATCACGCCCAGGCACTTATCACACCGGCGATGCGTTCTAAATTGCCTTCTCCTCCTCCGTCGAGATATTAACAGCCCGGGCACGTGTCACCGAGACCATTTTACGGCTTATTAGGTCCGGGCAATATCTCCCGCGACGGGAAAGGATACAGGGCACACACCCCTTCTCCCCCTACACCCCCTTATGGAACTCCTCTTTCCGCTTTCATATTCCCTCCGGATGAGGATATCCTAGGGGAGTTTAAGGAATAACGAAGGAGAGTTTCCTCGGTTTGCTTTATAAGGAAAAGAAACTTTCCATCCATACGTACGCCTGGGTAAATATTTAGTGGGCGATGGAATTGCGTGGGGAAGGAGACCAGAGTGTTATAAGGGGCGGTCGTTTTAAAGGGTGATGGAGGAAGGTGGACGGGTTTTCTCAATTAAGGGGACTGTTAATTGGCGGGAGAAAAGTTCCAGGATTACGCCACAGTGGGGGTTAAAGTCGAAGGAAATAATTGATTGTGGGGGTTGTGATTGGAAGTTTGAAGAAGATAAAGGCTGCAATTTTGCTCATGAGTATCTAATTGTACTCTTATGTGTACGAATTCGGTTGGCTCACAGATTGAAACATTTATTTTTTTTTCAGAGTTTTCGTTCCTTTAGCATGATATTAGATAAATAATAGTTTGATCGAAATATAGTGAATGACATTATAGCTAAGAGTGGTTTTAGAATTTTATCCAAAGACGACCTTAAAAAAAGCTGTTGATAGAAAATTATTTTCGATATTAACGTAAAGCAATGAGCTGGATTTGAATTGGATTATTTTATGGGTTAATTCGCATCTTCATCTGAATAAATACCCAAGAAGCTGTATTTAACGTGTCGCAGTAAACGTAAAAATTAACGCCCATTTTAGAAGTAAATAATGCAAAATTATGGTAATATGTTTTTAGCGCTGGTGGCCAAACTTCATTCCATTGAGATATATAATTGCAATTATAATACGTTTTCCAACAAGTATGTTAGATTTATTAGAATATTATGGTAGTAAATTAGCATATTAACATATTTTACGCTAATAATTATTACTTCATTGCCATCTTTTAAGTAAAGTGGCGAACAACTATTATTTATAAGTTGTAGTTTTGGGTGTTAGAATCACTACCGCATGAGGCTCGCAAACCTCACTTTAGTTAATCGCGTTTATTTTACATGCATGTAAATAAAGCATCGCTTCTTGTAAATTAGAGCGCTCACAACGGTAATGGATTAATCGACTGAATCACCATTATAGTCGTGCGATAATTCCCTGTAGCCTTATTGTTTGAATGAGTAAATAAATCTTGCGAGCTCGGGAGATTAAGGTACTCTGAGAGGCAGTTTGAAGCTTCGTTCCAAATACCTTTCATCTAACCGCCGTATGTTTATCGTTTCGTTACCCAGGAGTGGACCCGGTCTCTGCAATTATATGATTTCTGCGCATATCAGACGAGAAAGCGAAGTTTGCAAGTGGCGAAGTTAATGGCCGTCGCCTCCGATTGAAGTGGATTCTGGTGTTTAATTCTGCCTCTACCTGCCTCTGTGCGTACCGTCAGCGCCCGCAATATAAAGTTGGCCGTCCACTCGCAGGGAAACTTTCCGCGACGTACCCTTCGAATCTAATTGCGCTTCGGAAAGTATGCGGTTGGGCTCCGAAAAGTTTAATCCAGTGCGATTCCCTGCGTCGAGAGGCGTCTGAGTGCCATTTGCCTCCGAAACAGGGTTTATGCGCGAAGCCGCCTTGATTCCGGAAGCACCGCACTGCAAGCAGTAATGAACTGCTGTTCGGAAGTTCCACTATTTCCCTCCGCTGCGAAAGTGGCGCTTCGATGCATTATCTAAAAAGTATCCGAATGGAACCTTAATGAAAACGTCATTCGCGAATGTTATGTCCACAAATACGTCGAGAGCTGCTTAACGGTGCGATAAACTTCGAAACGCTTCTTCTCGTAAAGATTTTATTTTTGTGACGTCGAATTAGTGCGGGAGGACATCGCTGTTATCGTTAAAGTTTTATTTCGCGAAAGGTTTTGGGTTTTTCTCCCTTCCATCAATTCGCTCACAGTTGTTAAATTTCAATGTAGCTGCTGTCGACGGCTACACCTGGAGATTGTAAATTTTTCCTCTCCATCCATCGCTGCAAATTTATGTTACT
The DNA here is from genome assembly GCA_947579665.1 of Sympetrum striolatum. Classification (NCBI taxonomy): domain Eukaryota; kingdom Metazoa; phylum Arthropoda; class Insecta; order Odonata; family Libellulidae; genus Sympetrum; species Sympetrum striolatum. Next base: position 84,978,997 of record OX388346.1, read on the forward strand.
ATATTTTCCTGAACGAGTAGATGGATATTAGAGATGAAACTTCTCGGAAAAGCCTCTCAAAATAGTAAGCTCTCAAAGTAGATGTAATATTCATTATCCGTAAAGGGAATTTCTGGTTCTGCGAATTCCACCTCTTATTCATATTATGATAAATGTGGATCGCATCGCCCTCCTCGTGCAATAAGAATTTGTTTATGGCATCCGCTGAATCGATGCACTAGTTCTGTGTAAGGAAATGTGAGCCCCGCTGGAAATCCCAAAAGAATATTTCGCAGAATTCGAAGCGTATATCTGCAAACTTGAGCGTCATTAAGGTTCATAAAAGCTCCTCTCTTCTCATTGGTCGAGGAAGAAGGCAATTAAATACGGAAAGCGTGGATTTGAAGAATTTCTTTTTCATGCATCGCTAATCTGCGTTCGGTTGATAATTTTTCATTCTTTTCCTCTGTCAGATATCTTTCCAAGATATTTTGCTCGTAGAAGGCTAGCTTCACTGTGCCGCTACTTAGGAATGAAATCGTTTTAATGAAACCTTGGATGAAGCCAAGCTGCTGAAGGGAAAATAGTTCCTATTTAATGCAAATAAAATCTGCCACACAATAATGGCATTTCGTTCAAAGTATATTCTCGTAGCAATTTCCTAATATAAGAATCAATTCCGTTTGTCGTTATATACCACGGCTTTAACTTTACCCGAATTGTTTTAGATTATTCATCGATTTTGAATTACTTTACGAAATCAAAAAAATCCTGAAATTTTACCAAATTTTCTTCACTTACCTTCTTCACTACACGTTACCTTCTAAGGGTTATAGCTCAAAGAAAGAAAACCGTTTTAACTTTGAGAACAACCTGGTAATCATGACGATTTGTATGTAGCAATGAAAACAAGGCATTGCTGTCGGTCTGTCACCTAAATTCATCCGAGGATTTGTGTTGAAGGAGTTTTTGGCCGTATCTCTTAAGGCACTTTAGAGCGAAATCCTCTTTATATATGCACTTCCAGTCTGTTCTCCTTCCTATTCGGTTTATTGTTGCCATCATTCCTCTTGCCAAAAACGTCTTCTCTTCCGATGGGATTACTTCAAAAAGCTCGCTCTCCACTCGAAATGGAGTAACACATTATAAACCCTTGAAGGCTGAGCTAATTATTATTCCGGATATGACGAGCGGCGCCAACATAGTTTTCTGGCGCATTTCGGTACTTAACGAAAGAATTAGATTGATATAGTGCAATTACTTCATAATCTATTATTAGTATAATAACTGTGATAATACGTATTTAATTCGTTAATTGTTGCAATTAAACTTATTTGCATACATCAAAGAGAAAGCGTTCGCAAGGTATAATGAGTGATAGATAAGATTATATATTCAAATTCAAATATAACTGATTATATTTGAATATTACCACCTATTTTTTCAATAACCAATTTGATGTAACTTTTATTGTTTTGCATCTCATCCTTCAGAAACTTGTCATGATTATAACCTATAGTATCGGGGCAGTCTCAGTGTAAAAATCTGTTTTTGATTTTTCAAGCTCTAGCCTCAAGTAATGGTTGCGGTTTTTGTGCAGTTAAAAAAATACGTAATAGCATTAGTAATAACTAAAATGACAATAATATTTGTTTAATGATCAATTTTGTTGATTTTTTTAATTTTTACAAAATAATATGTTGGGGTCTAAGGATACCCCAATTCTACTTCCTACCATTAAGTGGTCTTTAAAAAGGCTTCTTTCTTTTCTGCCTTCGTTCTTCTCTGTAACAGCAATTCGATTCTGCGTGTTTTCTAACTTTTTTCGTGTAGGTATCGATATAAAATCTCGAGATGGTAAGGGAATACGAGGTTAACGAGTCTTAGAATTTTCTCATTTACATAATTTTTTTGGGTAGCTAAGGTTAAGTTTCATTTCTTATGGTTTTTAATAAATCTGGTAGACCCACCGTGTGCCCATGCAGTAAGATGTACGGATGAAGCAGTATATTTTTCCACAATTTTAGGATACTGCCGTATATCGTTTTCCCCAATGTTCTGTGTTTATCGAGTTGACCCTTTTCTGTTCCTCAATCTACAAAACTAAGCCGTGCGTGTGATAAATATGTTATTTTGACGTAATTCCTATGTCGTTGGTAATGACCAAAGGTCTTGATAAAGGAATCAGGAAAAGATTGGTGAAATCCCTGGTCTGGAGTGTGTTGCTCTATGGGTGCGAAACGTGGACCTTGAGAAAGGAAGAAGTCAAGCGATTGGAGGCCTTCGAGATGTGGGTGTGGCGTAGAATGGAAAAAGTTAGTTGGGTTGATAGGAAAACAAACACGGAGGTGTTAGAGATGGTTGGGGAGGAGAGGGCTTTAATTGACGTGATTAAGCATCGTCAGAAGAAATGGGTGGGCCAAATATTGAGGGGAGAGGGATTGGTAGAGGTTGTAATTGAGGGTAGGATTCAGGGGAAAAGGTAGAGGGGAAGACAGAGACAGAAGATGTTGGATGAAATAAGGTGTGGGGTTAAATATAAGGATATGAAGGAGATGGCTATTAATAGGGATTTTTGATTGTGCCGAACCTACCGAAAGGTAGAACACTTATGATGGTGATAGTTAGGGTGAGATGAAGACATGTTGGGTGATGTAAAGAAAGGGCTTGTTACCAAAAGGACGAAAATGGGATTAAAATGAGAATCTTGTAGCACGTAACGGTAGGCGGATGCAATGCGTAGTTTCAATGTTTCTTTTATTCCCTTTTAAGAATGTTGTACTTAGAGTTCAGTGTATCTTGAAACGGCAACCGAGTAGTTACTTCCCTCTAAGACGTTTCCTCGACTCCCTCGGCCAAGGTGCAGTTCCACTTCCTCTTTCCACTCTGCGGAATTTGGGAGAGTCGTTTAGTTTAATAATGTCTGGATCTTAAAATGGCCAAGAGACCTGCTCGTGGGCTCGAAAGACCAACTATTCTATTTCCTTAGTGGAGAATTGTTTCATCCTTTCGTTTTATTCTTTTCCTTAGGGATGGTAATTAGAAGTTCTTTTCTATTTGAAAGATTAAAAATTCGTGAAGTTATTCCGATTATCCTAATGTATTTTCCACTCTAATTTTTGTTTCCCTATTAATCGACTAGGACAGAAGTATGAGTAATAGAATAGAAGTATGGAGTGGTAGTAGTGTTGAGTAAAAGTTTGATCAACTAATGTCATTACTTTCGCTGAATCTTGTCCTTGGAACAAATTTTAGGTATTTATCTCTCTACTACTATTGTTATCTGTCAAAATTTATCTTTATGGACGGTTTAGGTGTCGTTGCGGTTTTTCATTAACTTACATCTCAATCTCGCCCTAATTAAAGTCCCTCTATCATTATTATTATTATTATATTGTACAAACGATATTACTAAATACTTACTTGTTTGATTGGGACTTGGTATGTTTAAAATAATTTCGTGCAACATTCCTATTTTTGATGAAATTATCTGTTTCATCTTTTGTAAACGACAAACGATTTTATTGTATTTTACTCATTTGTAATAATCGAATCTCAATATTCTCGAGAGCCTTCAAAGTTATTTGCTGCTGAATTTCAAAGGTGTAATAAAGTTAATGGAAGTGAGTTTTCCTTTCAAAAATATTTGTAAATTTTCCTTTTCGCGTAGATTAGAATCTGTAATCCAGGCTATGTAATCATACCTTCATTTTCGTCCCTTCTCCAGTTTCCTTTAATACACTCATCGATGTTATCATCCTTTAATATCTTCTCCATGCTCTTTGGAGGCGCAAATCTCCATGGAACGTGGGAATCGCCTCTCAATATGTGCCTCTTTCTCTTCTCAAATCCCATCAGCAGCCAATTTGGATAACAGGCGACGTCGTGCCCTCGTCTGAAATTAATTTACGCCTCTCGCATTGGACGAATAGAGGCAGTAGTCCCGCGAATAAGCTCCCACTGACTTTCGCTTCCGACCCTCAAGGGGAACTGTTGGATACAGGGTTGACAGTCACTTGCCATTGAGTTGTTTTCATCTTATTAGGATGCCTTACAGTAAGCTTGTACCATTACTCAAGTTGGTAGTGTGAAATCCTAGTATAATAAAATAATATTTTGTGATATTTTTAGGGTTTGCGAACGAGAGTATTATTGGCCAGAGGCGGCCTTTTACTCCTTGCGATATCTTCAGCTAGTTTTCTCTTTTTCTTTCTCATAAGTAACACGCAAAATTAGTTTCGTCTGATGGTCCCTATTGTATGAACGTGAAGCCTTCTATTTAAGCATGTATAACTTATTACGTACAAAAATCCTCTCTTACAACACTGTACTCTCTTCATCTTTCCTTCTAACTAATATTCGGTCTCTCACGTTTACTCTTGTTGCATCTTATTGCCTTCACGATAAAAAATGTTAAAAATTGGTAGCGATCTCCAAATATTAAGAGCATGGATCTAAAAGTGATCGTAAGAAAAGAGTATTTTGAAACACTCTGAGATTTTGATATCGAACAGATGGGAAATATCAAGTCCGGGTCCTTATAGCTTAGCGAGGAGCGCAATCGCCTTTGATGAAAATGGTCCCGGGTTCAACTCCTTGTAGAATCCTTTAAGTAAATGAGCTGTGGTAACACTCAAAGGAGAAAAATATAAAGTCAGATTAAATAGCCACGAAGAGAGAATGTGGAATGGATATGCGGAAAGTAAAGGGTACGTATTGAATGCATATCTTGAAGATAGTACAAAAGGGTTGGTTTACTATTATGAGGATATGGTTTTCGATTATAAACACAAAGAGGTGTAATTTTTGAGAAGCAGCAGTGAATAAGTAAAGTATTTTCGAATGACTTATTAAAGTTGATTTAGAATAGAGGAAATGTCCATAAGAAATATACGGCAAATAAGCTTACTGAGCATACTTGCAGAGAGGATGAATTACTTATTCGTAATGGCTCGTATCTTTAGATTAAGATATGCTCAAGACTGTGACTACATATACTTTTTTACCTCTTTTAGACTTGACATATATTCTAAGCTCTTCATAGGACTTTTTCCAGCCTCTCTTCTCGCTCACTTCAGATCTTTCTCTCGAATGAATGTTTAATTTGACACACGCAAAACCTTTCTCCTTGTTGTGTGTGTAGCTTTAAAATGTTAACGTACGACTTTCAGAAATCTTTCCGGAGATTTAGAGAGGGGATTAGCTCGCCTTAGGCACGGAAGTGCGTAGCATGTAGCAGCTTCTTCTGGATTAAAGTAATGCATGTTTCATTTTTCCTTCACCTTGTACGGGCTAAATTTTCCTTAATTTAGGACAGTATGTTATCAGAGCTAGAAAATGCAAGAGATTGTTATGTGTCCAGATTTGTCATTGTCAGGTGGGCAAGCACTTAGGGTTATTCCCTAAGGGTTTTTCCGGTAGCATTTAAAAAAATTTTCATGATTAGAGAATGGAATTTTTCAAATTTCTTAGCTTGATTATGAATATCCTTTGCAGATTGTACTTGTTAAGTTTTCATTATCTATTCTCTCTATAGCGAAATTCAATATTTTTTGTGGTACGGAAAAGCCATAGGCTCTCAAAGCATCCCGTCAGCAATGTGGAATTAACTAAGCGTGGTATTTTATTGATCACAATATCTGCTACAACGAGAGAGATCTTTGGTTTGAATCCTAGTCGTTACTATTTTTCCCCTACGTTAATCATTGGGTTTAACGGTGCACGCCAATGCACGCTTGGATACTTCCCTTCCCTTTTCCTGTAGAAAATTATATTTTAAGTAATTATTCTGTATTCCAGTATATGAGCTATAAAAGTGCATGAATATTTACCAAATTGATCATAAACAAAATATCAGTACTTGTATATTTTTTAAAATTTTTTCATTACGTTTGGATGGCTGTCCGTCCAGAGAGCTAGTTCAAGTTGGTTTTCTTTGCTAATAACCGTATTTCCTATCCTTATTACTTAAATTGAATCAACGTTTCATTGAATTAAAAAATTGCACGTTTGACTAATTTTACTGAATTTACTCGAGGCCCAATTTCCCGTTTCCCAAGGCTTTGAATCTTTTGGCACCTGATTTCATTCTCTTCTGAGAGCGCTCTGCAAAAACTCCCTCGAAAATTTGTTCTCCGAAAACTAAATCCCGTAATCCACGCTCTAAGCGTTCTAGGATGTTCCCGTGACATGCTTTTTTCTTCTTTTCACGAATCTCTCTCCACGTTCTACCGATGTTTTTCTCGTTTTCCTCGCCGAACGGAATGGACTCGGTCACATCTCCGAAGCCTTGGACGCAGATGTTAAATATGGATGAAAATTGATTAAGCTGTCGCATTGAAGAGTTCTATCGTTTTCTGTCTCTCTTGTTTCTATTACTGTCGCATCTCTACCGAAGTACCATTTTCGAGGACCGAAACTAGCTATCGCTCATCGAGGCCGTGTTGACTGATGGTCTTTCCCGCGCGCGGGAAAAGGGGCCAATCGGCTGAAGTGCTGCACTCTGTTTTCCCGCCTTTTTTCACTTGACATTCTGACGAATGGGAGAAATGTTCTGCTGCATTCTGCCACTCGTTCTGTTTGCCGTCGAAAACCCATTTTGGAGTTTTATTATCGATTTTGGGTTGGACAAAATTACAAATAAATTCGCGTTCGTTTTATATGGTATCCCCATGTATCGGTGGGCGAAGTTTGACATGTTATGCCAAATCTCTGAAAAATATTGAGATCTAAATTATACACGTCTGAATTTTCCGTAGTATATTTTGACATAAATAGAGTGTAAATAGTAAAAATGTGAAAATTTCCATGTTTATAAGTTGCCTCTAATTTTCGTCTTTTGCTGTTGTATCAGTAATGTACTTAACTAATTGATCATACTGTCTTCCTATTTATTCTTGATCTTTCATATTGTCCCGCATTTTTCTATGGTGATTCTTATGATAGGTCCTAATAATATCTCTTTCTTTCTGCGCAGTTTCTGTATCTCATCTGTTAGGTCCATACTTAAATTTATGTAGTTTTTGGTTGGCTCTCACCTTTGAACTTGCAAGTCCTCGGATTTTTTCTTTAATCGCGTCCATGCAACTTCCTTGTACTACAAAGTTCTCTGTGAGAATTCCCTTGCGATTTTTTTCCCTCCCTAGTTTCTGTCGATGTTATTTTTGAGCGGTTCTGTATTACTTATTCTTCACTGGATTTACATTTTACTTGTTTAGTGTTGTTGTTTATCCCCAGAGAGTTTTCGCAATTCCGTGTTGTTTCGGAGTTTTACTTCTTGCTCTAGCCACTTGTTATTTCGGCACGTTTTTTTTCCTGCAGGGCCCCATAATTAAGAGGGAAGTTCCCGGGTCGATTCGCACCCGTAATTCACTCGCCATCCGAATAAATTCGGGCCGCGTCGCTTTGCCCCGTCACGTGTGCACCGGGCACTCCCAAACGTTTTGCACGACCGGCTTTTGACGTTCCGCTTGATTCATCGCGGGGTGCATTTTGTCGCACTTCTTAACGGGCGGTCAATCAAAACCTTTTAAAGTAAATCGGGCCATTAAGGGCATGGCGTGTTGCTGGAGGGGCCCTTGAAATATTAAGCTCTGGAGGAGAAGGGTTTTGCATTCCGTCCGTAGCAGGCGCTTTGTGTTCGCCCAAGTCGTCCATCACTTCCGGACGTAATATTTCATTCGTTTTTACGCCGCTAGAGGGAGAAAAAAACGTTAATTCTTCCCTCTCATTTCTCCGGGAGATACTATTTTTATGCCCGTGTTTGTTCTTCTTACGGAAATCTCGGGAATTCATAAAGTGCGGCTGTCCAATTCCGACGCCGGGAGAATGTTTCTAAGTCGAGCTGATTTTCTTCTGAGCAGCTCTTTTTTTTCCCCGAGCGGTGTTTTTTCTCCCGGATTTTTTTTTCTCCGCGGCTCTTATCTCCATATTTGCTGTCTTGCCTCCGAGGATTTCTTCCATGAATATTTATCAGCTCCATCTTGGAAATGGAAACAGTTTTCATTTTCTCATATGCGCGAGATGTGCGTAATTTGATATTCTTGGTTTTTTTTTCCTTCTACCGTGCTACAGATGGATGCCGCGAAATTTACATGTGAGGTAAGGATGGAAATTATATTGGTATCCTTTTGTTTGGGTCCGTTTAATAAGTATAGTTTCCCTATTTCTTCCTCATCCATCATCGCGTATTCGTAATCCTAAATAGGTCAGGTAATGTGTATGCATTTCATTCTTGCTATTGCAAATATTTACAATGATGACAAATATTTACTCTCCTTGTCACGAGTATGAATTTAATAATATTGGAAAGTAAAAGAGTTGACTTAACTTTGCACCCAGGAAAATTCCCATTAATATTGGAAACACTACCTACTACTTTTATATTTCTCTCCTGACCTCATTAAAGTAATTTACAATTCTTGTAACTTACTGTGTTCCATACATGTTAATGAGCTAAATTCCATTAAGACGTAATTTCTACCTATGTAAATATTTACGTAGTACTTAACTTGGTTATCTAAAGAAACTCTTGTGTGCTGTTTATTGTCGCTAATTTTTACTCCGATGGTACGTAACTGCTTCGTTGAGTTAGAATGGAGATTTCTATTTACAAATTATTTGGTGCATATCCAGGGGTAGTTAAGCGTAAATTTTAATGTTTGTGTAAAGATGGAATCCATCCACATTTTAATAGTATTATCTTGTAGGTTCTTGTGTAATGTTGTATTTATGTTCACTTTCTTTGTGGTTTGCTATGTTACGTGGATGTTTCGTTATTCTTTGTTTTAAATAAATAGTCACATAGTCAAGCCCAACTTGTGGAAAGGTGTCACATGAACGCATTTCATTGTAAATCCGCAGAAATGATTTATAAGCGAGTTGCTTCGTGTACACTTATTCATCATTAGACGTAATGAGGAATATTATTACATGAAAATAGCCTCAAACATAATATTTTCATAGTTATGCACCGATCCGATATTTTATTTTCTCTAATATCTATGTCTTAAAAAACGTCTATTATTTATGATGAACCGTGAATCTAAGATTCTGACTCCGTAAGATGTCAATGTATTTCTTCCTTTCCTTTCTCATTTTATCTGCATATTTTGCTTATATCTTTTGAATTCATTCCTAGTTTTGACATTGATTTTTCTATTTTCCTATCGCATATCCAAATTTTACGTGCTATGCAAGCTGTTTATCCTTATGATAGCCTATGGATCGTATCGTTATTAAGTTTAAGCCAAGCGATTAACTTTGATAAGACAGTTTTAAGGCGGTGGGGCATTAGGTAGACGTTTCTCACGACATTCTCTTTCTCCATTCAAAGGCATTAAGATTTCTGTATTTGTGATGAATATTAATGGTGGATGAATCTGTCTCCTACTCTTCTGCACTGGTGACTGCTGTTCCCTCAATCCTTTGTTTTTTATACCACTTCGTGCTTCATTTATTTTCCATCCCCGAACTCTGGTGTACGTTAAAAAGAAGTCCTCGTTTTTTATAGCCGTGGCCTTGTTTCCTTTGACGGATTGTCCAGCGCATTCCCTCGTGTTTGCCGTTTAGAAATGAGGATCTGAAACAGACAGAATGGGGCTCATCCAAATGTATGAAACTATGAAAACTATACGATCTGTACCACATTCAACTTCGGATGCTCTCCGTTTTTTCTCTTCTTTGCGCTCTGATCTCTCGTCGTAATCTTATTCATAGCACCCCCTAATTTTGATACTTTGAAAATACATAAATCGTCAGATTTATTTTGACTCAGGAGAGTATGGTTGCTTTAATTTATAAGTACGACAAAAGGGTAACGTAACTCAAGCTGATATGAGCGAGTATCATCTTCGAGAAGAAAAACTATAATCTCTCAATATCTTTCCCTTAACTGTACAATTCACTTTACTATACAATTATACCACTTCTCCTCAACCTTAGAAAACAAATTTCACTGAAAACTACTATTTTATTTTTCTTATTATATTTTTCAAATAATGCTCTGTTTACCTAATTGTAGATTAAATCCAACTGAATGCTTTTACACATTTTCTGGACTAACGTGATTCTCCGTGCTCTATTTAAGTTACTATATAATAGAATTGTTGTCTATGAATTGAGAGTTCTCATTTAAATTCTTATCTTTCACGATGAAATAAAGGTACCAGTAAAATAAATTAAGTAATGCAGTAGTCTTCTATTGTAGGCCTTGTCCCAATATTATCCATGCACATGAAAAATTATACATGGCTGTATAAAATTGTACACGGCTGCTATTAAAAAGGATTTTTAAATACTCTTTGAAATACTTAGGAAATCGTCATACTTCAGGAAAACCTCGTTCTTAGAAAGAGCTTCAGGGGTTAAATATAGCTTAATAAACTCTACTTTCCAGTTTGATGGTTTCTTTATCATATTCAGAGTGTGAGATTTCAAGGCAGACCCATAACGGCTTAAAGAGTATTTTAAACTCTATAATACACTTTTAATTCTTCTTTGCTGTAACAATAGAATGTAATGTAGACTCTATATTACGTCTTCTAGGTTGTTTGGTGTTGAAGTGAATCCTGTATGTTTCCAATTAATAATGAGCCATTCGTCAGTCTGCCTTCCCAGTTTATTTTACCTCTTCATTTATTTTCATTCACTTCCTCCCCATTTATCATTATCCGTATTCTCTTTTGTCATTACGCATCTCATTCCGCTATTCTTCTTTTTTTGCTGTTCCTTTGTCTTCTTTTCTGTCCTCTTATGCTTTTTCTCTTGCCCAATTCTCTCCTTTTATTCCGTCTTCCGGGGATTTCCGTCCCTCGCCCATTCCCCTCTTTACTTATTCATTCTTTTTCATTATCTTCCTCCCTTACATCTGTCGTTACCTTTCCTATCGTTCGTTTTTTCCTTCTCTTCCTCTTGTTTAATCCAAGAATGACCTGGCTCTGATCTGCTGTGAAAGAGGGACTTAGGGTTTTTAAGTATGAATATGTGGAATGATCAGAGAAAATGTTTCAGGGAAAAATTATATCTCAACCTACGATGTGATTTGAGGAGTACTCTCAACTTTGCTGGTCTTCACGTATTGGTAACATTCTTAGTAATGATTCCGAGAAAGTTTTGTTTTTGTCCAAGGTAAGACTCTAGAATAGACCTCTATATTATTACTTCTCTAATTTAGACAGTATTCGTAGACAATGGGTGATAGACGTCAGGAGTCTTCAATGTACACTCCTGGCCAAAATTAACGCAGCACCTCCCTAGCGATCCTTACGGCCGGTGCTGCGTTAATTTTGGCCAGGACTGTGCTACTTGTTTAATTGAGTCGGATATTTATTTATTCTTAACTTTCACCAGTGGCTACAATTGTATCGGTTTTGATTTTCGGGTCTTCGGATTTTTAGAAGATGCTTGTTCCTGCTACGAATTTAAGCTTAATCATAGCATTAATTTACTATAACCGTAGCTCACGAATTCAAAGCTGCCAAAAGATAACTGTGATGAGGAAGAAATGTATTCTGGAAACTCTGGAATGGACTGAAAATATTTAAAATTTACCTCTTTTACCACGCGCAGAAACTGTCTCAAAGTTTTATTCAAGATTCAACTATAATTTATTCGTGGTCGTAGCGTTCTTCGCTCTGTTTTACATTTTTAATTGAATTTTATTAAACATTTCCATCGCTACTCTCAGCGTTTTTAATCTAATTTAACTCGACTTTATATCAGTTTCTAGGCCTTCCGTCGTAAATTCTTTGATTGTCGCTGTCGCCCAACATCCTCCACTGACCCATCTCTTGTTCCCTCTCTACATTTTACACCGTAATCCTCTCTTTCCATCTCGTCCCGCTCCCAACATAAATAAACTCCGCTCGCACGTCCTCCTGCATGCGTGAACGCGTCCTCGAATTTATTCTCGCACGCAACAGCGGCGCTGGAGACGGTTTTACCATTTAGTCCGTACGGGTTTTCCTTATTTGTTCTTTTTCGACTTTTTTCGTTCGGACACGCGGAATGCAGCCGTTGATTATTCGTTAGCTCTTTTATGCATCGTTCCCCTTTGTTTATCGATCGGTGCTAAAAGGTGACGAGTGTACGAAAAAAAAGGATTCGTCAGGGTTTTCGAACATGCGTTTCTCTTTTGTTTCTCTGTCCGTCCGCCCCCTCCTCTCCTCCTTTGAACGGAGGCGGGTACGTTTCGTTCCGTTTGCGATGGATTTTTATTCCTCTCGAAATGCTTAGGACGTGTGTCGGTTTTTCTAAGTGTTTTTATTTTCAGGTTTATTTTGCGACCCTTTTCTGCTTTTTATTTTGTTATGAATTTATTTGAAGATTTAGATTTTTATTAATGTTATACTCTTGCGGCAAGGTAAGGCCTAAATGGATTCTACTCCAAAAAAACTCTGAAACTGTTGCATGATAATTTTAAATTATTACATAAATACAATTGGCTACCATTAATTTATACCTAGATAAATAACTCAGCTCACACAAACGAAAACGTATTAGATTTTAGGTACAAACTTATAGATTGAAACAAATATAATTCTAGTTATGCATTCATTTTATTTAATTAGTAATTACTCGTTATTTATTGGCTAATATTTTAGCCACGCCGTCGTCGGCACCTGGAGCGAATTCGGCAATTTTGGGACATCTTCTGTTCGAAGCGATTAATTAGTACGCCGGAGTTTGAATCAAAATTTTAATGATACACGGTCGCTGCTTTTACATAATTTTCCGTTTTTCGATTCCAATGAAGTTCGGAGAAAATCATTCTTTGATTTTTTTAAACTTCTGCAGCTTTTTCCTTTCAATCTTCATAGTCCATTTCTTTCTGTTTGCTGTTTTAAGCCGATACGATCCTTTACTTAACGAATAGATATTTTTGGAGGTATTTTAGATGATTCTCATGCATCTTTAAACATTTTTAATTATTTAAATTGTATCCAATATTTTACATTGTACAATAACCTTTACTTATTTAATTTTCTTCTTTTTTCAGCAATCAGACTAGGATATTAGGATTTCTCGCCAATTTGGTAAGTTACTTTTTTATATTAAAGATTCGTATATTATATATATATATACGTATATTCGTATATTCCCTGTATTTTATATAATTGCATTGTGTTAGCAATTTTTGCTCTCTCATTTCATGTCATTATTGTTTTTGGTGCCTAAAATTTTCCTTCCAGCATTTACTTAAGTTATGGTTAAATATCTTATCTACGCTTCCTTCTTTCCGAAACTTTTAAGCCGATAGCTTTGGAAAATGATAGATGTTAATTGTTTATTGATCATACAAATTCATACATTTTCCTAGTAATATTTTCATCAAATTTTAATTGCATGTACATTATACAATACATTAAGAATTCAAGAAAGCCACACTGTATTCCTGAATCCTGTGGCCTTTTCTCCTGTTTGTTATGTTTGAAAATACATAGGGAATACGTGTGTTTCGACTTAAAATTCAGTTTACGAATTAGCATTCATGCATATTGATACTCCCGAGACTCGGTAAGGGGAATAGGCAAACAAAGTTGTTATTTCGGTATGCTAATTGTCCAAGTATTTGTTTTAGCCAATATTAAGTTGAAGATGTCGTTGATTTCATAAGAAATAGCAATTCATCTTGTAATAAATGAGGCAATATTTTTTTTCGCCTTTTCATAAGCTTTTCAAAAATGGTTATAATAGAATACTTGTTGTAATCTTGTGGGTTGTGAAACTCATCGTAGAATAAGTCAGTGAGACATTTATGTGTCCCTTCTTAAACAAAATGTTTGGTGTGATTTTGTTTGAGTGAGACGCGAAGTGGGAATTAGTGGAAGCCTTTTAGGTTAGCGATTACGTCTCACTAATTTTATGCTTTTAGATTAACTAAGCCTACTCATTAATTTAGAAAATAGCCTCTACATTATAAGAGCAGCTTAGAACTCGAAGGACTACGAAAAATATATGCCATTGTGTGTTTGCAGGCAAGCATTTTCATTTCATGTTGTTAGAGTGAACGAATTTGAACCTGCGTTCAAAAATTTAAGAGGATCGTCAGAAATGTAACGCAATGCGAATCTGTTCCCTAACTCTCTGCAGATCTCCCCTTGCGGTCCTGAAAATATACCTCGACATTGTGATACACATTTAAGTCTGAACTCGAGCTATTCGTTCTCAATCATCACCCCCTGGAAAACAAGTCGTGATTGGTGGTATTATTCGTGCACACGTTTTGTTGTTTGTGCTTTATTCATACTTTTTCCTCACAGTAGCCGTATTTTTCCCAAGAATAGATAATGTTGGAGTGGAATTGAGCAATCTTAGTTTCGACCTCGTGTATGGTGTGCGTCTGTGCTTTTACGTGTGTGATCATAATTTTTGGAGGTAAATTCAGTTTCGTCAGTTACTAAATTTATTAAAGGACCTTTTCCTCAAATAAAATATGAAAAAATACAATTTTCTATAAACACCGCTTATGTTAATAAAGCGTGAATTTGTGCGCAATAGTTATATGTGTTCCTGTAGAGGTTGGCCCCAAACTTTTTGCCAGACACACTAGAGAGCACGGGAATTAGAACCATCTAGTCTTGATCAAATAAATATTTAATTTATTACAGAACTAATAGAAAAATAATTCTGCCATTACTGCAAAAAATTATTAAACGATATTTAATTTTTTTATTAGCTTTTCTATTAGTCTTCAAGATGGAAATCTACCGCAAAGTCGAAGCCAAGCTATTGGATTCTTTTATTTCAGGAATCAAATCATTTTAATTTTCTTTATTTCTCGATATCATTAACCGAAAATTATCCCTTTTAGTTGAGATAATCCAAGGGAAAAAAAGATGTTTCTAATATTTTAAAATTAATTTTACTTGATTTATGATTTCCTCTGCAATACCTCAGCGGAGTGGTTGATTCTTTTTTTCTCAGGAGATCAGTTCTACTCTAATCTACCATTGAACCACCCCTTTCCGTTCCTCTTATTTCTCAGGCTGCCCGTGAGGCTGCATAATATTTGAGCCATACACACAGGTGCATTAACAGCGCGAGTCGTTTTACGAACTTCTCGCGGGTATTCGGTGAGCGAAATGCACTGTACTTGCGTTTTCCGCCGCACTTTGAAAGGTGGCTGTCACGGAAGCTGTGCTCTGTAACGGCTCATGTAGATTTTCCGTTTTTCGGGACTCATCAGCGTCGGTTGTCGACTGCGACTGATTGTCGGAGTGGTCGGCGGAGTTTGTTTGATGGGTCACGGCAAGATTTTATCTCGCGGGTTTCGCTACCAGTTGTTTTAAAACGGGTCAGTTCCGTGCTCTTTGTTTTCTCGGTCGGTTTCCCAGCTACATGTCCATTATTCCGGTCATGTTGATTCTGTGCCCGCCGGAGGAGTTGATGCCTATTATTTTTGCGCTACGCCAGGTTTTAGTCGGATGACCTTTGCAGTGTTACGTCGCTGACATGGCACGTGCATATGTTTATTTTGCTTTTATCTTTTCATGTAACGAATGGCAACGCTGCATGTTTTTGTGGCGAATTATTTGGAGCTTTTCCCTTTCTTTTCCTGTAGATTTTTACATTATGTTGCTCAAAGCAGGTCTGAAGATTTCGATGGCTGTATGAAAATCTTTCGAAGAACTGCATGCTTCCATGAACATCCTGGTACCGTATATTTCTTGCGTTGTAATGATTTTAATGGGATATGATTCTCATAGAACATGGAAAATATCTTCTGTTAAATTTAGATGAAAATATTTTAGCTAGTGAATATCTTTTGAATATTATACAGTAGGAAATGAGGTATATATAATTTTAAGGTAACTTCGCGGTAATTGACGGATTCATTTCTCATTTTATCAAAGGGATTATAAATGTATTGAAATCTGAGTAAGTCTCCCTTATAATCCTTATAATCTTTGTTGTATTTTTTAATTCTCAGCTCAATTCAACAATGTGCTGTCATTTATAAAATTCCCAACTATATTATGCACAAGATTATGACTATTTCAGGGAGACGTCGATAGTTCTGAAATTTATAGTGACTTCTGTTTTCCAGGACACTGTTTATTTTTATGCTGCTGACAATCCGCCAGCAATTAGTTTTGCGTATTTTTTAAACCTTTGTTTCAAAGAAGTTTCAAATTCCAGAATAATATTCAAAATCATACCGTAAGAAAAATAGACCACAAAAAAATCAGAATATCATCTGCATAATCTGATAATCAGTATCTTTTAAAAATATCTTTTTATCTTCTTGTGTATGTTCAATGTTATTCTTTTCAATATTTTATAACATTGCATAGGTTGGGACGCTTTCTTTGTGATGTGAGGTATCATTAAACAAGACATTACATTAAATTAAATGTTAACAAGACAAGACATTACATTAAATGCAAACAAAAACGCTCTATTACATTTTTCATGTTTCAAATTTGCTGTTGACTAGTTCCCTAGTTCTTTTTGAATCTGCTTTTCTTGTCAAGCGCAGAAAGGAACAATATTCATAAGACACATCATCAAGACATTAATAATATACCAACCATGGAAACCATTCGCTCAATTTCTTTATTAACTCATTTGAATTATGTGGTTACGTTCCAACTGTACAGTTTCTACAACTAATATACTGTCAGTTGTACATTTTCGACCGCAAAACCTAATACGCCAAATATAGAACATTCTCCCAACGTACTCGCAATGTAAAGCCGGGATTTGTGTCGATTCCACCCGGAGACAAAACCCGCATTTAGGTGTTAAACTTTTCCCTTTAACTCCTCAACTCCACCGAGTGTGTTGTAATGTCTAGGCGCGTAAGCCCGTTAAAGGGTTCACAAAAGAGGCCGAGACGAAAGGGTATCCTTGCGCGTAGGCAACCCAAACGTCACTTTTTCCCACAAGTTAGTTTCCCTTTTAAGTCTCCGCTCGTAACTCTCTCGCCCTTCAGATACGAGCCCATATAACGCGAGTTTCGCCTAACAGAGGCGGCGTCTGTGACCCTATATCCCTGGCTTTCTCACCGTCGAGATTAAGCGCGGCGCCGCGTGACCTTTACGAGAAACAGAAAAGAAATTCCCCAGATTTGATTTTCTTTACGTGGAACAATCGTGATTTTGTAGCAAAATCCGCTATAAATCTGGGTGAAATCGGCTCTCGCGAAGGCCATAAACTCACCCAGTGACGTTGGTGAAGTATTTCGAAAATGTAGTGCAGTTTGAAGTATCTGTCCCTCGCGTTGCGGCGCGAAGTATTTCTCCGTCGCTTGTAGTTTTCTGTTAACTATTCAGATTAAATGTAACGTTGAACCTTATGCCTTAGATAACCAAAGGTTTGGAGAGTGAATTAGGTGAATAGGAAAGATAAGGACTGAGGTTGATTGTTTTTCGTTTCCTCACAACCAGAAAGGTAGGAACGGAAGAGGTCCTCATAAATTCAATGCAATTAATGACAATTTTCGTTGCACCGATAAGTAGAGAATAAAATAACCAAGCTTGCAACATAAAGGATTGAAGGATAGCTTTTTTTCGCACCCCTAGAGACAATTTAATTATTCTCATGATATCTTAATGATGAAAATTTTAGGATGAAATATTTTGATAGAAAATATTTTATTTTGAATTCTTTAAAAATCCTTTAACACTTGTTACACTTCATTATTATTACTTATCGGCCTATATGAAATATAGCGATCTCTTTCTATATTTTCCAGTAGTTTAATCGTCATTAAATTTTATACTTTTCTATGTTTTCCTGTAATTATGCTACTTAGAGTATCTTAATATAAGAAGTATTCGTTTTTATTTCGGTGATATGTTCCTAGAAATCTATTTTAATAACGCAATCTAAACCTTTCTCTGAAATCAGTATTATTTTAGGATCATAGGATATAAAAGATGAGCTCTGTATGGATAAAATATAGAATAGTGATACATAAATTAAGGCTATCATGCTTATCCAATGAAAGATAGTCATTGACTAGACAATCAAAAATTAGTTTTTAAGAAACTTAAACTTTTTGGTTACCTAATAGTAAGTTAGTTGCTTAGTACTCGCTATATACTATGCTACTTGCTAGTCATTCTACTCATCTCTATTGAGAGGTAATTAAAGATCGAGCACAAGATCTCAAAATAATTTTACCAAAAATCAAGTAGAATCATCGCTGTGTAAGATTCTCACTACTATCGATCTCTACTTTTTCATAAAGAAATACTTATTTTCAATTTTGAACACTTTTCGTCCAATTAATTTTTTGAGAAAAATATTTTATAATCACTCGTAGATAAATATTCCATCTTCCGAATGCTTTTATTGCGGACGATATCTATTATGGTTCAGAAAAAAATATTTATTTTCATAGTTAATGGGGAAAACCCGCACATCTAAATTTGAAAAAATGTAAGTATATAAATATAAGTAAATAATAATTTTATTTTATTTTCTCATTTAATTTAATTTAATTCTCAATTTTTTTTCATTTTATACGAATTTTTGGTTGCATTTCTATAATCCTTGTTGATATTTATACGTATGTTTATTTCTATTTATATCTTTCTCAACTTGTACTATTCATTGTAATTGGACAAATTGACTGTTAATGAATCAATTTTAAATAAATAAATAAATAAGTCTATTCATCTATACATCTTCCAGCATAATAAATGGCATTGGATTCGGCTTTCAAAGTGAATGACGAGGTTTGATTTTCCGGAGGAGATATTACAATTACACCTCGCTTGTCTTCCATCTGTAAATCCAATCCGTCTTGCGTGGCATTTATGGCAATATGCCTTCCAGTCGTAGGGTAACTATCACCTTCTGTCCGTATTGTCCGGCAATGTGACACTTGGGGTGACTGGCGATGGAGATTTGCGGCGATTGCCGCTCCCCCGCAGGTGGAGGTTCATTCAGGAGGGACGGTATTAGAAATTCAGATGAAGTGAGGGTTGCGTCTAGATAATTTATACGGAGATTTGAGAGTGGTAAATATTTCACTATCGAGGGAATATTCTAGTAGTGTTAAATATGGATACAGATCCATTTGATTCCTCAAAGGAGGAATTTAACTCTCGCATTTATCCTCAGCAGTTCTTTATCTATGACGTCAATATCCTTTAAGGAGTTATTTTCCGAGGGATAAAAGTGGGAATATTTACTTTTTTTATCAGGGCTAGCTTCGCAGTAACACCTTTCCAAATTAAGCTTTTTGTTTGTTGTAACAATGTAATCTACTTACTCAAAAGTAGCTGAATTCAGCTTTCGTTATTAGTTTTTATCGATTTATTTATTATATTCTTTCAATTTTTCTCATTGTTTTCACATCTAATCGTACCTGCTAATCCAATTTATTTAATTCTTCTTTTCTCAAGCGCATTTAAGTCCCTGATGACGTATCGTTTGAGTCGGAATGATCTCTATAATTAGTTATGCGCAACTTCGCCTGTCCTTAGCTCTCTATAGATTTTAATCGGTAAACAAATCTCCTCAAGCGATAATTCATGTTAGGAATCCCTCTTTAGGCTATTTTCTTGGATGTTTTTCTAGAGTAATTGCTTTCTATGGTATTTCCTGGCCTTATATGAATCAATTTATGTTTAATGTCTGACGTGGAAATGGAAGAGAAAATGTCAGACGTGACCGTTATTCGATACGAGATCTCCTTCATGCATGGCGGTAGCTCAAGTAAATTGTATTACCACGGCAGAACAATCTCTCTCTCCATTTCTGAGGCTACGATGGGACTAGGTGTGCTTCGGGTATCCATCAAAGATGACACCAATCCTTTTATACTTTTGCCAGCTAAAGTGTGTGGGAGTTTGCCAAAATTCATACTGAAGAGCCTCTTTCGAGTCCCGGTTGCGTTAGATATTTTCATTTGACATTTATTTCTCTAAAATCAAGTATATGTTAATGCGTGAATCATCGCTTATTTATTCCTGTGAAACTTTTTCTTCGATTCCGATCTACGAGTATGTTTAGTTATCCGTGGCATAAATGTTATTCTATTCTAAAGTCACTTATCCCTTTAACTGCCAAGCACATCTTTATGCGTAGTTATGATTTTGCTGTTTTTGCTGCTATGTATATTTTATAAACGTGTGAACAAGAGCTTAAATTAAATTCTATTCTTATATTACATTTTGGAATAACTTTTTATAGGCTGAAAGAAATTAATTGTATGTATTGAAAGAATAGTTTTCGCGTCAACGTTTAGCATTGAATACAATTTAAAGTGGAAAAGGTATTCAGATGTTAAAGTGGTGTTTCCTTAGATAAACTCGAGTTTAAGTTGGAGGAATCTAATTTGTGCCGGTGCGCCTGAGAAGGTAGCATTTCATGTCCAACCCCAGCCGAATGTCTCCTTGTCATGAGACTTTCGAAAGCGAAATTAAAAATAAAATGAGTTTAAAGATTCCATGAAATTCACTATTCGATTCGTGCCGTACGAATTCTACCCTATGGTCTCTATGAATAATAACATTTAGGAAAGGATCGCTCACAGCCCTTATCTATTCGGTTATTCAAAGCGCCGTTTATGAAGTTCACGTGCATGGCAATGATTTACCCTTCCAAAAGGCGCCCACTTCGAATAGGTTTCTTCGGAATAATCTTCACATATGCATACGGTTAATTCGTATTCGTGCAGTGGCGCGTTCGTTTTGGTTTTCGATGGGGGTTTTGTGAAATGGCCTCGAAACACGCATGAGGGGAGGGAAAGGATTGTGCCTTCTAGATCAATTTCCTTTCCCATCGTGGTATAGATATAGAATGAGATTGAAGAGAAAAAATATAAAGTGGGAAAATGGAGTTGAGGCAGTGAGGGTGTCCAGGTTCGGATAAAATGAGATATCTCGGGTAAAGCTCGCATTTAGAGTGGGATTTTTTGGTGGGATCGTAAATATAATACAGCGTTGTCTTTTATGCAATATCTTCGGTAAGGGTAGGGGATCGATGGGAAGTTAATCTATACTTGCCTACCTTTGCTATAAATACATTTTCCCGCCGTACCTCCATCAGTTTATCTCCTGCCCGTTTATCTCCCGCTATCTTCACCTGCTGCGTTCGCCTTGCATTTTTAATAAAGCAGATGATGGGCCTACCTTTCTACGTATTTGCTGAGATGGTGCTTGATGAATGGGGAAGATCTAGATCCTATATTTTGCTTTGTTTTTTCTTTCCGAGTTTCGGTTACTTAGGAGGGTTCGTTTGCCCCTTTAAATTACACCTGCTCATCGCGTTGGAGGCAGAAAACGAAAGTGTATCTACGAGTATACAAGCAAAAAGTGAGAGTAATTATGTATTAAAGAAAGAAATATTTTACCTTATTTTCTAGGATACATATTTTATTTTATTTATTCTTGTTTGAAACATGTGACATTTTATTGGAACCCATTCCTTAATCAAATTATTTTTACGAAACGTCTCCTTTAATTTGTAGCATATTTTTACCGTAATGACTTGAAGATTTTCTGTACCTACGTACTTTCCTGCGCTGCCTACGCCATAGCATAGCATTATACGTGTTTCGAGAATCTTGTAATATCATCAGATTAACTATGTAATGTATATTACATCTGTCTGTCATCACATTACATTACCATCTCAATTACAAGAAGGTGGGATTTTTCTCTTACTGAAGATCTTTATCTTATCGGTTATCAAGGAAGTCAGACTGTTTAAATTCTATATTTTAGGAAAATGAGAGGTGTGTAACTGTTAATCTTAACAACGGGTAAATTTATGCGGTATAATTCTCTTTGATATTATATAATCATTTAACTGTAATTTAATATGTCTATAATTCGCCATTAACCTAGCATTTTTACTGCAAAATGACCCCTACAGAATAAGTTCGTGGGTAGAGGATACTAAAATCTAGTGGAGAGGATACTCGTATGGCCATCAGAGATTAGTTCTTGCCCGCGAACGGAATGGATTCTATCTCGGGCTGCAGTCAGTTCTAGAGTATTTTTTTAGAGCGGCGCGAAGTCAATGTTTGCCTTGGCCTTCCATTTGCCATCGGAGCCAAAGAAATGATAAACCGTAGCGTAGGTCTTCAACAGTCATCGGTCACGAACTTATCGCTCGACCTTCGTTTTGAGTTAATATATTCGCAGAAGATGTTTGCCTCTCGACCCCTTTTTTATTCATGACGATTTTAAGCTCTCCCACTGCGTTTGTTTGATTTATCTCTCGAATCTCGGTGCTCTTAAGGTTACAGAAATCGTTCCGCTTTGTGTTCTTCTCGAGGGTTATTATCGCTCCGAAATGGGTTTATCTCACGAACGGTTTGCGTTTATGAGAAACATTGGGCGGAATGAA
The DNA here is from genome assembly GCA_947579665.1 of Sympetrum striolatum. Lineage (NCBI taxonomy): Eukaryota > Metazoa > Arthropoda > Insecta > Odonata > Libellulidae > Sympetrum > Sympetrum striolatum. The sequence goes on from OX388346.1 coordinate 85,001,287, forward strand.
ACTTTTGTGAATGGATTTTCGTGAATTAAGGTTAGAGGAAACTGTGTATGATTTTGTTTTTCATTTCTCTCTTCCTTCGAAGGAGCTTATGTGTTCCCCATTGTTTTAGCTATTTGGTAAGAAGTTTTGATTATCTCCTGAAAAGGTTTCTTTACAACTAATAGAAATAAAGCTTTCCTCGCCTATTTCTGGATAATAATAATATATCATTTTCAGTTTTGAGGAGGAGTTTTCGTCTTCTTTGTAAGTTTTCTTGGAATAAAAATATATAGTTGTAAGGCCTTCCCTCTTATGAAAAAATAAATGCCCGATTATAGATAAAATTTGGAAAGAAGAGTAAACAAGTTCGTTCAGTATTCTTTATTCAGATTATAGATTCCGATCTGACGATGGAGCCTCAGTGTATCTTCTACTTTCGGCCTATTCATTTTGTTTCTAACTTAGTTTTGCTCTGTAGATTCAAATCTTAAATGCTAGAGTAGTTGCCAGTCGACTACAAGAACTACAAGGAAGCTTGATATAGTTGACAAACCGTAATCATCTCCAAATCAATATTTCATACTAATTTTTCCTCTTAAGATGTATGTCGTGAGAGTTCTATATCAAGTACGATTGAATATGATTGATGTGGTCTAGAAATAAATTGAAGACACTTTTAAGGTTCCGCAAGCAATCAAATTTCAAACTTCTTATCATATTCGAAATAAAGTTTCTTTTGGAAATTACCAAGTTATTTTATTTCTTACCGATGCGATCAAATTAGAAGAAAATTTTAGAATATTGTGACATTTCGTACGTAGAATTAACTTCACTCGAAAATGCGACTCGTTTGTTCTACAGGATTACTCGGTCATGAATCGAGGCGTTCAGAATAAATCCAAAGAACAATTATGATCTATTTTATTATATTTCAAATCAGAAAAGTCTTATGTGTATTCAATAAAAAATTGTACTAGATTTTATAGGTATATTGTATCTTCATTCAAATTCGAGGAATCATCCATTCCCTTCGCTTTCATCACGGGGCAATTTCCCTTGAATTAGTAATGAACAGACATTCGCACGGGATATCACCTTTCTCAATTCATAGAACTAATATTGTTTTATTTTTTAATTCCAAGAGTAAATATTGACAGTTTTTTCTCTGGAATCCCCCGAGTGCTTACCTATTTTCGCTTTTAATAGAAACAAATATCTCCTTCCCGTATCCCTTGTCCTCTCCATCCGATAAATCTATCTATGCAAACGGAGCGCCATTTTCTGGCCGAGCACGTATTTTGGACGAAGTTAAATAACGGAATGTGTACCCTTTGCTTTCACGGAATTGATGGTCGAGGAATCGCATATTGACCGTGAGCTTTTTCTCCGATTTAGCTCTGACAGATTTTCTCGTTTATTACGATCCGTTCGTGATATGTTTACGTCATTTTTTTAATCGAATGCGCCTTTCTCGGAAATTTTTTATGTTCCCAGTCCCTGTGGAATACAATAAATACATCTTTGGGTGTTATTTTCAATAATGGGATTTATCTACGATTTATATGTCGTTCACTGTGGTGACATTTTCATCGAAATGTTTTTCGTTTATGATTGTGACTCGCATATTAAGACGTAGTCTAATACGAACTCACGGTTTCATGAGGAATTTATCGATGTGTTATATATTTCATTTTTGCAAACTTAGTCGCATTATTATATCTATCAGAGGAATACTCCACACGAAAGCTGGTTGTTACCTCATTCCCTCTAACATTAGTGTCTAAGTGGTAGTTGAGGGAATGAGATATACAAATCAAAATGAGGAGTGAGGTAGTTTGCTCTTGCTTTTTTACTATGCCAGAATACAATAAGTAGAACATGTCCTCGTAAGTGAAGCACAATGACTCTACTAGTTAATTAAAATATTGAACTTCCTAAGAATTTGAATGAACTGTTCCAAGCTTCTACATTTACACACGCGGATAGCGAGGAATTGAATGCTCTTGAGATTTTTTTTTGGCTTTAAGGAAAGATTGATTTTAGTCCCTGCTACATCAAATGTTTTCTCTTTCCTCTCTTCTCTAAAATCAACGTAAATCATTCGTTTATATCTGCCGATTTGTAGATTTAGAGATTGACTCATTTTATAATTTATTCTAGTTTCATGACATGAATGAAAACATGAATGCCATGTTCTTCTACTTCCTATTTCACATCTTGCAGTGATAACTAAATTTTAGATTTCAATATTTCATTTAGTCACACAATTGCTAGAAAATATATCCAAGGAAAGCTAAGAACAGGAACGATTCTGAGTTAGATGAAATATTTTCCATTCGTAGTCTGCTGCAATAACATTCTTGATTTTTTACAATACTTCATGCTGACTGCTGTAAATACAGAAGTTCCTCTGGCGATTTCGGAAAGTTAGATTGAATGTTTCGAGTACAAATGGAAAAATCATTATCGCTCATTCTCTTCGTTCTATCTTTGTTGTCTTTTTAGTTTGAAAAGGAATCTTGTACTTGAGGAGTCCAATTTATAAAACAAATTATGCCTCTCCATTCAGTTTGGCAAATAGAAGTCGAGAATATGCTAATTTTGGCGTTTTCCTCTCACCGCCTGATATCGCTAAAGGAGCCTCCGCCCTATAAATGCCGCGCACTGCGAACGCCGTATTACTTGGAAGGAAATTGATTCTCCGATATTAATAGAGAGACTAGCAAATGTTCATCCCTCGAGGCATTTTTGAATCACCGACGATGAAATTTTTTTCAAAACACTGGTATCTTCAATTTACATCTTTCATTTTTGCTGCATACCGTAATTTTCCATCGATGAATATACCTCCGTAAACTGAATTGCTTGTAATTGCGTACTTAGGAATTAAACGAACTTTACGATAGGTTATAGTATATTGATCATCTCACGATGTAAATTTGGCATTAAATTATACATGGGTTAAGTAAATTAAGTATAAATTTCTTCAAATAAAAGTAAATTTTATGTTATATTTGTCTCATAATTATAATGTCTCAATTTTTTGTATGGCGTGTAAATAGTGCCATTTAATCTTAATATATGTAATTTTCGATATTTGTTAATTTATTATTGATTAAAGAAGAAGAATTGGAAGATATATAGATAATACTATATCGCTACAAATTATTTGGTATATTCCCTGCTAATTGCATAATTCTTGATTACCCTTAAATTTCTCTGGGCAATAAAACATCTTTTTGGTGTTCACCGTGGGTTCTCTCTTTTTGAACTTTTTAATAATAGATTTACTTCGTTTATAATGTATTATTTCCGTAGGATTCTGTCGCTGTTTTCTTCATGTGATCCTGGTAAACATTTTTGATCTTAGCTTTTCCTTTTCCCTCCCTTCCCGTTTCTATCGCCTTTCTCCTCTCACTTGTTTGATGACCGTGCTACTTCTTTGCATGAATCGTGACTTGTGGTAACCCAAATGCTATATTATTTGTTATGCCATTCTTATTCGGTTCCGGTAATTTTCACCTCACGCTATTGCGTGTGTGTTTTTCGTAGCTTGATATCTTGTTCCTTTTGGTTTAAGTTGGTATTATTACCGAACATCTTGAGTTTGTTCGATTTATCCAGCATCTTACTGCTGTTAAAGGGAATAGATTTTATCGAGCTTTTAATCGACATCTTTTGTTTGGCCACTGATTCATTTAGTTCCTTCCGTCTTGTTGTTCATTTTCTCAATCAGTATACCTAATATCCACATTTTACGAATTATTTTCACTTATTCTACATCTACATATTGACCTTACAAACCGCTTTTCTGGGTGTGGCAGGGGTTGCATGCACCATGACTCAACTTCCCTTATCGATTACCTTCGCGTTTCGTTCTCAAAAAGAATGTATCCCTGAACCTGAACTTGTATTAGCCTCTATTTCCCTGATTTTATTTATTAATTTATTATATCAGAGTTTTTGTAAGAATTGAATAGGACTTTTTTTCAATATCTTATTCTTCCCGTATATAATTAACGAAGAAATAAAAAGTAATAAATTTAACAACGACCTTGGTGACATAGAAGTCCATCGGCACAATAAATGATAAGTGTATCATACTTCATCTCCGGGAAATTCGCTCTTCTACAGGATCGCTTAGTTGTTTAATCAAGATTGTCGGGAATTGGTTAAGTAAGTCTTCGTTATACATCATTTGTTGTAAGCAGGGATTTTTATAAATGACTAATTGAAGTCCCCGTCAATTCTTAACGGGAAATTAAGATTCATAAGTACCAATGTAATGTAATGGTAATGCCTTCGTAAAAAATGCTTAATTATTTGAGGTATATACCAAATACCAGGCTTTGATTCATTCCAAACCATTAAACCAATAGAAGAAAGTTATGATTAAGTCTACAAAAACACCTCAACTCAACATTTAATCTCGTATCTCTGGAGAAGACAATTTATTCAGTTAAGGCGACATTTGTTTACACAATATAAAAAGATATTCAAAGATCGCATTAGGATAAGCAGCACATTCAAGGTCGAATTTTCATTTTTATTTACTTACTGCACAATATCGCTGCGAGGACATGTGTCGATGTTAACTTGCATAACAATTAATCAAAACAATGCATCAATATAGTAAACTCAACCACATAAATAAAAATAAGAAAATATTCAATAAAAATAAAATATAAATTTACAATACGTATACGAATATGAAAGAGCACACAGCTCTGTGAATTAGCTATAACTTAAAGATGAATTTTAAATATAAAATAAATTTGAAACAGCATCTACATTAATTTTCATGTATTATTACGCAATATGTCTTATGAATTATTATCTAACTACTTCTTCGTAAGGAAAAAGAATATTTTCAAGGTTTTAACAATCAAATGATACAAAGTCAGCCGTAAATTTGTGATAATTATTAATGTACTAATATTATGGTATTAAATTATTATTATTATTAATATCAGTGAAATTACCTAATCCTAGATATGGACTGTCTGTTTGTATCTATATATTACAGCGTTGGTAGTTCTTAACGTAATTTTGTGCTGTAAAATATTTAAATATTAATATTATGTAAATATAGATGATAAATTTGTCACTCAAAGATAGATAAATATAGTCTTTTTAATTAATATTTATTTGTGTTACGTGTATGATTTTTATGTTTTTGTTAATTGTTACTTCTTTGTTTAAAAGACACCTGCTGACTAGCCATTTTAGGTTTAGCAGGACCTATAATGTTTATTTTTTTACATTGTATTTAACTGTTGCGTAATTTAAAAATTCTATGTGCAATACGTTTATCGTGTAACTTGTTGATTATAAAGTGAAAGATATATTTTTGTCAGGTTAATCATAATGTATATACAGAATTGTAAAATTTATTCTCTCAATAAAAAATAGTATTAAATTAAATAAATAGTATTTAAATTAGTATTGTTATTAAATTAGTATTATCATCGTAATTTAAATAGTATTGTTATTTAACGTTTCCCTATGGAATTCTTGTAATAATCATCTGGAATTGAAGAATCCATGCTTCGTTTCGCCTTCTTCCCCATTGACTGTTTCGCTCTTGAGCTGCTAGTGTCTGAAGTTAGCTCCGTCCCCTCCGATCCGCCCCCGCCATTACTCCTCCAGGGCACGCAACAGTGAATGGGGGACTCCGTATCCGAATCACGCACTCACGTACCCTTCCACGTTTCCGGTCTCTTCCCCTTCTTCACGAATATAAAAAGACCACCACAATGGCGTCTGAAAGTAATCGAGATAAAAATGACGGTGCAAAACACATCGCCAGAGTTAAAATAGGAATGGTCTGTTATGCACGGTACGAGTGGCCCTCGAATAAATCGCGTGACTCATGTTTAATGCATTCCAAAATGGCTCGAGAGGATTGTTAAATTTGCGTCGAGGATTAAAACGGTTTCGGTATGTGGAAGTGGTGTTTTGTGCGTTGGAAGCAAAACTTATTTTTATGGCGGTGTATAAATCTTTTGGGCTGTCGTTTATTGTCGTGGGTGTCCTTCCTGAGGGTTGTGGTTATTGGTTGGTTGTTTAATCAAGATCGTTGGTAATGTATACGGTAAGCCTCCATTGTTTTGCCGTCTAAATAGGTGTGGGGTGAGTTTCACGAGATTCTAAGTGTATGATTATCGTATCAAGCGCGATTTTGGTCATCTTGGTTGATAATTAATTGGATTGATAATATGATTTTCATCTATATTACAGGATTAATAACCGTTTTATTTTATCTACGCTCGAATGAAATATTTGAACCGGTAGTAACTAATCTAGAATGTAATAAAATCAATAAAAAGATTATTACCACATTTTCCGCTGTAGTTCCTCTTTCAAATTTATCATTCTGAATTTCCTACATCAAATAATCATAAGAATTCTTTCAGGATGTGGTTGATTTTTTATATTGTGAGATTTTTCTTCCTCTACTTTTATTGAAAATGCTGCAATTATCATGATCCATTTCTCTGATTTTTCTTTTAATCTAACAGCATGTTTTTATAAGCTACTTTGTCAACAAGTATTGTGTAGTCGTTTCTTACCTCAGATCTAATGAAAGGTTTGGATGACGCTAAGTAAATTTTGGTAAGGTATTCATAAGTATATTGTTTCTTTTTCTCCCTATGAGGTACCATCATAATTCAATCACTAGCGATATTTACACTGTATATTGTAAAAAAATGTGAATCGATTTTCAAGGAAATACTATAAAAACCTTTGCACCTGTGCACCACGTTTTCGAATGCAGGAGTTATCGCATTGATCATTTTAATAACATCCAAGTTTTATTCAGCATTTTTTTCTCCGAGAAGCAGTATGTGCATACATTTGGGGAGTAATATTTCCTTTTGGAGGAAACCCTTTGCACGTTAACATCGAAAATCTCTATGCTCTGCTTGAGAAGCTAAACCGCTCTTTCTCGAACGAAGACAGAAAGTTATCGAAAGTAAAATAAGAGGAGACAGTCGCCTCCGGCAGAACTCCTTTGCTTCTGTTTTTATCCCTCTTTTCGTACGAATCAATTGGTCACGAAGAAAGGATTGGCGAACGTTTTTTCGCCGACTTTTGTTTCCCGACTTCATTCATATTCATAACGGGGATGTCATGCTCGAGGAGGAATCCTCCGCATGAGTCACAGCGTTGGTTTTTTTTTACCTATTTTCCAATCGCCAATCCCTGTAAAGGGGAATTGTGATACTCACGAGAACGTATATAAAGAGGACAGTGTGAGAACGCTTATAATCTCGAATGGACTGCCCATTGTCTTCTAAAGCCATTTTTGGAATTGAGGTTTCCTGCGAGAATCCCTCGTCCTCCATCTAGTGCCAAGGTTAACTGGATTTCTTAAGGGCATTGCGGAGAGCCTCTACGTGAAAATCTCTTGTACTTGATCCCTGTAAAAAATGGTGTTGTGGAGCGAAGTTGTTCCCCTGAAGACATTGCTGGATTTTCACGTGATGGTGTTAAACAGCGAAAGAGTATGTTCCACTTGTGGGAATTTTTGCGACATACATCTATGTAGACCTTTTGAAATATGAAGATAGTAAGTAGTTACATAGTTAAAGTAGCAGAAGACATGAAGAGTCTTAGGAATCAGGTAGAATATGTATTTCGTAAGGACCTCCTTTAAGTTAAAGCTCCTAAACATTGGCATACATTTCAAGAACATGTAATTTTATATTAACTAGTCAATTACAACGTCACTCCCCCTTCTTTAAATGCATTGATAAAATTTACCCAACTTAATCAATGCACACGATCACGATAACTTTTGAAACACCATTATCCATAAGATATTATATATGTATAGGCTCCTATCAACAGACTTATGGTGCTTGGAAACGTATTACAAAGAGAGAAATATCCTTAGCACTTCTGTACAAAATTTAAAAAATGAATACTTTCTGATGAGAAAACTAAGTAAAGCATAAGAAAAGGGTTAAAGGTACTTTGCACATAAGGGCGTGAACCCAAGAAAAATTCTAAGGAAAAACGGACTTGAAAAAAGTCTGACGGCCCCGTTTTTCAAATACGTTTTTCCGTAAAGCATATTAAAAATATTATTTCATTTTTATGACATTGTTAATCCCCTGAGTAGCTTATTTAGTTAACTTTATAGTATTATTGCAATGAAGATATAATTAAGTTTTTAGGAATGGGTTAAACACCGCTGGTATAGTAGTAGTAGTATTATTAAAAGTGCTTCGACAGGTGAGGTCATTTCGCTCATTGGCTCCCACCGGCACCTCGCTGGTTTATCTAAATATATGAATTGCTTTTGATGCATTTTTCTGTACATTTTCATAAATTATGTCTTACTAGAGTTCTCATCCATCATTCATAAAAATAAGTAAATAAAAAATAAATAAAAAGTTAAACATAAACTATTTAAGTCCCAGTCGCGAATAATTATTACGAAAAACCTTGCTAGGGCTCTCAAATTCCGTCGTTAACCGAGATATCATTGTATACGAGGAAACGCTCTTACGTAATCAGCGCCGTTAATTCCTCGCACAAATTTTGGTTTTCATCGAGAAATATTAATTCCAAAACAGTGTTATTTCTACGGAAGCTTTGATTACGAATGTCATTCACACGAGAATCATTGCAGACGATGTCTATCCTTTCTACCTCCAATTTACACTTAATTACAATTCCGAAACGGTATCCGAATCTCTCAGAAGCAGTTAGAATCGTATACCAAGAAGGTTTCATTATACTCTCGCCTTCGTATTTTGCCAATGGTGTTGAGAAACCCAAAATATGGAGGAGAGCGTACGAAAGATAGATTTACGATGAAAGAGAGCAAAAAACTTCAGTGGGAGAACCTTTATAATTTCCAATGGATGGCCCATTGTCTCCGCGTTTCGTGGCTTCCAAAAAGCCCTTCGGAAGGGGCGTCGTGACATTCTTCGTATTTATTTTAACACGAGAGGGGTCCTTCGATCACGGGTCGAATGATAGATGTGTGGATCGCGCACATGTCCATACGTTCCCCGAGATATTCTTCACCCGATTAGAAGTCCTCTCGCGGACTCTCTTTTTCGTTAGGGAGATATCAACGTGCTTCGCCGTCAACCTTGCGAGAGTCTCCCGGGATTATTCTTTTTCCCTCGTGTTTCCACAGAGTCACGGTCATTATTAATGACGTCGGCGTCCGAGGGTTTTTCGGTCTCCATTGGACGTTGAAGTATGGGCTGCGTAGAATTGGCCGGTAAGGGAAAGGGTCGCCTTGTGTAGATGGAAAGAACAGGGTGGCTGATAAATCTCCGGTCCTTACGTTTGTTTTGTTGGTGGTTCAATGTCCTTTGGTATATACTCTACGCCTATGGTTAGTTTTATAGCCAAAACTTTTTAAATATTTCCATAAGTAAATAATTAGCTTTGATCAGCAGGCTGACCATTCTTGATTCGCGTCTATATTCCACGTATCCAAGTTTTAATTTGACATTAAAATAGATGGATGTAATTCTATATATGTAGAGAAATTACTTTAATGTGTGTAAAAGTTATTCAAGTTTTTTTAAACCGATGTATATTTATACTTTAACAGGTAAGCATACCTGTTAGTATTAGTTATCAAGATAAATTAGTTGTAAAATTAAAGATTTAAATAATCGTTTTAATAATAAATTATGGCAAATGAAGGGTATATCATAACTACTTACTCGACATAAGCTCTCGAATGCTTATATTTTGATTTCAAATTGAGATATCGCCTTCCTGGATTTTCTACATGCGTTTTGAGTCAAAATTTTTAGACGTTCATTTTAGGTATTTGTCATACTGTTAAGTATATGCTCCAACCAATCATACCGATTACCGTTGCTGAAAATTATTTTAAAATGTAGAGTTAATTAAAAATTTAATTAAACTTCGGTATGGAAATAAATTATGTTTATGTAGAGATTACGTAGTCTTAGATGAAACTTGACCATCAAAATATTCATGCTTAGTCACTGCTGCCCTTTATCGGTGAAATCCCCGTAAGCTCTTGTAAACTTCACAGAATGAAATTCACAGATCCAGGCGAGATGTGGTGGGAATCCATCATGTAAAATGAAGGAAACAAGATGGTAATTTTTATTGGGATTTTTAATATGCTACTGGTTTCAACGGAGAATCATCATCTTCGGGAGATGATGTTCCCGAAGGTGTCTACACTCCTTTGAAACCGGTAGCATATTAAAAATCCTGCTGAAAAAGTACTATCTTGTTTCCTTGATTTCTCATGAACTTGTCAGGAGGTGGTTCACAGAGGCAACAGCAACAACGAACACACACAACCATTCCCTGATCGGAAGAATCCCATCAGCCCGGATTCGAACCCGGGACTTTGGGGCTTGTAGTGATAGCGTTGGTGGAATGCTATCCATTCCAAGGCAAGGTAAATAAATCTTAAGATTTGATTTATTTTTAGATTCTCGAATAGTGTTTTATGTTCGTTTAAGAAGTAAATATTAGGACGTTGTAAATTTTTCCGTATTCGTAAACAGATAAGACAGGGTAAAGGGGCTTCGATCGGTTTACTAGTGCTTAGATACTGGTATATGGTACTGGTTGACAATAAGGTTTTAATTTTATTCTTAAAATTTGGTTGTCACTGCAAATGGAAGGTGATAAATATTTAGAAAATGTTTATGTAGCTTATAAAAATATATTAGGACGAGATTATTTGTAGGGATGTGAAAGAATTATTTTCAGGTTTACGCTCACTTTAGTTTTACTTATGAAACACAGTCACTGGAGCTTCCTTGACGAATCCTAACTGTACTGGAGGGAGCGTGGCGATTAAGGATTCAAAATCAGTTGCGTACGATTCTTCATTCAGGTAGTAAACAGGTGGAGGGAGGGGACCTTGTGGGGGGGAGAAGCGGGGGAGACGCCTCGGGATGAAGAAGTCCTTCGAGTGTACAGGTAGACGCCAAAGAAGACGAACCTCCCTCTCCTCGTGGGAATGAACGGCGGAAACGATTTATCGCGCGATTCCCTTAAAAATTCCAGACGAGGAAAGAGTCCCCGCCGGCCAAACTACCTTTCGCCGCGCTGTTTTCCCCCCTCGTGTCGGTGTGTGCTTGTGTCGGTGTGTGCTTGTGTCGGTGTGTGCTTGTGACGGAGTTGCGTGCGCGTGACGCCTGCAGCCACTCGCTTTTTGTCGATCGTTCAAAAGTGCCGAAAGAATGATGAATCATGGAGAGATGTCGACCTTGGATTCTCTTTTTGGGAGGCTGAGGTGATTGTGGTGCTTTTCGAGGGAATTTTCGCCGTCGGATTTCGAGTGTTTTGTCTCCATTGTTAACTGGAAAGTGCGGGTTGTGCTCGGTGGGGGTGTTGGTGCTCGAAAGTGGTGGTTGGTGCGCCGTACCGCGCGGATAAGCTTCACAAGGTGGGACTTGGTTCAAGTTGTTTACTTTACGCTAAATTGTTTGCTTCACTACCTGTATGCATTCGTGTATACCTCTCTTGTGAGACGCATCTTTTCATGCATTTCCTTCATTCTTCTTCGTATGTGTATGTTACCCAGGATATCTTCTACTATATTATACCAGGTTTTTATCGCTTGTCCTCTTTCTTTTGCACCACGAACAGTTGTTATGTATTATTATGTAATTAAATATGTTTTTCCCACTTTAGCTAAACATGCATTAACATAATAATCGTGTGAGCCATCAGTGGTAGGGGATGAGAAACATTTCTATTCCTAACTATAGTTGTTATTGATTTCCCTAATGCTCTGCAGGAAGATAAGCCGTAGTTATCTGACTTAGTTATCATTTAGTTATCAACTAAACCGTTGTTTCGAGCTTATGCTGTGTTGAAGTCATTGTATGGACATGGAAAAAGTGTAGATAAGAATAAATATATATACAACGTTTAGTTTTCCAAAGCTTTTTTATTCTGTTTTCTTATTTACATCAATAATCGGGATTACCAATAAAGGTCCTATTACTTAAATTATATTTTATTGTATTTCTAAGCTCATTGTTTCGTGCCATTGATAAATAAACAATGATAAAAAACAATCAAGCCAATGAACTTGGTTATTCACTCGATAAAGCAGTCCTTATAACAGATTTCAATTAAGAAAGGTGGTACATATTTTCACTGTTTTATGTTTGTATGTAATCGTTGCGATATCTATTCGAGGTGTCTATAACAAGCTATAATAAGCTTTCTAGCAATTTTCAGGCTCCAAATCTCTCTCGAATTGTTGTTTTGTAAACAAATCCCGGCGAAGTTGAAATGCCCGTCATTCTTTCGGTCTTGATGAAAAATTCCATTTTTCGGATGGAATCGTGATTGATAGGTTCGGAGAGAGGACGAACAGTAATTGAAAAGGTTGAAACAAATCTTTGAATCAGGAAGTCAGACTGCGCGAACATGGACTCAGCAGAGAATTAATGATTCAGTTGAGGACTGGTAGAAAATGTACATCAAGTTCGGAGGGTTTCTTTTTCTTTGTTGAAATGCGTCAGGTGAGAATCTTCTTTTCAATATAATGAATGCAGAATAAAGGGCAATCTTATTTATTGATTGGTAAAGCTACATCAAGTTTGTCTTTTTAAAATAACCGAAGTACTTTAATTTAAGCAATTAGTACTTGCTGTGTCTATACAGATAATTTAATTTCTGTTGATTCATAAATGTAATTATTCATGTACTTAATAGAGTGCCATAACTGGTTGTTAGTAATTTTTCCTGAAAAATAACGAGGACTCATATTTTTTTGATTTTGTATCTTACCGTATTGACAGCACAGTTAATCCTACAATTCGATTTATTCATAGGAAGTACTTTTACTATTTCTGAAGGTAATTCTTTCTGATTTTCCCCATTTATCTGCCTACTGTTCTTGAACTATTATCTCTTTATAATTGGATGGTATTGAATATGACAAAAAGAAAATTAAGAAATACTTATCTAGATTAATTAGAAATATCAAAGAAATACAGAATCTCCTGCAATTATATTCAGGATTTGTTTAAAAGGAAGGTAAATGTATGTTATATATTATTGAAAGCAAAGAGCTGAAGATTGAAGGTGTTCTGTAATAGAGTGACCTTATTATTATTGATAGACTTAATGTAACGTTAATTGTTGGGCCTGTAATCTCAGAGTGGCATCTTTTCCTAAATTTCAATGAGGATCCACAAAATTGACTGAATTTAAGTTTTAATTCTTTTCGTGATTTGAATAATCCTGGTTCCTCGCCATCATTTCGAGAATATCCATTATAATCCGGACGATAATAGCCATAATATCGGTTCCATGCACATTTCCATCGGCAAACATTGCAGAGGGGGGAAAAGTTTCCCGTTCTTTAATTAAACAGGATTGACTCGGAAGCCCTTGGGGTGCGTGCCCTCGGCGCAAAGAAAGGGCAACGAGCGGCGTCGGCCACACCACCGACGGCGTCGCTGTTACAAATTAAAGGATTTATGCGACTTAGCAAACAAGCGTGCGCGACCCTTCGGGGGGAAAAAAGCAGCGGAAGGTCAGCGGCGCCTTCCGCGAGTGAAAGAATAATTTATCCGGAGCAAACTCTTCGTGCAGGACACGAACCTGCGGTTATAGCCGATCCGTTGTTTACCTCCGATGTATTTTCGGCTCTTTATCCTTGGGTCTATTTGTCGAGAGGAAGAAAAATTTCGGCACAAATGGAGTCTCCCGCTCTTCAAACATCAATTTGATCCCACCGCTCCCCATTTTATTCGGATTGGATTGAAACATTTCCAATATTTGCCTCCGCATCCGTCGGCGACTTCCCATCGGCCCTCGCAAACAAGCCGATGGAATGGACAACCGTGTCTTTGTCATAAGAGCGTTTGGACGCGGGCAGTGAGGTTCATCCGGTTCGCGCTTCAAATAAGCGTTAGCCATTATTATTTCGCATAAATGTATTTTCCTCTCCGGCACTTAAGGATTTTAATCTGAATGTTTACATGCTCCTTTCACGTTTCTTTTGAGTTTCAGAGACTTGGCTCGAAAAGGTGATACAATTCCAATTATGTGTTTATTTCGCCCGCTACGTTTGATTCCCTGAAATGAATTGATAATCGTTCAGTGGAACCTAACGCATTTTCGACTTAGCAGCGGATTTTCGTCTAAAAGTTTTAAGCCAAGATTTCGAATCGAATCTATACTCGAAGTTTATATTGGATAGTGTGACTTATACGGAGAAAGGGAACTTAAGATTTAAATAGTATCTGTTTTCGGAGAAACCTGAATCATTGTATTTCTGAAAAATTTCAGAAGGAAGAAAGAAATTACGCAAAAATTTAGTTTAGAATTCCTGGTGTTTATGGAGTGTTTGTTATGTTACTTACTGTAAAGCATATCTACCAAGAGAAGGTACTTGATTTTGAGTCTTAAGCAACGTACTTGTCTGAGAAGGAGAAGGGTAAAATTACGGGGCAGACCTCCTATAAACCAGGTATTACAAATGCACTTGAAAGATTCGATATACCTTGTTACAGTACATTAAAAATAATTTTTAATCGACTTTTTCCAACCAATTCCATTTCTTAATTACGATGCTAGTCATTAGGAAGATTATTGTCATTTTTTCTAATACATGGTCTCAGGTTTTTTCTTCAGACTTATACCAATTCCGTCCCTATTCCTCGCAAAACAACGAAAATTCGAAAAGTATTTTAAACCGCTATTGATTTTAAATCGGACGCAAGTTAAAAGCGGCAAACTGGAACGACAAGAAATTGGTATTTTCGCAACCGAAAAGGGAATCTGAGAAATATATTGTAAATTAAGGATTTTGCCGCCCGTCTAGAAGGTTCGAGGACTGAATAGTACGTCTCATGCCCCTGAAAAACTAAAGTATGGGCTCGAATCTGTTTTTTTCCGAAGTAAGGATGAAGAAATAACTTCCGGTGGGGTTGGCGGCCCTCTAATCCTGGAAGAGATCGAACGCGAGAGAGCGAGCCTAGTTGCCTCCATTCACTACGCTACCCGGTCGAGCGGTGAAAGTGAAGCAGAGTTTCTTGTTTGTTTGTCCAAGGCAGTCCCTGAGGAGGGAGCTCAAAACGGAATGCGTGCATTTCTAAACATCAAACTGCCATGGAACAGTTTCAAAGGAAAACGTATTTCTAGAGTATCTATGTAGAGTACTAGAGAATCCGAGATTTAGTAAGCTTCCCCTTCAAAAATGATGGAATCTAATTAATTTTTTATACATTTTATATCATCATCATCATCTGCCATTTTCAATCCGACGTCGGCGTCGGATGTAGGCCTTCCCAAGTACTTTCCAATTTTCTCTGTCCTGAGCTTCACGTTACCACGTTACACTTAAGTACTTGATAATGTCTCTATTCCACCTGTCTATAGGTCTTCTTCTTGGTCCCTTCACATCTCTTGGTATCCAGTTGAGAACTGCAAAAGTCCAACGGTTGTCGTTTCTTCTCGCAACATGGCCGGCCCACCTCCATTTTAGTGATCTTACCTTATCTATGATGTCTGTAACTCCAGTCATCATTCTCACCCAAGTGTTGCGTTTCATGTCTCTTCTTGTGATTCCCAGCATACAGCGCTCCATGCTCCTTTGCGTTGTCTAAAGTCTCTGGGTTATTGCAGCATTTAACACCCAAGTTTCACTTCCATAATGTATCAGTTATATGCAACTCATATTACCTAAAATGCATGAGTAGTTTTTCGTGGAAAATTTAATATAGATCTAATTTTTAATGTCGATGACATATTTTATGTTTATAAAAACAAAATGTTATAAATTAAATAATATATGTTTAAAAAATGCAAGAGTTAAACTTGCCAATACATCACATATATGTCAATGAAATTGTTTCAAAATACTCGATTCATTCGTTAAATTCCTTCGACTTCATTCTTTGGATTAGTTAAATGAAAAAAATTACATGCGCTCATTTTGTAATGAAATAATCGATCTCTCGAGAAAGTGATAGACAAACACCTACAATCACGGAATCCTTTCTCAGCTTTCTCCAAAATTTTCAATCCACAGATATATAAAGATTTACAGAAATTTATCTTATTTATTTACGATAGGATTTGACATCCAACACAGTTGACAAATTTCGTCGTAAAGTATTAATAAGAAGTTAATTAATCGCAAGGTAAAAAATAATGATAATAATTTTTATTCATCTGAAGACTTATGCATGCATAAGACAAGTCATCATCAATCACATCGACGAAACAGAATCAAATTTACATTAAAAACACATTAGAATTATAATACAGCATAGATTTTATTCTTAATAACTATTTCATTTATTAAATATATTAGATTCCCCTCATTTACAAATTCGATTACACTATAGTAAGTTTTTGTTAGGAGAATTTTTTAAATTCTTTACCGATTTGTGCGTTTTTATTGTCTTTGATAGAGTTAGGTAATTTATTATAAACTTTTAAAGCCACCACTTCAAAACCTCTTCCAGTTAGGCTTAATCTATGAGATAGAATCCTCAAGTTATCTTTGCCTCAGTTAAAATATGCTGATCCTCCTGTTTCTAGTACCTACCCGCATTTTGGTGAATGTGGACATCACATGCATAAATACATGCAGAGGGCTTCATCATCATTCCCCATTGTCTAAGAATAGCAAGGATATTACACTAAAACTGGAATTATAAAGATTCCATAAATGTATCGAATCATATCATCGAAATTACTTTCCTAGGTTTATGTGTCGTTCGGAATATTTAGCTGCGAGCAGACCAGAAATAAAATTCAAACTTTATTTATCTGGCCAGTGCTTCCTGTTGATCCTCTGCTTTCGCTTTCAGAAATATATTGCGCTTTCTGCAACTTTCCGAAACCGTAGACTTGCAAAAGAACGGAATCGATGGAGAAAATAAAGGAACGTATCCTCTTCGATTTTATGTTTACATGTTCCTTCTTCTTCGGTCCCATGTTTTTTATTTTCCTATCCTTTATGAGAGTTATCATAGCTTAGCAGGTGTAGAGAATATGAGCAACCCTTTCTGTTACTTTACCAGTGTTTGATATTGCTTTATAGCATTCTTTACCCTTATTCTCATGAACTTGATGAATGAATATACGAGTAAATGTAGTTTAAAATGAAATGTAAAGATAATTAATACATCGTTCTCTAGTTATTTTCGTTATATGATAGTATATCGTTTTCTATTCATAATATTATGTTTTCTAATAGGATAGGTATTTTTCTTCCACCTTCGTTAATGAAGAATATTACCTGTATTTCATACGCGATTTTAAAAGAAATTCCTTGTTGAGTGTTAACTGTTGGGGTGTGAAACGTGGACCTTAATAAAGGAGGAAGCCAAACGTTTACAAGATTTTCAGCTGTGGGTTTGGAGTAGAATAGAAAAAGTAAGTTGGGATGATGGAAAAAAAGATGCGGGAGTGTTAGAGATAGTTGAGAAAAAGAGGGCTATAATTGACGTGATTAATCATCGTCAGAAGAAATGGGTGGGTCAAATATTGAAGATAGAGGGATTGGTAAAGGTTGTTATTGAGGGGAGGATTCAGGGGGAAAAACAGAGGGGAAGACAGAGTAAAAATTATTGGATGACATAAGGGGTGAGGTAAACAATAAGGAAATGAAGGAGATGGCGCTGTACATAGACCTACTAAAAGGTAGAACACTCATGAATTGTATATTTGTATTAAATACCAATAATCAACCTTCCCATCTTCCCTGCTATTACCCTCATCCACCCCTAACCTTTACGTTACTCGTTATCGACTTGGATTTTCTGAGCGTAAACGTAAAATTCCATCGAGTTACCGCTTAATACCCTTCTAATCCCCTTCGGTAAACTTAGTTTGTATTGATGTAAACATTTGTGGATGCATTGGGTTTCGCCGAAACAATTTCCTATCTTCGTCCGAGGCGCATTTGTTCCCTTCGAATTTCATTGCCGCAGTTCTACTTCGAGAGCAGTAATCGATTTTCCATTTCGATAAAAATTGAATAGCCGCGCATTTGAGAGAGAAAACGAGCAATCGAAATGAATTTCCGCGCGCGCGATCGCAAATGTTCCATTTCCCGACGCATCTCAAGTGATTCCGCCTCTTCGCCGTTGTTTTCCCTTCCGTTGCTTCCGATTCCAACTCTTTCTCCGGCGATGTTTCCGCGGAATTCATTTTCGTCTGTCGCTTCCTTTTCCCCCTTATAAGGCTGATATTTTGCATTCGCCGCTTTATTCCCTTGGTTCAGTCTTCCTCATTCTCCTATCGCCCCAGTGTTCATCTTGTATCCCCTTACGCATCGCCGCGTATTTTTCTTTGTTCCGATACGTAAATATTTCAACCGGTTTCTCTCTAACTTCTTCATGTATCTGAGCACCTGTGTTTAAGTTTTGTATCCCATCGTATATTATTGCCTTTCTTTCACGTGCCTTCCTATTCCTTGTATATCTTTCAGTCTTACCTTGTGCTGCCTAATCAAGTCCCTCCACTGCAATTCTCTTCACGCCCTCATGTTGCTATGTTATTCAACTGCTTACTCAGTCTATTACCTAAATACTTAAATTGAGTTAACTTTGTGAGGAAAAGGAAAATATAAACAAGGAAAATAAAGAGAGCTTGAAGGGATGTGAAGTAATTCCAGTTTTAAGTTATTTAAGCATAACAAAATTAAAATTTGAACATAAACTGCTGTGAATTTATGCCTCAATCGTTATCATATTGTGTTCATAAGGTTAACGATATCTTGAAGCGAATAGCTACCGGAGGGGATTTCGAAAATTTATTGTAAGATGACTAAGCCCTTAATCCTGTATCTTTAATTAATTTTTGTATCCTCGGAATCGTGAGTATTCTAGGATATTTTTCGCAATAGTTATTGACTGTTTAGAATTACCGTTTGTAATTTGTGTTTGGATGTTTGAGGTTTTCATTTTTTATAGTGGCAATGAAACATTAATTTAGATGAATAATATAAACTTATTAAATCATTTGCCTCTTAGTAAATATGGACGTACTCTACACGCATTAATTCTACATGAGTTCTATGCGTGTAAAATTACGTGAATAATTGAATAAGATTCTCCAAGATTTTTCCCAGGTCCATATAACGTACCCATAACTATAATAGCCATCAGTTTTGCTGGAGTCAAAAAGAAATTTAAATATTTAAGCCTGAACCGAAATAATAAACTTTTATTTATTATTCTATTTCGATTTCCGTTTCGCATTATTACTAGACGGATCGAATATCTTTACTGATAATGTATAACGTCGACTTACAGCTTTCTTATTTTCGTATACTTCTTGATAATAACACTTTCACTCAGAACAATTCTTTAATATCCATATTTTTAAGAAATAATTTACTTACATTATGAGATCCACGCATAATAAATGCCTTTCAAAGCATTTATTGTGCATAACACACGGAGAGAGATATCCAGTTTAAAGTGGTTTCAGGAGCGAAACCGGAACTGAACCTTCAGCGTTTGTGCACGAAGAAAATCGGAACGAAAATAATTAACGTAGCAAGCCCTGAAGTCTTCCTCGGAGTCACATTTTTTTTCAAGACAGAAATGTTCAGCCTGCGTGTTATTCAGTTTCATTCTTTATCAAAATGTACACGCACTCGCTTCGTAAGCACCAACTAACGATTTAGAAAGGAGCAGGGGTCTCATGTTTTCGACGTCCCTGGCTAAACAAGTTTCCCGATTTTTCGTCTTCAAGTGGTCCAAAATCTAATAATCTCTTCACCTCTCCGTAATTAGCTGCTCCGTCACCAGGCGGAGACTGGTTTTGAAGGGGCATTTTCGCACCTATTTTGTTTCCTCTCCGGGCCCCCATTCTAATTGGGGTGACGCTTTACCTCGCCCCGCCCCCCCCTCCACGCGGTGAAGGGAAAAGAGGGCTAAGTCAAACCGTAATACTTTTTTCGGCACGTCTCATCCGAGCGCTGCGGATTTTTGCGGAAGCAAAAAGAAAGCCAACTTTTCCATCCTTCCTCTCGGCCATTTCGCTTCCTTTCTCTCTCGAAGAAAGGACAAAAGTTTCCGACAACCCCGCTTTCCTGCTTGTTTCTCTTCCCGTCCGGCTTTATCTCCCCCCTCTACGTCTTTGTTTTCCCGACGTGGAAAAATGTCTATTTTCCCCAAAAAATATGTATATATTTGGGCCCTTTCTCTTTTGTTGTTTCCCCGGGATTTTTCTCTCTCTTCCCGCTCCACGTTTTTCCCTAATCCCCCCAAAAAGTTTTTTCCTTCACATCGCCGTTTTCCGTCTCAATTTCGGGGGAGAAGTTTCGAGGAATCTGATACTTAGGGACTCGTGCGGGGTCTTTGCGGCGCGTTGCATGCGACTGCGAAGTTGAATTCCTTTATGGTCTGCGTTCCTTTGCCTGGTTGCAGAATTCGAGCGTGGTTTGTTTATGGTGGGCAATGTGGGAATTCCGGCAGTTATAACGTCAAATGATGAATTTAACGGGTGTTTAGCATTTATAAAGTTCTGCTTTTTATAATTTTGGAAGTCGTTTCAATCAGTGTGAGCCCAATAAATTGGTTACCTGCTAGAATTTCATATCTGGAACTCCTTGCCCCCCAAGATTAAAAAATCCACTTCTATACAGTCTTTTAAAAATAATCTATCTAATTCTCTTCTGTTTTTATTGTATGTTTTCTTTTAGTATTTTGTAAATTTTTGAACATATTTTATTTTTTTTTGTTATTGCTTTTGTTGAATCAGGAATAGGTTGGTGAAATCTCTGGTCTGGAGTGTGTTGCTCTATAGGTGCGAAACGTGGACTTCAAGAAAGGAAAAAGTTAAACGTTTGGAGGCCTTCGAAATGTGGGTATGGCGCAGAATGGAAAAGGTTACTTGGGTAGGTAGGGAAACAAACACGGAGGTTTTAGAGATGGTTGGGGAGGAGAGGGCTTTAATTGACGTGGGTAGGAATCAGGGGGAAAAACAGAGGGGAAGAGAGAGACAGAAGATATTTTATGATATAAGAGGTGGGGTTAACTATAAAGAAATTAAGGAGATGACGCTTAGTAGGTATTTTTGATTGTGCATGAACCTACCGAAAGGTAGATCATTTATGACGATGATTGCTTTTGTATTGGTTTATTTTGAAATTGTTCTGTCGTATAATATTTTGGAATTAAAAATGTATTTACTTTCAGCTCTTATGGGCATCCCCTAAGAGCTAATAAACAATAATTAATCAATCAATACGACGTAGTCTTCGAATTATTTTTACCTGAGAATGGAATTTCGTAATTATTTCCAAGTTAACTTAAATGTTTTTTTTCCAAATCCGCTCTTATTTTATTTTTAGGCTTTTGGTATTAGACGAGCATGTACCCGAGTACTTATTTAGCTTATTTTTCTTATATATATATATATATATATATCCTATATGTAAATTCCTCGAAGGCATTTTTCGCTCAAGGAAGTGAGTTATATCTCTTGTCTATTTTGTTGTATAATTGTGGAATATATCCTAAATTTCGAGTTATTATGGGGGTCCTGTAATATAAGTTGCTTCTTAGCAGGATAAGCTCGTATCTTATAGTCGACTACTTTCTTCTGATACTCAATTCTACAATAATTCCCTATCTGAGAATGTATTGACTCATTTCCAAATATTCGTTTTTAATCTTGAACTCAATTTATCCAAAGTGGTGATTCAGAAGATTGACGTAGACAAGATATATGGGGTTTTGAATGCTAGTTCACTTTTGTATCTCTTTTGAGACGTTGTTTATGTATAAGGTGGAGCTTTTTACGGTGTTCGCAAATCTGAAATCAATGCTTGTCTTCGTGTCCATTTCTGTGGTTTCCTCATTGTGATGGTTTAGTTATGATTTTCTCTTATTTTGCTTTGTAGAAACTCATTTAGCGATTATTTCTCTGTTTAGTTTTTATTCTCATTCGTTATGGCACTTAACACATATTCTTGTTGATGTATTTATGGTGAATTAAGACTATTAATTTCACTTTTTTTGAATTTAACATAATTGAATCCTAATATGAAAATGACTCAAGTTAATTCCAAGCTTCTTCAACTCTTTAATTCGCAAGATAATCTAAATTTTTAAAATCTTTTCGTAACTACAGCAACCTGCCTACCGCCTTTTCTAAGTTAACTTGAAAATGATCATTTAACATTTATCATCCTCATTCTCATATTACTAATCTTTTATGGAAAGTGGAACACTAACCTTACTTTGTTTGTAAACCTGATATTCCTTTTACAACAATCAATGGATAGAGAGAGTTATTTTTTTCCATCTGAGAATTGATCTAGCTGCATATATTCACTTTACTTATCTACAATGTAGATAAAATAGGATCGCTACGTCTAATTGACTTTGTCAGATGTTAATTGCACTGTGATCTTTCGTCGTGGACGAAGTAAGGGACATCTTTAGCATGGCACAGTTCCAGTAGACCGTCTGTTAGAATACCTGTCGTCGCTTTCACACCATTTGCCGAGTGACACGTGATGTATGTGAGAATGTATGTTCTTGAGAGGACATGCGTCTTTCTTGACTGCATTGAAGCGGCCATTCCGACGTTCAAGTAATATTTCAAATGGTAAAAAGTGTCGGCATTTTTAGTCGAACACGAATCGATAACCCTTACGGTCCGCTCGATTTGCCGCGTCGAGTCATCGCTCGTCTTTAGCTTGAATTTCTTGACCTTCTTTCCTGATAAGGTCAAGCGGTCGAAGGAACGTTTAATCTTTGATTCGCAGGTTTATTTTTCCTATATTTTATTCAGTATTTTCCTATAAGGATTCTCCCTCGTTTAGTCATGGTTTATTTTAAGATTGCTACTTATGTTGTGGTTTCCTCGGCTGGTTTCTAAGTATTTTTAGTTGTTTATGCGTTAAGGATAAAGATCTTCTTATAAATGTTGATTGAAAACTAGGAATTCTCGTTCGTAAAGTTTATGCCGTCTTATTAGATGTCTGAAATGGTTTTAAAATTTGGAATCATTTATTAGTTCATTGAAAAAATCAGAAATTGAACACAGTTTGTAATCAGAACCTACATAGGCGTTTTCTCCTACTACTATAGATGTAGCAATATTGTCTACTTTTCCATTTAGTTCAGTTATAAAATACATGCTTAGATTAATCATAATTTTGTTGTGGTAGTATTGTGAAAATAATAGTAGTTGTGCTTCGAAATCATTGCTCATTTTGCAATAATGGGCTACCTCCGAAAATTGAACCCGATTCCGCTTTCACTTGAATTTCATTTTGAGGTCCATCTATACTTATGAGCATGTTAATTAACTGTAGTATCTTTACGCACAATGCATTGGTTTCCCTCTTCTTTGGAAAAAGATTCTGAAGATTGTCGCTATGGCTATACCTTGAGATGCAGGTTTAAATTCAGATAATACAATATGATATTCATAATAATAATAATAATAATAACAATAAATCGTCTTTAATTGGGCGAGATTGAGACTTAAAAGTCTCTTCTTCCATCTAACACTTTATTCATCTATGTGATCACGTGAGAAATGGAAGCTGATGAAAACTAGCATTGTATGTATATATATATGGAGCATATAGCATCGCATAGCATGCAGTATTTTTACGTTTTATTCTATTATTTTTGTAGATCAGTTACGCCCCAATGAATTGCTAACCCAGTGAACCCAATAGGAAGGAATTAGCGGAAGGGATAACACTCGGAAGTTTCTCACGTGGGCACAAGTCTTACAATGCAGCCGACAAGGGAAGTTCGTTACTAAGGCGTTCATTTTACCCGCGTTTCATTTGCATTTCAAAGGACCGTGAGCATGGAAGTTCTTGCTTTCTTAGCAAAACTGTTCGCCACCTAACTATTCGAGCTTTTGGGTGTTTATCAAAATGTTCTTGAGGATGATTAAGATAGATTTACATTTTTGCTGTAGGACTTAGGTTATTATTATTATGAAGTGTTGGACATGATGTTACTATCCCTTGATTGCAAGAGAAGTCTGCGAAAGTGTTTGCTGTTTTAATCATCAATCTTCAGATTCAGCTCAGTGAATTTGACGCTGTAATTGCTTTCACTGAAAGGTGCTAAATCAAAATAGAATTTGATGAAAACCTATTTTGGTTAGGGTTAAATAACTTTCGGTAGAAGATCATTGTAGAGGACTTTTAAAAGGATTTGCTTTCCTTTCTCTAATATTCATCGCTGCATCTCAGATGTTTATACATTATAAATATCGATGTGATGTAATATCATAGAATGAATTAAAGGCTATACAGTGCCGCAAAAAAAAACACAAATAAAAAAACTAACCATGTTTTGATGCATCAATAAGCAATGAGCAAGCAAGTGCTCATTGTGCTGTTTTTGCTATCTTAAATTTGTTAGTTTCCAATAATATTCCTATTATGGTGTGCCATCAAATGGCGACCAAAGCCATCGACTCTGCCTTATAGATGTTTCCTCAGCATCTTATAAGGATAAAAGCATTTGTCGTATCCTTAAAATGTGTGATTTCGTAAGTAAGAATGTGTGTTACTCTCAAAAGACTCGAAATATCGCATAAAGTTTGCGTTCGTGTTGTATAGCGTTGGTTATACTCTTCACCATTAGTTAGGTCTGCTTTTTAAACACTAGCTATCTTTCAAGGTTTCCTTGGAACTTTAAAAGGGATATGTTCGTCGATGCCTCTACTATCTTAGACCTTCGCCAAGTTTTTATGCGCGTTTTTGCTAGCTTCCTCTTGGGGATTCATGGTTATTTTTTCCTCCTCTCCGTATTTCCCTTGTACCTCTCGAACGCTTTTAATCTACGCATGTGTTATGCTAAAAGGCTCCGCAAGAAGCTTGTCATCCCGCGCTTCGTCGCAGTCAATTTTTTCCTCCGCCTTTCATCACAAGATCCGCTTTTTTAATCCCTCCGCGCGCTTTATTATCCGTCGTTTGTTTTAAAGCGCCTAATCAGTGCCGCCTTGATGTACCGGTGGCTCCATCTCTCATCCACTTCTACCTCGCGTCCTATGGTAATATGTTAATCGTCGTGCGAGTCGCGTATTCCTTTATTTTGCCTCGGAATCAAAGAGAACCGCGATTTTTTCGCAGAGGAAAACTGGACGGGAATACCGCGATGTTGATCACGTCGTGCTCTCGGAAATGCGGGATCGCAATCGAATCCGCTTTTTTCGTTCACTTTTCTCGAGTTCCGAGGGATTGTTCCGCGACATGTAGTCCTCATATCGGAGGTCATTAGCCGATCAGATGGGGAAGATAATATCCGGATTTCGGATCTCGTTTGCGATTGCAATGCGCTTTCATTCACTCCCGTCCCCGGAGTTCGTTATTCTTTCGAGTCGTGCTAGTTAGTTTCGTCTCGTTCGAATGTGCTTACGATAGCGTTCGTTGGACGCGACATCTCCGGTGCCAGTTTCTCTTTGGAAGGTTTTTATCAATGAATTTTCAATATTTATCTATGTAATACCTATATTTTAGTTAGATATTTTCTAATTATCAATGTTTTTCCGGTTATGGAATCGTCGCATGTGTCTATTGTTGTGTTTGTTTAATATATTTAAACGGATTTAATTTGGGGAAAACCTGTTTTTGTTATCGAAAATATTATTATTCTTATTATTATGAATAACATAAAAAATACAGGCCTCGATTTTAACGTAATATAGCCACTGGCGGCGATGGTGGAGTGGTAAGCGTGCTAGCATTCGCCGCCAAAGTCCTGGGTTGGAATTTTTAGCTTTTAGATTTATTTTAGATTTAGGTAGTCTGCTAGGGAATGGTTGTGTGTATTTTTAAGTAGTAATGATCATTGAAATGGATGTAATTGGGATCTTCGTACTTCTATTAGAAGAGTTATACATATTATCATTAGTGTATTTCATTACTTTCAAGAGCAGGGATTCAGGGTTGTGCAACTTCCTCTTCTATTCCATCTTTTTCTTAGATTTTTTAAGCCGCTTTTCATGAGATCTGTATCTCTTCCTTCTCTTAGGATCTCAATTTCCTTAATCCCGTTCTTTGTCGGTGTCCTTTATTCTCTGCCGCGTCATCCCAGCGGCCTTTCTTTTCTTCTGTTTTCATTGTCATCGTGCCCTTTTATACTCCGAAGATATCTCTTTTCCATAGTTATCCCTGCTTAACTACTCCGGAAATGACTTGGTGTAGTTGCGCCGAGAAATGTTCATTTTTTCGCCAACGGTTCTGCCTTATCATGCTCTTATTTCTTGCGTCTTTCTTGCTAGTTTGCGAATTTCAGTTCCGAATGACGCCGAGGTTCTGTTCTTAGCGTCGCCGGAGCATGCTTAACTTGTCACGCGGTACAGTTTCATTTCCGTCTCGTCTTAAGTAGCGTGTCTTCCTCGGTTTTTATTTCCCCTTATCGTTTTATGCGAGAGAGCATGTTTAGAAATATCTTTGAGACGTAGCGAACAGAGGTTCAGCTTAATAAAATTCTCATGGCTGCGAATAACGTGCGGATTCATTGGTTCAAATTCCGTGCCATTCATTTTCTCCAATCCAAACGGAGTGCTTTGTCTAGTTGATATTTTGAAATCGAGTTGTACGATTTATTAGTGTGAAAAATAGAGAATGTTGTATGATAAGATATCTTTAAAAGTATTTAATCTTTGGGTGTAAGGTGATGTTCTCATTCATGTGGATGCTACGCGTTGTTTTATTGTTTCATTTATTTCTGTTTTTCTATCTAGACCCTGAACTCGGATATTCAAATCCTTTGCAATCTGAAATGCCATATTGTCTGTTTACTGATTACATATATTAGCTCTTGTCTAGTTATAATTTTTTGCAATATTATAGGCAATATTTTAACTTTTATAAGTTTTTAATTGCATTATTTTATATTGTAATTACTTGCATTCTTTAATTTTATGAATTTAATTGTAAATTATATCATGTACAGTCTTTGGGAGGTTTTTGGGGGTTTTCCTCTCAACTAGGGTGAATACCAGGCAGGGTAATGTATTTTCTTCCCCTAAGAAAAGATAACTACCACCTGGCCTAGTGACTTGTAGTCCTTACAATTAAATAAGTGAATAAATAATGATATGATACTTCTTTAATTATTTATCCTGTTAAGTACGATTTTCTCACATGCTGAATTCATATTCGTTTACTGTAGCAACCTTTAAGCTCGAAGTTTAGACAATCGTATATCATTTAGTTATAAATGCCGGTTAAAGTACTATTATATAAATTATATCACTTATTATAAATCATAATAAAGTATTTATTATGATTAAAGTAGCACAAAGTATATTTTCGGTTGAATGGTATCCGGGATAGGTGTATTCACCCGCAGTCTTCTAAGAAAAATTCTTTCAAGAAAATAACTTTTGTAGCAGAAAAAGCAGTAGATATTGTTTCTGATATTATCTTGAAAATAGGAAGCATTTTATATTTCTTATAACATGATAATTTTTATTTTCATTTCTTCAGAAATTCATAACCTCTATGTGACGCAGGAAAAAAATGTAATTTGCCCTCGCTTATACGAGAAGGATCAAGGCTTGACGTAGGTTTATCATAAAAAAGATCTTTCAAGATTGGATTTACGGTTAATAAGTGTTGTTTTCTATAAGTAATGTTACGGCCCATTATTGCTAAATTTTAGATTAGAGATTTTGAATTTCTCACTTGAGAAAGGTAAGTTTTCCATTCATAATTTAGAAACCTTATTTTCCCTGGTGTTTTCATATTAGCTCCTTATCATTTCCACGATTTCAAGCAGTATCTTTGAGACCCGTTTGCCATGAAAATTTGTGCAGTTTTCACCCTCTTTGTTCATCCGTCTCATGAATATTGTCATTCTGGCAGCGACATATGGAGTAAATACGGGCGAAAATAAAGGTCTCGGTACTGGAATTGCGTTGCTAAAGAGTTTCATAATAATGAGGGGCATATTAAACGGCAAGCCTTACGGCCGAATGCGCCCTCTCGTACAACCTGATATCATTCGAACGACACCTTTAATAATCTCGTGTGCTGAGATTGCACGCTCACTTTATCCTCTTCCATGCTTCATTTCCCTTCCTTTCAGACGTAGTCTTACCCCCACCTGCGCTTCTCTTTAAGTCTGTCCTGATTTCCTTTTATTCTACGCTAGCAGGAGCATAATATTCATAAATTTCATTTTCCTCCTCTTCAGCATCTTCTTGCAGGTTCTCTTTCGCTTTCCTTTTAATCCAAGGGTGTTCCTTCTCGTTTCTCTCGCAGCTGAGGATTAATTTCAGAGGTCCATATTCTGCCTTCTTTCGCATTAATGTTTCTTTTCCATCTTGCGCTCTAAGTTTCTCCGTTTTTAAGTTTTTCCTTTTCGTTTCCTCTCTTGCATTTTCCTCCTTTTTTAGGATTTCTTTCGTTTCGTCTTAATCCATTTCCCTCTTTCAGTTTCTTCATGACACACTTCGTTTTATTTTTCCACAATCCATGTTCCTTGTAAAAGTTTCTCCCTTACATTTACTTCCTTTTACTTTAATTATATCACTTCCCTCCTTTCACATTCGTCCACTCACTTTTACATTTCCTTTCTATTAATTCCTTTCCATTTTTCGCTTTCACTTCAAATAGTTTTCTTTTTTCACTTCGGTTATACCAGTTTCTTCCTTCTACTTTCTTCCTCTCACTTTATTCCTTTATTTCACTTTCTTTCTATCTTCCTTTCACTGTCATTCTTACCTTTTTTCTTTGACTATTTCACAATATTTTTTTCCATTTATTCTATACTTTGCTTCACTTTCAGTTTTTGAGTCCTTTTTATTCTCCTTCTCTCAATTTATTTCTATATTTCGCATTATATCGGGTACCACTAATATCATTCAGATTTATTCACTAAATATGAAGGTTCCTGATTGGTTCTTTTACGCTCTCCTAACAATTTTTTTCTTTCCTTGTTTATTCTCCCTGCCTTCCTTTAATTTATAATTCCAGATCTAATTATTTTTACCTACTTTAAGGAAAAATTTTGGTTAATGGTAAGGCTCTGGGGGTTAACTGTAAATTCCCCAGAACCTTACTAACCTACCCAAAACAACCCCCAGAACCTTACCAACCAACCAACCCAACTCCCAGAACCAACCCAACCCCTAGAACCTTACCAACCCAACCCCTAAAACCTTACCAACCAACCCCTAGAACCTTACTATCCAGCCCAACCCCAGAACCTTACCAACCAACCCAACCACCATAACCTTACCATTAAACAATGTTTTAAATCACGATCTCCGTCTATTAGCCATTGTAATGTTTTTCGATCCTCATCTTTTCATCTCCTCTCCCCCTTTCACTTTCTTTCCCTCTCGTCTAACTTTCACTTTCTGCTGGGCTTTCGCCTCATAATTTCTTCCATTTGCTTCACTCCGTTTTCCTTATTCTCGGTCTGAAGAAGTGGCTCCGCTCAATCTCTCTCTAATGAAGACTTTTTATTTCCATTCTTCGCCCTTTCTCTCTTCCTTACAGCAATTCCTCCGTTTTGTTTCTCCCCAGTTTTTGCTACTCAACGTCGACTCCTTTCTCCGCTCTTTCCCGTCTTCCTTTGTCCGCGTTCCGCCCGTGAATTTTCATTCTCTTTCCTGCCGCTTTATTCAATTTCGTTGAATTTTTCTGGCACTTTCACTTTAGGACATCTTTTCTCACGCCTAATCAACATATTTTGCATATTTCACATGTTGAAATGTTTTTGGTATATAAAAATTCCACGTCCTGTTTATTTTGCTCACTTTCTCCTCAAAAATGCTCCCGCTCGATCTTCTGCTAAGGTATATTCCGAATGTGGCTTAAATCCAATGGTATCAATCTTTAAAAGTTTTCAGCATACCCTTCAGGTTGTTTTCCTTGTCTACGTTTCGTGCTCTTGCATTATGATTGGTTTACTTCTTCACCTAATATCAAAACTTCATTCGGTTTTGCTCGATGTTTTACTTCATGGTAATATTTTTTAGAACAGCCTAATAAGCCATAATGTTTCATTTTTAAAGAGATAATTATAATAAAAAAGCATGAGATGGGCAATGTTTGGCTGTTTCATATATACCTGGGTAATCGGATGAAAGAGAAATATTTCAAAATATTGCTGCTGAAAATATCATTATGATAATACTAATGACGTCTTTTTATGGGTGAATTTAGCCTTTGAAGGCTATTCCTCCAATTAACCCCTTTTTAAAAATTTTATTCCTTTTATTCGTTTTTAATAACTACACACACACACACACAAACAACCATTCCCTAGCCTGATAAATCCGACTAGCCGGGATTCGAACCTGGGACCGTGAGGTTGGGTGTTAACACGCTAGCACGCTAACCACTCCTCCACCACGGCAGGTGATATCATATGATATCATTGGTTAGAATCAAAGTCAGAAATCAGACAGATATAGGTAACCATAAACAGATAGACGTTAAACATAATATGATTTCAGCATAGCGCCCTGATCTAAACAGAGGCATCGCGTATAATTTTACTCTAGTTTGCCTGTTTCGAGCTATGAGGCGTATTCTGGAGTGCTGTTTAGCACTTACGTATTACGGTGTAAGATCTGTTTGCTTATTTCATATTATATTCGTTGTCGCGGCAAATTTTTTCGACTTAATAAAGTAATGTATCTATTTATGATGTTCGTTATTGATTTCTAAACCCTCTCAGCGTCCACATGGTGGTAAGCTTGGTCTGTTCTTTTATCTTACGCCCAATGCGCTCCTCCCCTTTCATTATCAGCATTCTTTTTCTTTATCGACACAGATTCCCTGCCAATCCGAACCCATAAAGCATTTGGGGTCATTTCGATGCTTACGTGAGGCTTTTTTCCGCTCCATTTGGTCCAAGAACATCTTTGACGTTCATTACCGTTTGATATAGGTGGCAGTTTGTATCTCACAGTTGCTCTGGTTTTCCTTATCTGTTTCATCCCCCTCTTTCACGCATCATGTATCCGTCACGAAAATGTGTTTTCACATTCGGAGTATGCTTCAATGAATAACAAATTGCAATTAATGGGGTGTGAGGATGACTCGAAACTAGATCTTCAGCTGTCCGGGTGGCTGCTCTATCCGATTGTGCCATCTTGCCATTATTTTGAGAGGCGTATTTTAGAAGACATTTATTTGTTTATTTTAGTGCCTCAAAGGATAACAAATTGTAATGAAAGTGACAAGGATGCAATTGCACGTTAAAGAATGCACCAAGGAATGCTTCCGAGGAGAAACTGAAATTAAGAAAGTTTGAAGGATCGGGACTCGAACCCGGAACCTCCACTTTGAATGCTCTGATCAATTAAGCCATCTTGCCAGACCCTTCGGTGATGCTGTTTTTGGGGACTTTCAATTTGCCAATGCATTAGCCAATTGCAAATACCGGGTTCGTATCCTGGTTCTGTCCGACATTTTTCATGTCCATTCCTTCTCGGGAATAACAAATTAGCTCACGGCAGTGTTAAGTTTTTTATATTTTGACTGTTTCGCTAAATACCTCGCCATTGTTTGCCCTCTGAACTTTCTTACATCTCACTGCTCCAACATGTTTCTGTTTTAATTCTCATAATTAATCTTCGCTTCACTCCCGCAAAATATTTTCTAGTTGCTCATTAATTAATCTTTAATATCACCTTTTATTTTTACATCCTGCGAGCGCGGGGTTGCTAATTGTAAGGATTTCTTATCCCCTTCGCTTTACGCCGTGATTAATTGCCCTTTCTTCCTCGAGGAATATGTCCAATAGGAGTCGCGTCGATTTTTATCGCTGTCATTTTTTATCGCGTTCTTACAGAAAAAAGCCTTTTTAAAATCTATCATATTTATGCCGAGAAAAAAGACAGCTTAAAGCGTAGAAAGGTTGAAGTGTGCACGGAACGGCCTTATGAATATTTAGTCTCTTCCCTCACTTTCTATCCCTCATACCTTTCATTTATTAAGCCCCCTTTTCCCTCTGCTTCGCCCTGCTACTTTATTTTTCATTCATTGGGCGCATTTTTTCCTCGCTTTTATCCCGGTCTCTTTTTCCCGTGCCGTTCTCTTTTGACACCCTCCTCTTTGGGTTATTCATTCCTCTTCTTTCCCCCAATAGACTCTTCTTTTTCCGCCCTTGGCCTAGTCTCATCGATTCGCATATCCCACTGCTTTTCTCTCCTCTACGTCCATTTTCGTCGCCGTGAATAGCGGCAACTGAGCTAACATTGCACGGCTGCTGTTGCCTTTTAACTGCGCACACGAAATTTGAACCGTTCCGAGTTGGATTCTGAGGAGAGTGTTCTCCGGATGGAAACGTTTTAAGGCAACAGTTTGGTGAGCGGTGCGGCACGGTAGTATAGCTCCTGAGCTTAATAATGTTGTTAGGTGATATTCACTACCTTTACCTTACGGTTGGAAAATAATTGAATACATTACAAATAGATCTGCATGTAAATGTAATTGTGAATCAATAATTTAGTTGGTATTAAGATACTTTCATGGAAGCTCTACTACGTTTGGTTATGAAAACGTTTGTGACCCTAAGATTTAAGGGCAAGACGTAATAACTACGTGAGTTTGTTATCATGTCAGGGCGCTTGCTAGTTAAATCCACTCAATTGTGAACTACGCTAAATTTTGTGCGGGAATGAGGGTTACTATTTAAGGTGTGGAGTGAGGTATTTTATTCCCTCCGCTGTATATAATTATTATTTTATGGATTATATGATCAGTGGATAAGATCAGAGTAGTATCTCGACAAAGAATGTCTCCAGGAATCGGTTTTGTTTATGCGGAAATATTCACACAAGGTTTCACTGGGAGCAAAAGAATGTGAAAACTTAATATTATACTCTGCAGGATTTTTCTTCTAATACTTATTATAAATTCGAAGTATGGTTTCCTGTTGTACTTTTATTTCTCTGTTTTAATGTTTCCATAAAATTCCTCCAAGTATGAACCTCTTCAGTAAGATTTATTGCTCAAATTATGAACATAGTGAGCATTGGAGTAAGAACCTCTAAAATAATATTGCTCTCAATGCCTTTATTCGCTAATCATTCATAACGTTGGCGTAATTTCTTCAGACGCCATATAATCGAATTCCAGTTATTTTCCTTCCGGTTTCTGTCGGTAACCGTCCAGCTGGTTTTAATCTCTCCGATTTAGTTACCTCTGAAAGATTTTTGAATAGAGTGATCTATGCATTAGATCAATTATTTGAATGTAATTATTCATTAGCTAGTTGAAATTCACTGTAGTGCATGTATGGTTACTAAAAATAAAGTTATTCTGAATTAGAATGCGAGCTAAAATGGCGGTTCCCGATTCAGGATTAGTGTATAATTTCAGCACATAAAATTTTTACTCACCCCATTCAGTGCATACATTTTTATGATAGAGTTTAGTTTTTTACTCTGCTACAAATAACGGTTATTTGAGTTTCGGTTTGATTCAGGTTCGATGGCTTCCTGGAGATTCAAGTACAAGTGCTATGAAAACGTAAGTGTTCGCTCAAGGCGCTTATGGCAGTCCAGTTGAAGGTATGGGAACGAGGGAAGCTGCTGTAACAAGTAATCTCACGTCAAGTCATCTGTGCGGGATTTAGTTCAGCATTCCCTCTTCAGCGGGTTTTATTCGCCTCCTCCCTCATATTTTCATTCCACTCTCCGAATTCTCACCTCTTCCCTCGTAACCCTTTCTCTTTTCACATTTTTCGAGGAAAAACAGTTTCGAATCGCAATGCAGATGGGCTCGAATCCGCTCGGAAGAATTTCAGTCGTCTCCACCCTTCTCCTCACATTTTTCGCCCCGTTTATTCTTCCCCTCAGACACGGGAATGAGGCTTTTTTGGAAACATTTTATTAGTTCCTCCAACTGTCGATAGAGGCGTTGGATGATTTTTTTTATCGTGACGCGATGATTTGCTCGGTTGGGTTCGCGGTTCGTTTCGCTGCTTGATAATGCTATCGCCGGGATTTTTGCATCCGACGTTTTACATGCACGCTTTCGTTCTCAAGTAGACGTTTTTCTCTCGTAATGCCTATTCCGTGACGGATTATAGATCGACGTGGATGATTCCGACGAAGTTACTTTTTTCGCCGTGAAATTTCGCTTCTCCGGGGTCTTACCACGAGCCGTAGGATTGGCGTAGTTTCGGAGTTATTTCTGCAGATTTTTTTTTCATGTTCCCTTTTCCACGGTGATAATGAATAGCTAATGTTTTTTTTTTGGAGTTAGAATTTTTTCGCTACTTTTAAGTTTACCCTGAAGTAATGTATGTAAGCTACTTTCATGAATCGCGAAATTTTATATGTTCCGCATTTGCTCGATTTTAAGAAGAACCCTTTCAAAGGCTCCTCCATACTTGTTAATTCATAAACGAAGCAAAATAATTTTGAGTATGAGATGTGGATGGATGCATACTTTTTCCGCTGATTTATTTACTAGACAACTAGTGTAGTGGTGTTAGAGATGCTTGAGGAGGAGAGGGCTTTAATTAACGTGATTAAGCATCGTCAAGAGAAGTGGGTGGGTCAAATATTAAGGAGAGAGGGATTGGTAAAGGTTTCAATTGAGGGAGGATTCAGGGGAAGACAGAGACAGAAGTTGTTGGATGTCATAAGGGGTGGGGTTAATTATAAGGAAATGAAGCAGATGGCGCTTAATACGGATTTTTGATTGTACATGAATCTATCGAAAGGTATAGTACTAATGGTATATACTATAGTATATACTATACCATTAGTACTATACTATAGTATAGTACTAATGGTATAGTACGAAAGGTATATACTAATGAATGAACCAGTTTAGATGTTCCATGACATAAGTTAGAACTCAAAATGTTACGATCCAATAAAAAATATGGAAAATTAATTTATCCATATTCATGTAGGGACTGTGAATTTCCGCAAGATATCGGCCACCTTCATTTAGGTTTTAATTTGGATTAGTAAACCGTGATTGTTATAAAACCCAATACTATACTAATCTTTTAGCTATTTTTTATGCATAAAAACAAGAAAAATGTGAAATCCCAGACGTATAAACATTCTTTACCAGGATGATGAACTATTGAATTATCTACAAAATACAATTTAGAATGATAAATTATCGATTGGGGGTACCTTAGGTGGATTGTTATTCTTAAGCTAATTATATTTAAGAAATGGATGTCTGAAGAACCTAAATATGTTGGCGACTTCCTATGGAAGCCGAGGATCACAAGCTCTCAAGTTTGTCCCACTAACTTCCTTTCCTATGAAAGTCTGGAAGGAAAACAAAAACATCCTTCATTTGTGCAAATATTTTCTTTGTAATTTTGTGTAAGGATGGAGCGTAATTCACTAAGGGGTATTTGATGTAATGGTAACTAGAATATAGATATTATGGTACATTAACCTATTCTAAGTCACTTTTATATTTGAACAGCAGCCTACTCGTTAACATAAGGAAAAAATACATAGTTTGTGTTTTAAAAATTTGGCTCCTCCGTAACATTTTCTTAAATTACTAATTAAATTCAATGTTTTCATAATTTTCGTGTAGATTCGATGACGAAGTGGAGTTTTGCCCATATTTTTGCCCCATGGACCCATCTTTTGTAAGTAATTTGCTATTGTCTGTACAAATTTTTCCATGTCTGACTGGTTTTACCAATTTCATTTTAAAAACTTAACGAGGTCATCGTGTACTAGTACTTCCTTTGACCGAGTCATAATGTAGTTCATTTAATCCCAGAGTTAGTCATCACTTTATGGTTGAGACTAATCGATCGAGTTAGATTCTGGAACATTTATTCTATTTTCTAATTCCAGAGATACTCGGTTCATTATTTAAATAATGATAATAATAATAATAAGCAGACTTTACATTGCATATATAAAAAATATACGAAAGAAAGAGCTGGATTGGAAAAGTACACAGAGGAAAACTACTTTGTGGATTACAAATACACAAACTTCAAGTTGGAAACTAATCTATCGAGTTAGATTCGGAAACAATTATATTATTTATGGATTCCGTACGAATCAATACTTCCATGTGCCAAGCAAGTCAGCAATCATGTGATACGAAATTGTCGGAACATCTTACATTTAATGTAGTTGTGTAGTCAACTTGACGTATCACCTCGTAGCAATAGTTTTGAGTCGCCTTTACCAATGAAATTGCTTTGTACGGAATATCTTTTACACGCAATTACTTTAATTTATTTAATTTACATACATTGATTTTACACAGAATTGCAGTAGTATATCCACAAAAACAATTGCGCCCTCTAATTGATCTTTAACCGTTGGCATCTTGTTGACTGTTCTCCTCTTCCGTTCACCGGTATAATTCCTAGCTTTATTAGAATCTAAACCTTCGTTTTATTTTCAGTACGTGCGATTGCATTTTTCATCCTTCTCTTGCTTGGTTGCAAAATTCAAATTTTCCTTCCTTATGTATATAAAACGAGCATACATAAGCCAATTTTGGCTTCCTATTTAACTATGGAATGATGGCCTAATATCTCATTATTCGCAATTTTGCCATCCAATATAGCGTTGCCGCAGGCACTCTATTAGTTGATTGAGTTACTCTATACTCTTTGTCTTCCCTTGCTAGCTACTCTATAATGGATGCCCTCTTTCAAAGAATTTAGAACGTACGGCCCAAAATTTAGTAAATTGTAAGAGCTAATACCCTAAGAATGTTTTTATTTTTTTCAGTTTAGTCCAATAATGCATCTTTGTTATTTGCAGATCATTCAGCTACGAGAAAGAAGTCTGAATCAAACATCATTTGCTGATGGGCTATTCACGGTAAATAGACTAATTTCCGTTGCTTTTAATGGTTAATATGCATATTATACTCAATATCTGCTTATAAAACTGACGTTTTGTATTATCTTGCGGAGTAAAGTTTGGAACCCATTCTCCATTGCGTTAGTCACTTTTTGCTGCAATGGTAGTGCATGGTAAACTTAACGTTATAATAGTATTACATTTATAATTAGGGAAGGGTTTTATTTATTAGGGAAGCGAAGTGAAAGTGCATGCCCCCTGCCAAACACCGAAAAGTGACATATATCTGTAGATGTAGATGAACTCATATTCCTCGTTCTATTTTTAGAGTACATTTCGCAAAATTAATTGAAAGTTTTTGAGTGATGCGTATTTTCCGAAATTTTAATTACTTGCGTAGGAAAAAAGCTCTTCTGGAAAATTTATTTCTAAATTCGGAGATATTAATGCAATATTTTATAAAGTATTTAGAAAGAAGTTTTTGCTTGACTTACTCTTTGGAGTATGATATTCTTTTTGCGTCCATGGTATGAATATAGAATACTGAAGAACGCCTACGTTCTATACTCGATTGCAATCTCATTAGAAATTTTCATGCTTCTTTTGTATGTTCATTTACATTATTTTTATATCATGCTTAAGTATCAGTGATTTGACCTGGTGAGAAAAAGCGGAGATAAATCAACTACTGTCTTTTTGGACATATTTGGGTGATTTAGAAAAATGCTTAAGGCTTTAAATTCATTTTATATTAGTTTCATACGTTCTCTGAATTTTTAATTTTTTATTTCATACTTATCTGTAGTATTCTATGAATCTTAAAGCAGGAAGTAGGCTTGTTTCACATCTTTTCCGGATGTAGGTCCTTCGTTCATCACCGAAAGCGATGCTGTTAACGAGATAAACCATTCGCGTCTACGATGAAAGAAGCGGCGAAGATGCATTTTTTCATCCCCTCGCCCCATCACTCACTACAAATCACCGTCCTCGTTCCAATTGCGGAGGGAAAACACAGCGCACACTTAAAAAAATGAATCAAAAGACGAATTAATGACTCGCGAGCAGATTTGAAATTGGAGCGATTTTTTTATTGCCTCTGCTCCACAAAGGAAAAAGTGTCCAATCCATCTCTATGAATTTTGGTTATTGCGGATGAAGAAGATTCCCATCTACGTGTGCCCTGAGGAAAGGGAGAATTACGACACGCAAGCCGACCTACAGTTTTTTTCCACCCCGCGACTTTCCAATAATCGACGGGCAAAGGGACTCTTCCCCTCCCGCTGAAATTTCTCCCTCAGGGACGGGATTGCTTTTTTACTGTTTCGCATTCCTTTTTTTCCACTGCTCATTTCGGCCCCGCCCCCTTCCGTGGAAATCGCGAAATAAACAAATGCGCCGAGCGAGAGTCTTTTGTTCCCGTGTCCCAATATCGTCGCAGGTTGAAGATAAGGAGGATGGTGCGGGAGGATTCCCTCTCGAAAAAAAAGGTTTCGCTTTTTTTTCTAATTGTCGAACGTGCTAATTTTTTATACCTGCGCTCCCCGTTCTTCCCTTGTTTCCATCTCGCCCTCGTTCCCTCTCTCATCGCCGAGCAAAAGTTGTTTTCCCAGCGACCCTTTTTTTCCGCCCGAACGTATGTTCTAAATATGGGATCGGATCTGCTTGATGTTCTCGGATGGGAAGCGACTACGGACTTTTTCAATTCCTCTCCGTGTCGCGTTAGAGATCTTTTGTGGCGCTCTGGAGCCTTTTTGCCATCGTGTTCGGATACACGTATGCATGAGTAATTAGCTGATTATGTCGGTTCTATTACAGGTTTCGCATTGCTCCAATCTGCGTTTTGATGAGTGTTTCGCGTATTGAATCTGAATTACCACGTGACGTTGAAAAATCAGTTTATGTAACAGAAAAAAAAGATATTATTTGCTTTCCTCGAACAATCAGATTTAAGAATGTGATTTTTACTAAGGGTAGTTTCTGAGTAAGTAATCAATTATCTTTTCCGATTATTCAATTTTAAAATGCTTTTCAGTCTAAAAGTATACTACTAGGCTTGAAGCCATCCATTGGCTCAGATAACGTAATTTCGTGATTCCTTTTCAATTCTAACATTTGGTGTATCGAAAGTTATTCTAAGTTTAAATAATTCGAAAAGGAATCGGTAAATCGTCTCGAAAAAAATGTATCTCTGTGGAAAGTAAACATCGTATTTCTTTTTTCGATTTTTAAAATGTAATTCCACCAAATTGCACTTGCTACTTTTAATTTTGAATTAATTTGTTAACTCTCCACTATTTACATTACGTTACACACGATGTGTGGTGCCCTTACTTGCCGTTTATGCGTCTTCTAGTGCTCCCAGTAATGGTACTACATATATGTTGGTCAAAACAAGTTGAGATAGTATTTTAATTTGTGTGAAAATTATTTTTTTTAATATTTTACACATTTACAGTGTGTTAATAAAAATAATAAGAGCGAGATTGACCACTTTTCCTACTTTTTTCTAAGTACTTAGTACCTTAAGTAAAATTCTTTTCCTATGTCAGTACTTAAATTTTTTCATAAGTCAATACTGAGAAACCAGTAGTGTCAGTTGCAAATAAAATTTAAAAGGAAAAAAATGAAGTAAATAAGAAAAGTAAGTGATTGGAACGAGCCTGATAAAGGCGTATTCCTATCGTATACTGATAAAGGATGGAGAAACTCCTTTTCTCTATCCTTTATCAAGGTATGCTAGGAAAAAATCTACCACACTCGCTTAATAAATATTGAAGTCTCTTCCCTTTTGAATCTATGAAATATCACGACCGCTTTCTTCTCTCCACGGCGTATTAACTTGTTTT
This sequence comes from Sympetrum striolatum, assembly GCA_947579665.1. Lineage (NCBI taxonomy): Eukaryota > Metazoa > Arthropoda > Insecta > Odonata > Libellulidae > Sympetrum > Sympetrum striolatum. The sequence continues at coordinate 85,040,847 of OX388346.1, forward strand.
TATCTCTAGTAAATCTGGGATTGAAAAGGGCCCATTTCCCTTTCATATCCAGAGGAAATACACTTTTCCTTCGCTCCACTTTATCTCTTCTCTCACAATAGTCTCCCGGTTTCATCCTGGACCGCAGCATCTCCCTCTGTATGTATCTCTTGTTCTACTCCTCAAAACGCTGTCACTATGTAGATTTCCTAGTCTGTATCCGCTAACATTCCGTCCATGCGAATTTAATTGGACGTGTCCATGTTTCGGAAGGAGACCTTCGTTTCACTCCCCATAACAACATCCCTTTACATGTGCCAGTTCGCGAAGTTTATCGTGTCGTATATGTGCAATTATTCCTGAATTCAGATATATAAGGCATTTCGGTGTAAAGTATTCTCTCCAGGAACTCTCATTTTGTTAGCGAAAGGAATGATTCTTCTCATGCAGATTTTTGGCCAGTATCAATTCACATATTTAGGATATTTCCGAATGACATTTTAATGTATTGCAGGCAGCAATACATGTTAGCCTATAAACTTCGTATTAGTTTTCTAGGTGGTTTAATATAAGTTTCACTTAGTAAATATATTTCATATGAAAAGGCTAGACTTGGTGGAACGCCATGACAACTGATAAGGAGAGTAAACTTCGTATGTTCCACAATATACTAAATGTTATACATATATGTTCCACAATATGTATGTGCCACATATATATTATTGAACATACGGAGTTTACTCTCCTCACTCAGTTCATTAAGTAGAATCTGACATCTATAACATTTGATTTAGTGAAACTAGACTAAATTAGATACTTAATATCGGAATTCTCATGGATACCTAGGTTTTCTCGACTTTAATACTATACTAAAATTTAAGGTTATGTAGAATTTATATAAAAACTATTTCTTGCAGTGGTATAAAAATTATCAGTATTTATTCTTTTTATTTCCATTTTCTGATTATTTCCTCACTTCAAAATTTAATGCTCTTATAATAATAATAATGCCGTCTTTTTATTTTATGGGCGAATTTTAGCCTTTGAAGGCCATTCCTCCAATTAACCCCTTTTTTATTTTATTACTTTTTGTATTATTCCTTTTCATTACTAATACTCGCACACACAAACATACACATCACACACAGACAACCATTCCCTAACCTGGAAAATCCGATTAGCCGGGATTCGAACCCGGGACCGTGAGGTTGGAGCGTTAACGCGCTAGCACGCTAACCACTCTGCCACCTCGCATGAAATCCGTCTAAATTCCTTAAAATTATTTTGTTTTAAATACAACAAAATATTTATAACCCTTGAGAATTGTAATGTTGTCCTCATACTTGATTGTATTTTTGTGCTCATATTGCACAAATATGTTTTCTCAAAACAATTTAGGAAACTCCATTATAGCTGTATAATGCAGATAAAACCACGAATGTCCGCGTATGCGATCTATTTTTATCGATTCCTCGGAAATGTATTCTCTGGAGATGATATTGACCCCATTCGACTAATTAAGGGTTCATGATCCCTGAAATGTTACGCAAAACTTATGGGTAAGGTTAAAGCAAAGAAACGGGACGTATCTTTTCCCCGACTCCAGGCGTTATTAAAATTCTTCTCCGCCAATTCATTCTCAAGTCCTTTTCTTATCGCATTCATTTCACCCCCGATTCATGCATTTCTTTCCTTTGTGCTCCGAGGAGTCGTTTTAACCACCAGTTACATTTTTTCATTTTTATTCCGAGATCCCCGGGCCTTTGTGCGTCTTCGGCTTCCTCATCTCTCCACTTTACTTCACCTCCGACGCCCTCGCTTCCCATTCCAACCCATTCCACCGCTATTAATGGCGTATGCTGTACCGAAATGAAGGTGTAAATCAATCCTCGTAATTTTCCGTTCGCTCCATTTTGAATTCGCACCATCTTGGAACCATCCCTCACAGCCTTTTATCCTCCAACCGCTTATCTCTTTGCTCCAACTTTTAACTCATTTAAACTCGTATCCACTTTCCAAACGCTTTCCTCCATGTTTAATATAACATCAATAGCTCCCAAAGGCGTTCATGCGCTGTGAAAAGGAAGCAATAATTATTATCATTATGATGTAATACAAATGATTTCTTTTTCCATGTAAAAAACCAACAAGCAAGATGAACTTACACAAAGTTATTTTAACCGTCCATCGATGTAGCTTCTACAAATGTTTACTTTATGAGCCTTAGAGTTGTAAGAATCACATTCTGATGATATAAATTTGGAATAAACTTAAAAAAACAGCCTTGAATTCTCAGGTAGTTGAAATGGAGAAGATAGTGGATTACTTCGTATAAATAGGTCATTTTTTTATTAATAGGTATTAGATATGTGTGTTTGGATTGATAATCAGAATGTTGATTAGAAAAAGTGATGTATTCATCTTTTGCTTGGCTTTCGATCTTGTATTTATGGTTGATTATAACCCTACAATTAGTTTCACTTAGCTTATTTAAATTTCATTATCTTTTGTTGTGGAAAAAGTGATTATTTGTTTTGCAAAGAGCAAGAATATTTTTAAGTATGGAGGAAATGCATTGTAGATAGTTCGTTTATTAACTGGTATCTCACGTTAACTCAACTTTAACATAACCATGAAATACAATGCTAAGAGGACTATGACATGGAAGTTAGAATAAGATTAGGATATGTTTTTGAAATGTCTAATTACAGAGAAAAGCGTCAAATAAGGCAATCTCTTCGTTTCAAGTTTCCGACACATGTCTTGATGGTTAATGATGGAAATACCGAATCTAAGAAAGAATGAAAGTGAAAGCAGTGCCTAACCCTCGTCTCAAATCCTTTTATCTTTACTCTGAATTAGTAAAATCGAATTGTATTTCGCCCTTTCTCCGCTCTTTTGTCTCTAATTCCGTCCGCTCACGCGACTTCTATAATAGGTGGCAGCACCCCTTTCTCTTTTCACTCTCTTTTTACGCTCCGTTTTCTTCCACGCGTATAATTTCCCGTACACAACCTTCTTTACGACGTTCGCATTCCTTCTGTTTCCTATTAGCTTTTTACAGACCAGAGATTCCTCCTTTCTTTATCTGCCATTGGTTCCTTCTATAGATCCTTACTTTCCGCACGAGTAATTTTCTGCTCTGTTTTCTCCAAGGGCTGCCTTCTGCGTTTGTTTCCTTTAGTGTTAATATGAAGTTTGCATCTGCTAAAAGGATAGTACGTGTATGAACCTGCTCATACGGACAGTTCTTAGGATCATGTAAGCAGGAGAGCTTCAGAAATTAATTTTGTAGTGAATTTTCACTGAGTAGTAACTTACAGAAGCAATGTTTACATTCATGGAATCACCAGCTCAAGTAAAGTTCTCTATGTACAGAGATATATAGAGAGCTTTAGGCTCTAGTCTTATCAATTCATTCTTTTGTAATAATTTTCATTTGAGTTTCACAAAGTTACTGCTTTGCAGCTCCACACTGTCTGTGCGTGTGTTTATGAATTTAATGTGATGTATTGAATGTGCAAACTCAAGTATTAGATGAGATTTTTATTTTATTCTATTTTATAACTCCATTTTGTACTCCAAGCTATCATTGGATGATTCTACTACTTCTAATATGATACGATATAGGAAACAAGTTCAGGCTTCACTTGGTGGTAATGACATACACTGAGATGTGACATAATAAAACTTTTACTTTACCACAAATTATTATTTAAAAAACGACCAGGTTTCGCAGCAGTGCTGCATCATCAGGTAACTTACAGGAAAATTTTTCACTTATATACATAGGGTGAGGGGAAGTGAAAAGGAGGGGGGAAAGAAAGGGGAAGAGCAAAACAATGGAAGCAAGGACAAACAAACGAGTGACAGTAAGACACGTGATTTAAAAGAAGGTACACCAGTCAAAGGGGAGGGGGAGAAGGTGGGGGGAGGGGGGAGAGAGAGTTCGAGGAGGGAAGTAAAAGAATTTTTAAGGGGGAAGGGTAGTTTGAGGAGGTGAGGAGGGCCGCAGTTTCGCCGTCAGAAGAACTGAACATATCCGTGCTTTTGTGCGAAATACCCCCACATCTTCACATTTTGCGAAACATCTAATTGATTCTGGCCACACCAGTGATTTTAATCTTTCCGTGTGCCACGTGTGTGATAAAGGAAGAAAATTGGACGCTTTGGAAAAACTGGAAATTCTGAAAAATGTTAATGACAATATTGTTAATGAAATTTTATTTCCTAACCCCTCTCCTATTTTACGGGTTATTTCGTCCTTGCCCTCCTCACCTCCTCAAACTACCCTTCCCCCTTAAAAATTCTTTTACTTCCCTCCTCGAACTCTCTCTCCCCCCTCCCCCCACCTTCTCCCCCTCCCCTTTGACTGGTGTACCTTCTTTTAAATCACGTGTCTTACTGTCACTCGTTTGTTTGTCCTTGCTTCCATTGTTTTGCTCTTCCCCTTTCTTTCCCCCCTCCTTTTCACTTCCCCTCACCCTATGTATATAAGTGAAAAATTTTCCTGTAAGTTACCTGATGATGCAGCACTGCTGCGAAACCTGGTCGTTTTTTAAATAATAATTTGTGGTAAAGTAAAAGTTTTATTATGTCACATCTCAGTGCATGATACGATATGATAACGATGTTTCTACTTTTATCGTATTATCGAAGAAAATTTAGCGCACAGTTTTAAACTTATAATGGCTCTATTACAAATTGGAACCCTTGAAGAACTGAAATTTAGAAATTTTCAAATAATTGATATTGGGATTAGTTCTGTGTTTGATAATGCTTATTGTTGTCTCCATATCATCATCTTATTAATTGTGATATATGTATATATAATAGTATGTATTGGATATTTGAGTGCACGTAAGCATTCATAGTACGCTACAATTGAGGTTTAGAGCCTGAAGAACTCCTTGCATAATGTAGTCGGATTAATTACTCATTAAATGCCTGAGTACTTGAAGAATCCTGAAGGCGCTATTCTATTTATGGCCTTTCAGTACTGAACGATGGTAAAGTTTTGGAAAGTTGCAAGGATTTGATGAACCAACTTCGTTTGTTACAGAAATATATCGGAGCAGCCTCCTCTTTATAGAGCGTCATTGACCTAAACTTTGAAAATGTGACGTCTAAAGCTATTTAGAATCAATATGATACTAAGTAAGGAATTTCTATACGAGGGAATTCAGCTCGGATGGTTCAATTCATCGACATTCATTCGAGATTTATTGGATTTTATTTATTCACAATTCCGCTTCCTTCATATTCGTCAGTTTATTCGCCGCTATTGTCTGATTGTGAACATATCTTGGATCCGAGAAGGAGAAATTGAGTGTCGTAAAATTTGATCGTATTCGGAGCTTAATTCTGGAATATTAAGACTTTGTTGCCGTCGAAATCCATTAGCCTTTAAAGATTGCCAGTTTCGGAGTTCTTCGCAAACCTTTATTAGTTCTGCGCAGAGGAATTTTACGACTCAGATTTTAAGATTTACCGAGGTCTCGTTCCGACTCAGTAGCAGTTTTCGCTCGAAATGGTCTTCAAGTATTTCGAAATTGCAATCGGAACCTCTCATTGAAATTGAAGGATAGGCGTTAAGTGCGAATGACTCCGTCAACGACGCGGAAAAGTGGAATACGTAATGCCTCGTTTATATCCAAGGTAATAGTTTACTGTATTGAGTATTCGGGGAGTAATAGCTATGCGATCTCAAAGCGAAATCGTCATTTTAATAGCTTTCATCGTAAACTGTTACGAGCAACGAGGATGGTGTCATTATCTAAATTCAGTTGAAAATGAACTGATTGTATTGAGTATCAGACTCACTGTATTGTAAACTACCCCCTATCTTCCTGGTAATCGTACGTAAAGTTCATTAACTCCACATTATTTCTATGTCTACATAAGTACCATGCAGTCCAACTTTCCGGGGGTACACTATCACCATGATTCCACTTCCCTAATCCATAGCTTTTGCGTACGATATTGTTTCCAAAAAGAAAAAAAATTATTCTTGAATCGATTCGTTCTATCATCTGTTTCCGCTAACTTCCTCGCAATATCAGAAAGGCTTTTATAGGAAGGGGTTACATTATATCAGGTACATCTAAGAACGAACTTGCTCTGAACTTATGTACTAGATTTATCCTTTGGTCTTCTTAAAGTTCCCATCCCGTGTCCTTCATCATCTGAGTTGCGCTAAATGATTTATCTTTGCAATTTTTCACTAAACGTATCGCCTTTCGTCGTACCTTGTCTAATTTCCGGATGCATTACTACCTCATTCCTTACACCACAGGCATACTCAAGTTTAGGTCTAACTAACGCATATTAACATTGGTCGCGAATTCTTCGTTCGTAATTTAAAGCAATTTCTTAAAACTATAGGATTTAATGAGAAAGTAAAGTAAACCCGCTATCTTTTCACTTATTCAACGAATCCTTTTATTCTTTACTTAAATATTCATTTATGCGAATATTTTAGCTATTTATATATATTTTTAAAACTTCAAAACAAAACTTAAAACTTAAAAACAAAATGATCGTTGGTTATACAATTCAAATTAAGAGAAGCTATGGGTTCCTAACACACCCAGTTTCATCACTTCAGAAGGAAATATCCCTATTAGTTTTGGACTTAATTATTTTTTTCTTTTTAAATCCACCCGGGAATGTTGAATGGTTCTCAAAAAATAATGTAATGCTCCCTTATTATCAGCATAATGAGAAGATTCTGGGATTTATTACTTCCAAGAATCTCTTTAAAATTCTGAAAACCTTTCTTGGACTCCTTTGAAAGTTAAATTAATAAATCGTAAGGTATGTAATGTCCCATCTCTTCTGTTAGCCTTTAGAAACGAGATTCGCAAAGTGCCCATAAGAGATATAGAAGTTCAAGGCCGTGGGAAGACGTAACTTGGTGGAAAATTAAATGAATCCAATTATGTTGACTTTGTTAAATCCCTTGGAAAGTAAACCAGGGAATTGAATTTTCTTCCCAGAGTGGAATTTTCGTCAGGTAAAAAACTACGATCCGAAAATATTGCCTTCAAAGAAAAACGTTTCGGTATTTTATGTTGCTCTAAATATCTCGTAAACATGTCGAAATTTCTATTTTTCTTTCATTATGAATCCTTACTATTTGGTGGTCTTAATAATTTTCTATTGGATACTGCTCTAATTTGAATAACTTACATTTGGCTATTATGGTCTTACTAAAATCTTTATCTACGTAAAGTCTGCACTGAAAACACCATTTCGTTGATTTTTATTTGCAATCTATGGATATCTTGATATTGAATCCTCTGATACAACTTTGATGTTGTAGAGGTTTATCCTTAACGACAGAATGAAACGAAAAATATTTCTGCTGAAGATGTACTAGTTACGTTTATTCATTATATTCTTATAGTTTACGAGTCGTAAACTATTGAATTTTTCTGTAAATTCTTGTCAGTGGATTAACGTTTGTTTTTTATTTTTAAGCGTGTACACTTAGAGAATTATAATGATGATTAAGTGGGCACAGTTTGATTCGGTAAAAGAAACTGGTACGATTGGGATGATTTGTTGCATTATGAGGGATATTTTCAACCACTTTTCCGTAATTTTCCATTACGCGTTTTTTAGCTGCCGAATAAGGTGTGTTCAACATGTGTTGTTAATTCTGTCACAAAGTCTTCCTATACCGGGAATACGCCCTCTGGTACCTTGCAGCGTGTTTTATGTTGACGAGAGAGGGATTTATACGATATGCCCGAATGTTTACCTATTCCTGTGTAGCTCTCAGCTTTTCTTTTTTCCGCATGCGTCTTCCTTGCTTCACTTCGTTCTTTTCCCACAATTCGCCGATCCCTAATCTGCTGAGCTATTTCACGTTGCGGGACGAAATTACATTAATTCCGCATCGAAATCCTAACCAAGCCATTAGCTCACAGATTCGCCAATTCGCTTTCGTAATCAATCTGTCTGCCCGTCGTACTTTTTGTCGTCCTAATGTAATCAATTTTCTCAGCCAAAATGGTTTGAAAATCTATTCATCTTGTGAGCTGTTATTTCACATCCGTGAAACTTTAATCATTCCTCAGGCTTCGGAAAACGATCCGGCGAAGGAGTTTTTGTTTGAGATTGATATCTATATTATATTAAGTCACTAGGGGTACAATATTGCTGCAAATGTATTTCTTATGTAGACCGTTTTAGTTGGTTTCTCACGTATAAGTGTGGTTTATTTTTGCTGCAAAATAATTCTAATAAAGATGATTGCTATATATCACATTATTTTTGAGTTAATATGTTTAATCAGAAAAGGAAAATTCTTCGTATTACCAACTATATTTAATAATTAATATATTCGGTACTTTCTTTCGTTTTTATTCCATTTGCCACATGCTATTCCTTCATGCTATTCTTGCATGCTATAATATTGGGAACTCTTTTGCACAAGTAAGTAAAATACCAAAACTACATTAGAATGTGTACGTAGTAAATAGTTAATGACGAGAGTGAGTGTATATGTATTCTGCTTCAAAACTTTCAACTTAAGACTGTGTTATAGACTTTTTCTCTGAATTATGAGATCCCTAGTTTTGTCCCTTCGCCAGGTTTCTAATCGCTTCATTCTAATTTCTCACTGTTTGGATTATCTTTCACCTTAGTGAGGTAAATATTATCAATACCTTTTTATTTTTTCTAAATTCACCTTCTCAGTGTCCATTTTTATTCTATTTTTAGTGTTCCCAAATATCTACGTGTTTCACCGCTTGCTTCTCTATTCCACTACCGGACTATTACGTGCTAAGCGTTCCCTATTCTTTCTCTGCTTGCCTGTTACTCCATTTCCTTTCATCTTCTGTTGATTCTTCCTCATTAGCCAAAGGGATGTTTATTCGTATAAGATTGACCCACACCAAATAAAACACCGAGTTCTTTTCTCTGTTTGTAGTAACCTTTTTTATTTATTTTATACTTCAAATTCGCTTATTTAGTTAGGCTCTCACTGTGAAATAGCAACTCTGTTGTATGTTAAAATAGGATAAATATTAAATAAAATAAATATTTTTTGCTTATGTAAATCCTCTATTGACAAATTGTTACTCTCTGGGTATTTTAATAGCTACCAACAAGAAGGTACTGATTCTTTCTTCTCCTTTTTCTCTACTCTTTCGAAAGTATTAATTCAAGGTGATCAACTCTGTCATGATTTGTATGGTATAAATTGTCGTTGTGAAAAATATGTTGTATTCGTTAGAATTCTTATTTTAAAATAGAAGTAAAATAAATTTGCTTGCTTATGTCAGTCTTCCGTTGACAAAAAAGTTACACTCTCAGTATTTTATTAGCTATCGTAAAAATGTATTCACTCATTCTGTCTCTCTACTACTTCGAAAATATTTATTCAAGGTGGTCAACCATATCGTGATTTTTATCGCGTTAATTGACGGTAATGTATTAAATACATAATAATTCTTATGAGAAAAATTCATTAAATACATTAGAATTCTTATGAATATCTTAACATGATCACGTTCTAAATATAGGAATTCATCGTATGGAGAATATCGTAATCCCTTCAATTCCGTCTGCTCCAAACGTATCTTGGGAGCTTTAGCATCGGTTCTGTGTTTCCTTCATACGCCAATCACTTTGGATTTGAGCCCATGTACCGCACTCGCTAACAAATTGCCCCGTAATCCGTGCATTTTCTCGAGCAGTCGTAAACGCTTCAGTTTTCAACGCAGAGGTAATTCACGTTTTGTAGTGCTCGTGACGGAACCTGCGCGGATTAATGGGTTTCGGGCGAAGAGATGCTAATGGAGGCAAAGGGCTTAACTCGAATAAAGGTGTAACTGTCGCTGCCTTTAGTCTTCAGTGGCGTTTCCGTGATTAACTGCGCGATCGCGTCAAAAGTAAAGGTGATTGATAATTGGCTCGTGTTGATTGCCTCGTCAATATTTGAGTCACGTGTTCTCGGTTAGGGGAAGGATTGTTTGTCCGATTGAAGACTGATTAAAGCTATCTAATGGCTCGAACTCGCGGAATAAATAGCTGGTATTGGGATGTTGAGAGCATTTGCAGTGTGCAATCTGTTTTCTGATGCTGAGTGGAAAGTGTATCTTGGTCCCTTAGTTATGAACTAACGTCTATAGCCTTCAGTTGTTTGTTAATAAGTTGATTATTTATTATATTTATTGAATTATCGATTGAGCTCATTTAAAAAACACACCCAGCAGCAAAATTATAGTGGAGACTGGGCTAAAGTGGCCATTGGCCTTTACTTGCAGAAAACTACTGAAATTTAGTGCAAAAGGTTTTGAACTAACTTTTAGGAAAGCTGTTATTGTTGTGTTAAAGTGTCAGTGATCAGTTTGCCGATTTTTTTGATGTACAACGGAATTTCCTAATTTTTCCAGGATTGATCTTAGGTATTAATCTAGGCAATTGTTTTATTTGTTTTCATTATTTTTTCATTAATTACTGATACAATTCTTAAATTGACATAGCTGAAAACTCTGCATAATTACCTTTAAAGTAATAATGTTATGACGAATTAGAATTTTTTAACTGTAACGATAGTTATTAAAAATCAGTAAACGAACGATGGGTTCGATGTTCTGGTTGCCACAAATGGGCCCATGAAGCGTATGCAGGATGCGAAGAAGATGATGATGATTACGTAATACAGTTTCTTTCTGGAAAAACATGTTATTTCATATTGATCTATTTTTAATTGCAATATTAATATTGATTTATAATAGTTAATAATACAAATATGAGTTTTATTTTGCACGTAACAGTGTTTATTATCTAAAGATTTCTTTTTAGGCTAAAATGGTTATCCCTGTCCACTTTATCCCGCATAGTGGGGCAAAGTGGCCACTTTACGAAAGCTGAAAAAACCAAAATTGCGAAAATATCTTTCAAAATATTGTTGATATATTTGTGGTTATTGATTCTTCACTAATGAAACCACATGCTTAGTATATTAAAATTGTATTTCCTTCTAAAAAAAAGTAAATTAAACACACATCTGGTCTTAGGGTGGCCACTTTACCCCTATGTATTATTTTGGTTTATATCTTCTCTTTGGTTTCTTTTTCGTGTATTTATTTTTCTGTTTAATTATAATATCCTCCTATTTAGACACGATTAAGATTTACCAGAGGCAGATGAGTCAAATCAACTCTGCGATTGTTCTTAATATTGTTTGATTCTTTCATTTGAAAACCAACTTGAATTGGTACGTCAATCGACTTCTTAAACTTGGCTGTCTTCGACTAACACAACTATTCTTTCGGTGAATCATCAAGAAGCATTGCATGTATGCCATGGATTTCAGGATATTGTATCACTCATTTTAGTGATCTTTTAATATATTTGGTTGAGTCGGTATCCCTTACGCAGACAATGTCAGTGTCCTCGTTTTCTGACTGAAAATCATCCATGTTGTCAATATTACGTATATATTTATACTCGGATGGAAGCCATTCTGCGCTCTTGACTAATTTAGACGCATTCTTGTGAATCAGATTTTCCATATTTATTTTCCAGTGGAGAATACCTCTTGTTCAGTTTATTATAAATTGTATTTAAGTAAATCGATCATTTTTCTCAAAATTATTCAATTCCATTGCTTAATGCCGCCTGTGCGTCTGCGAAAAAAATCGAGTTTTGTAAGCTAGACGTTTTTATACCGTGTTTAATGAATTTTTCTATCTGTTGCTGGATCGTAATAATTCTGGAAGGCGGCAGGACAGACAAATCCCGATTAGTTCTCTAATTGAATTACGTTAGCTCGCAGATGTTGCTGCTTTATGGAGCGTGTTGAATATGGGCGATGAAACATTTTATCCGCGTTTGGATGTTTCATTTGTATGCCTAAATTAATTCAGACGCTCGCATGTTAGTCATATTTAATCAATCCGTGCACACGTGAATTATTTGTAAAATATCAGCGAGAATTTCCCAGTTCATGCGTATTTTTAAAGGTCAGAGTTTCAGCAATGCTTTCTGCGATAAATTTGTCTTTTGCCCGTATGAAATAATGTATAAACTTTACCTTCATCATCATCATCTTCCTTCCAGGGTTAGGCACTATGCCTGTTCCAGCTTCACTTGTTCCGTGAGACTTTACCATATTTTTCTCGGTCTTGCAACACTTCTTTTGCCTTTAGGCTGATATTCCATCGTCTGTTTTGGAATTCTCCCATTTGGCATTCTCAATAAATGTTCTTTCAATCTATTCTCGTACCCCTCTAATCTATCAGTGATTGCCTGGACACCTAGTTCATTTTTTATGTAAGTATTCCTTAATTTATCAATTTTTGCGCAACCTTTTACTGATCTTAAAAATTTTATTTCAGATGATTCTGATTCATCATCCTTAATTGATTTTTTTGGTGCCCAACATTCTGACCCATACAATAGGGACTGCCATCACTTTATAAAACTTTATTTGTGTTTCTTTTCTTGTTTTGTTTTTGAAAGTTCTCCTTATTGTGCCACATATTCTCTGGAAAGTATTGTCTTTTTTATTTTTAAAATCTTTGTCCCCATATGTTATATCGCATTATAATATTGGAAATGAGACAACTTAACTTTTATAATATTTAATTTCTATTCGCTATCGATGAACGTCCGATTCGTAGGCTCCTCAGCTGTGATCTTTAGCGTATTTTTCATCCAGATGGAACCCCTCTCCTATCGCATATACATATTTTTAGTCGTAATTTATTCGGAGGAAATCGAATTAATTTCAATTTTAAATGCTCAGCCTTTGAAAAGTTGGTCGTTCGATGGGAAAACCTTCAATTCCGAAACCATATTTTATTTATGAGGATAAACTCCTCGGTTGTTGGAGCTATTTTACGATCTTATTGAATTTCCATAGCAATTTGTGGCCATTTGAGTGGTGGAAGAGCACATATCTATACGTTGGCCAGCATGTTTATGGGTGCTGTTAGAAATAGGTGATGGGAGACGTTTCAAATTAGGAGAAATTTTCAAATTCTCAGTTCCTATTTGGGAATCAAATTCCTCTATCTTCTTCTACGTTTGAAATCTACGATCTTATCTCTTCATATATGATAAGTGCCCATCTTTATACCTCAGTTCTAAGTAAATGTAAATTTCGGAAAACATGTTTTATATTCTCTGCGATGAATATGTCGGTCATTGACAAGGGATTACTACGGATCCATTCGATGAAAGAAATCTTGTGAGCGTTAGCGTTTTCAGTTTTCCTCGACGAGCTAGAATAGTGGAAGTTGAAAAACTTCACGTAAGCACTGGATAATTACCCTATTGATAGCTCTTTTCATAATTTACTGTAAATAGTGACTTAATTACTTGCCAGTTTTTAAGCATCAATCACACCTCAGAGGCTTTCAAATTATCACCGATAGAACAATACTGATACAGAAGGATATTAAAGATGCCTTTTCTCCTTCCATAGCTGGAAGGTTATTGAAAAATACTTTATCGATGAAGAAATGCTATGAAGAACGCTGCAATATCACCGTTATCATATCCATTTCAAGTAAATAAAGGTTATTCACCGAAAGTTCATTCCATATAATTTTATAATTCATAGGCAGAATCGTAGATGTATGTGCAACTTTCAGAGGAAAGCGAAACACACAGGAAAGCCCGTAACGGCGTGGGTTTTATTCAAATCATCGCTTTGGGCATTGAAGTCCCCTTTCGCTGCCTGAGCACATTCCGAGACCCCGTTGATATACAGCGTATATCCTCATTTCTTTTCCACATCTCCTTTCCTCTCCACCCTCTTTCTTTCCGTTCGCGGCCATCGCATCGGAAATGGAATTGCGTATCAAGATCGTTCTCCCCCTCGCCGAACGCGTTTATTTCCCCACCGTTTTCCGTCCCATTTTATACCGCATCTATCCAATCAACGCTATGGCTGGGATTTAATAAGAGATGATGGCCCGTTTAAAGTTTTCACTGCCAGCAGCTGCGCTAAGTGGCTATTTTCGCCTGTTTTACCTAACGGTACGACTCGGAGGCTGGGTTGGGAGATGAAGGGGTAGAGAGAGAGAGAAATGCTCTGATGTGGGGGTAGTATAATAGTCAGGACTTAGGGTTTGTGAGTTTGAATGGGACCATTGTGGGAGGCTGGAAAGCGGGCCGCGAAATGTAGATTGGTTTTTGATATATTTGAATAGTACTCCCGGTGTCAGATTTGGCGGTTGGGGTGAAGGTGGTTTTCGCTTGGCTTTGTTCGCTTTGACAGTAATCTTCATTCACACAATGCCGAAACAATATCGCGTTTGCGGAACAATTCTGCATCGGGTATTCGATGAAAATGTCGTGAATTTGAACCGTTAACACCTGTGAATGTTTTCGTACTGGTGAAGTGGTATTGTATGGCTATTCGTATGTGATTTAGATGTAATGGAAGGACAGAAGTTTGAGCTGCTGCGAGTATTGCATACCGACCCTTTAAGTGATGTTAAGGTATATTTAATATGCTCATGATCATGATTTTCACCTTCACGATTGTGTTATATGTAGGTTGATCCAAGTTTCACTCTTATATTATGCAGAATAATAGTAATTGTGTTGGCTTCCTTAATATCAAATGGATGATGTGTTCTGTAATGTTGAATTCTCGCCACACTGAGTGCGCAAGTTTTTGGTTAATTACCGATCGTTTATTGAAGTTTGAAAATAATCGTTCCAAAATTTTATGGGCAGATTAAACTGAAATTTTGTTTGAGTTCAATTCTGATTAATGGGAATAGCTTTCGGGTATCCGAAATTTTATGATTTATAATGGCTTGGAGATTATTGCTTATGTTTTACATCATGCAAATCCGGACTACTGTATTGAATAACAATTACTGTTATGGGTAACAATTTATACAGTTACATATATTCATAATAATAATTGTGCATTATGTTTGGATGATTTACTTTTTTAATGCTGTAGCGTATATCAAAACCCTGTGAACTGAATTGTAGCTACGGTTCCACCGCGAAAATTAATCTGGTTAAATAATAATAATGATTTCCACATAAGATAAAATAAATTATAACTTAATTCCAAAATGTTGTGGAATAAAGTAATGGCTCATTTCATCATATGTGTATAAGATAAATTTCTATTATTGGAAGGCCGAAGTGATTGAGGATTACCTATTTTAAATTTGGTAGACTATTGTCCATCTACTTGGGAAGTTATAGCGGCAAATAATACATTTTTGTGCTCTCCTTCCTGTTGATTGGCCATTATGAAGTGAATCTTTGTATTGTAAAAAATCATCCCTAGGAATGATATTCGTTCACCCAGTCATTTGTGTTCAATCAAGTAGTTAATAACTTCTGTCATTGACATTCTCTTTTGCCATACGTTTCCCTGGATTCCCGCTCACACAGCGTACGCGCGTCAAGTTTAACGCTGTTATAGGCTCAATCACGCTCCGGCGTCTCTCGGCAGTGCGACGCTAAGCCTTGAAGCTGTCTGTCGGTAAGAGTCACCTGCCTTAACGGGGATTATGAGAGGCTGCGGGGGCGGAGCTATCTGGCACACTTAAGTACAGGTCAAGGTGGGGATACAAGGAGCTGATAACAGCTCGCTTGAAACGGCTATGAATGGATGCACAACCGTCAGTTATGTCTGCATGGAAGTTTAAGCTCTACCAATCGTGTGTACTTTATAGTGCTCTGCAATTTATCTTCATGGGGATTTAGTCTAAGACTATTATTGAATTACAGGGTTTCTGTGATATATATTTTGATAAAATTTAGCTTTTAGGTTTTTGAATGGATAGTGAAGGTTTGCTTCATATTGTAAATTAATTTTGTGTTGATTGTTTGCCTGATTATTGCCCTATTGTTTATATGAGGTTCTCCTATTGATTGTGATATATTAGGATTCTAGTTCCATCAATTATTTCAGCTAGAAAAATCTACTAATCAGCTTCATCGAATAGAAAAATAGCTTAATCTATAACTACGAAAGTTCTTTATCCCTCTCAATGGGTACTTATAGAGAAACGAGTCATTTATTATCGATTAAAACTTTGTTTATGATTCATCATCTTTGACTTGAAGATATTAGTATTCAGTTGGGATAATTATTGGCACACTATCAGTCAATAACTATTTTTTGTGTATGAGATGTTACCTGAACTATTTTCAATTTTTTAAACTCAATTTCTTTTCAAAAGCAAAATTTTAGTACCTATGCGGCAAAATTCATAACTTCATTAAATTCGTCTCCGATTTCATTTTCCTTCGGCAGCTAAATTCCCGGTTTTCCTCCATTGCTAATTTACACGTTTATTTTTCAAGGCAGCTGTTCATGTTTTGCGATTATTCTTCAATATTTATTCTTGCTTCAGGCAATATCTCGCTGGTGGTATTTA
This sequence comes from Sympetrum striolatum, assembly GCA_947579665.1. Classification (NCBI taxonomy): domain Eukaryota; kingdom Metazoa; phylum Arthropoda; class Insecta; order Odonata; family Libellulidae; genus Sympetrum; species Sympetrum striolatum. The sequence goes on from OX388346.1 coordinate 85,057,211, forward strand.
GAATCTCAACCCTTTTAACTTTCATATATTTAGGGTGTTTGTCCTCATATTTCAACTGAGTAAATATTCTTAGGCCGTTAAAATTAAAGTCGCGAAAGAATAAAGTATGAAATTAGTATTAATCATCGAATATATATTTTAGATTTTTAATCAAAGGGATATCACTATATCAGCCGTGTTTCAGGAATACGTATAACTGTGATTTTAATGAATTAATTGTTAGTAACGTATAACTAGGGTAATTTCAATGTGTTGATCGTTAATAATATAAATACGTAGGATTACGAAAACCTCATATTATGATTGTTTATTTCCTATATTGTAGATAACGAACTAGGTTATGACTAAATGTATTTGATTCTTATCACTAGAGATTCATTGATCATCCATATGCATTGATAGTGCGTTCGGTGCGGGATTTCCAAAATATATACTTAATCATTTAAATTTTCACAAATTTATTTTGCGGCGATATGTAATGTAATATTCGTTGTAGGATATATATAATGATGAATAATGATGTATTAACGATAATGCTGCCACCTGGATTCCGCCTAATTTCAACTGATGCAATTATAATATTATCTAAGAATTTACGTATCTCGTATTTCTTTTATTTTATCTATTGAAACACACGCTCATACACATGCGTCTGTATGAGTAATTTCTACTCTCGCCCGCATCTGTTCGTTACATTTTATATCTCCGCGTTCGAATCAGTTGAGCGTGCTCACAGTTTTATTTCCATTTCGTTCCCTTTCTTTCTCATCGTGCCCTTCCGCCTTTGTGGGCGAATATGTACACCCTCTCCGATATCCAGGTCGTAAAAATGTTGTACTCACTCAACTAGAAGACTTTATATATATTTTCGCCATCTCTTCCACCCCTTTTCCCTTCCCTTTCTCCTTTCTTTCGTGTGTCCCTTTTTCCGTACCCTTTATTAGTAGATGCGACCAAAAATTCTCTTCTGGGAACGATGACCGAATCCCCCTTTTATTTTCCCATCAGATATCTAGGTCCTGTAATGTTTACGCGATTTTGATTGTCGTTTTTTAAGGGAAGGTGCAACTTGCTCATTAATGGCATAATTTGAGGTTGTCATTGCAGATATATTTCGAATTTTATTATAATATTTCCAATTCATCCAGGTAAATTTAGTTTATCGAGCACTGATTCAGCTGCATTATTTTCAGAACCTTGATACACCCATTGTAAGTGTTAAGGAAAGTGACTACCATGTGACCATGGTGACCATGATGACCAAACTTTTCTGATGAAAATAAAGGGTAAATGCAGAATGATGTCGTGAGATTCAGTACGGTGAATGGCACTATCGATTCGCAAGAATTTTGCAAGAATTGAGTTCAAACTTCATTTTGCAAGCACCTATATAATAACCTTCTATGGAACAAGGAAACATCCTTTAGAATGCTTATCAGGGTAAATTTCATTTTTTGATCCAACGTATACTATCAATTAAATGCCAAAAATATGCGTTCTGATTACTTTTCACTAACGGCTCACTCATTTTCTGTTTGTTCTATTTATTTCAAATAAATTTTCTCTGTAACTACTTTGCTAGTCGATAGAGCACTCGTTGAAGAAACGGAGGTGAAAAGTCTGCCATAGCAGGGACTTGAACCTGGATCTCCCACTTCCCAGGCGGTTTAGTCATTTAAGCTACCACAAAAGTGCTGAATTGGCTAAAGCAACCTCCCGGGAAATGGGAGATACGGGATTGAATTCCAGGTATGACTGATTTTTTTCTCATTTTTTTCTTAATTTCCAATCAAGCTTGTGAACCATTACTTTTACCATTGACCTGATAGATCATTTAACTGTCAGTCTTTCAATCCTGTCCTTTTCTTACAATTATTTTTATATGCTACTCTTCAGTTACTATTGATAGTTAATACTTGAAGCTCGTTCAGCATACGATAGTATCCTTGGAATTTCATCCTTAATATTCGCATTATATACCCTTAAGTTATACTTTATTTTCATAACCTTATTCTTTGATAAGTCTCTCCACTCTCCTTGCGGATATTTCCCTTCGGATAAAGACGACCTTCGCTTTAGAAGTGAAGAGGAATAGGCGGACACGCGTCTTTTTAAAGTCGTTTTATGCTCTCCACGCAGAGATTCGTTCGGCTTATACGAAATGAAACTTTTGGAGATGAACTACTTCTCCCGCTTTGGATAAGATCTTCGCATTGCGTTTCAGCGGCTTTTTATGAATATCTTCCACGCTCGGCTTGATAAAAACCAAAAAGGATTTCATTAGATCCGCAGCCGTATTTTAAAGCCGAGAAATAAAATTAATAACTCCTCCCTTTCCCCCTTTGAAAGAAGGCGGAATAAAAAGTTGATCCGCCTTTCAATGCACTGTGGCACGAGTTTTAAAGCCTTTTTAGGATGTGCGACTCCTTACGGTCCGATATACGCCTCTGATTATTCCCCAGTAGAGGCAAATAAATAACGTCATCACGGCGAAGACGACCTTCTCCTTTTTATCGCCCGATTTTCTCGCGAAATCAACGACGGGTATATTCCGCTCGCGGAATTCGATAAAATACAGAATCGCGGCGGCGTTTGTTGGTTCGTCGAAATGTGGAAAGCGTGTTAAGAGAGGCGTGGAAGAGGGTCTCGCGTATACAGCGATGCTCAGCGTTTAACCTTTGAAGGGTTCGAGAGGTATACATCGCGGATTCATCGACACCGCAATCGTACCGTTGAATTCCTGCATTCTCGGTTTTCCTCGTTTATATTTGTGGGCGAATGTGGAGATCAGGCGGAGGTAGCTGAAGCTTACATTCAATTCAGTCCATATATAGTTTTCGTATTTAAAGTAATTCCGAGAATTTCAAGCGGAAACGTGTATAGCTAGTCTTAAGTGCAGATGGGATGTTGTTTGTAGTTTCAGGTTCCAGAGTGTACTCCTATCGACTTTAATTATCTAATTATAGCTTAAAGGCAGTCCAGCTTTTGGAGATTCTTAGTACGTTAAGTGTGTGTTGTGTGTATATAAATTCATGGTAAACGTTAACGATCAATTATTCTTAATTTTTAACTGATTAACTATTTTTGGTTCCTATTAATGAACTGAAACATTGAAGCTTACTTAAAAGATGTAACGTTGTCAATGTCTGATTGCATTATTAAAGCGTTTCTGTGTAAATGAGTTATTATACATAACTATTAAATAAAGTTTGACAGTCTATTTATCATATGAATGAGTACCTACTTTATTTATCCGAGTTATTCCTTATGTTTTGTTCTGCGCGCAATAGTTTAATTTCAATGTTAGATTCCTTAGTTAAAATAAAAGTTATGAGCATAAGAGATTGTACTATTGTTATCCACCTCTCATCATTTTTAGAAATTATATTGAACTTATCAAACTGCAGATTTCAATTGGCAACATTATTGCTGGTTATTTTTGCCGTAATGGTTGCGTCGAAATTTATTTTTGGGGGATAAATGTCTTTCTCGGTTTGATTTGCAAAACCAAAACAGTTATTAAAGAATCGTATATAGTTCGCGTCATACTCTCCCGCGATCCATAATGTCACAATGCGCGGTATGATTTACGGGTAATAGGGATTTTTTGTGGAAAAATAGTCGCGGTTTTCTTGTAGAAATGTCTTAGCATGACAGAGAATTGGAATATAAGGCGTTATACCGAAGGAATTCCGTTTTCCTCTATGGCCTCATTCATATTTTATCGTTTCATAAAGCTCCTCTCGTTCCTCCATTCTTTCCTTCTTTTCGGATTTCTTTACATATCTTTCGTCGTATTCACAATCCGATATTCATTGTTATCATTTCGGCTTTCTTCTTCTCATCCTATTCACCTCTCCATCCTCTTTTGGTCTTATCCTTCTTCGCTCGTCTTTTCTTTGCCATTTCTTTCGTCTTTCGCCGATATTTTCACTACTCCTTAACAGATATCTTTCTTCCCACGATGATCCCCAGATATTTCCTTTTGAGCTTTCCTTCACCTCCAAATCTTATGTCATCTTTACGCATATCCTCTCATATTCTTTTCCTTCCTTTATCCTCTAATACTACTATTCTCTCCTTATTCCTCTTTTTCCTCCATTCCCCTTGTCTTCTCCACGTTTTTCGCATTCTCGATTCCTCCCATATCCCCCTGTCTCTCTCCTTTCTATTTCTCTATCTTGGAAACACATTCACCTTCTCTGGCTTTTGTGTGTTTGTCTTTCCATCGCTCCTAATGCTTTTCTTCGCCGCTCCAGCTTTAGGCGTTAGAGTAGTTTGCCAACTTCAATCTCGCCCGAATAAAGGCATTCGTCGCTTGGGTCTCTTTTCTGTTTCCCTCCTTCCTTTTTCCATCTTCTTCACTGCCTAAACTTACTCTTTTAGTTTTCCCCATCGTTTCACTCTCTTCCTATCCATCTCTCTCTATTTCTCTCCTACTCAATACTTTCTTTCACTCGAAATATTGTTTTTTGTATTTCTAGTCGTGAAGTTTCTCTGTGGATCCATATCTGCCTATGAGATTGTAATAAGAGTAGTTATGGTCGCGAGCTTAGAAATGGCATAAGTGTAGATTTCAATTTATTTTCTTTAATTCATTATTTTCCGTTTGCCCGTAGAATCTTCTCTCTAATGATTGATTTATAAAATTTCGAAACGGTTATTTTTAGTTTTGATTAATTTATTTTTATTCCTCGTTAAACATGTACCTATCTCCTTGAAATTACCAGCATTCTATAGCTTTTGATTTACATTTCTCGTATTTACCTACAATATCATAATTTTCTATGGCCCGTAATTACACATACCTTTTTAATTGCTAATTCCTATTCCGGATACTTACCGAAATAATTTTTCTTTTATAATGCAACCTGTAGTTTCTTTCTTAATGCCTAACTTACTTGTCGCATATATTTTGCTTGTAAGATAATTTTATTTCTTTTAATCTTGACTAGACTTAATGTAAATAGGTATATGTAGAAATCAGGGTTTTTATTTTTAAATTATCTTTTTATCTCTAAAATTCAATCTTTTCCCTTTTAATTATGGATTTTTTGGTGGATTGTTCATTCATCAGAGGTAAAATCACAAATTTTTTCATCATCTTTCATTTCCCATTTATTTTGGAGTAGGAATGTAGTTGATCACATTGACTGCCATTAATGTGTGTCATTCTTCAAATATCAATTCTTGTATATCTTCTGAATTTGCCTCATGTACTACTTGTAGGTGAAAATAGGAAAATTACGGGTAAATTAAAAATATCCATCCCTTGTATTAGTGCTAACTTCTCTTAGTTTTAGAAGTACATGAAATTGTCCTCATCAATCCTCACCTGAAAAAATGTTCGCTTATATTGGTGCAATTGTTTTCCTTTCCATGAGTCCTAATTTCAGCTCTTACATTAACGAAGAATACATGAAGCGTCAAACCAAAAGCATTAATGGACCTTAAAAATTGTATCCTCTTGTACCCTTCTTCTGCCGTCCGAAACACCTTTCCCTCCTACCTTCCATCTGAAAGGGAAGAGTGATATCGACACCGTCCGAGGCACGATTTGGGTCACTCGGTATCAGAGCCGGAATTTCGTTTGGGCACTCATTTGATCCGAGTAGTCTCTCCAGCTGAGGCTTCTTTTCCTCGCGACCGACGGTTTTGGTTTTTTCCGTGTTTTCGCAGCATCGGATTTTACCGAGAGTTCTATTTTCGTCCCGGGGTTCCGGCATAAAAAATATAAAGCCCCTGTCGATCCTCCTCATACTCCGATATCTTCTGCTTTCGACGGTCGGTCGTGTTTTGGGAAACGTAAGGAATCCGATGCCTTTTCAATCGGAAGAACCCTCTTCCGCGAAAGATTTGATGGAAGGATCGCAAGTTGATTGCGGCCCCGGAATTGTGTCGCTTGAATTCCCGTTCATTACATAACGTCGTTTCTCGGGATTCCGAAAAATTTGGAGGATTTTAGCGGCGAAGGCCTACATCTGGGATATTGTGCTATCGCTCTCAGCTGCGGATTTTTCCTCGGGGATTTTGTTTGTGTGTTTGAATCGCATAAAGGAATGTATAGGTTGCGCCAAATCTCTCCTCCGTAAATCCTCTTGCTCTCATCAGGGCTCCCTTACGTATATGTTAAGCTTCTCTAAACTCGAGGGATGATGTTATCCATAAGATTTTGCTATTCTGGAGCTGTATTACTTAACCAAAAAAATTGTCCACGTTAGCTAGCAAAATACAGCTCAATCGTATGAAAACACTGATATTGGAAATATTTCTTCATATTGGTTTTAAAGTTTCAGAATAAAATTTATGGCAATAACTAAAGATGCGATTTTTATTGAGTAATTCTACCAAAATATATATCCATTCTGGGGGTTAACTGATTTATAGAAGAAATTTATCTACTGTGGTTATTAGATTATATAACTTATTGACGGTATGAATGAAGAGAAATTGGAAGTTTGTCTTCGTACGGAAGGCTTCAGATTAAAATCGATGGCTACAACTAAAGATGTGCATGTTGAATTGACCTCCAGGCAGTTTTTTCCTTCCTATTGTTGACTTAAAATACTTTCAACTTGTGCTCATTACCATAAGATAAATTATCAGTTGGTTATAATTTATGTATTTACATGTTGAAATGTCATTTATTGAAGTATATCGTCCTTAAATAAATCTTAATATTTTTTTAATTATCGTCATAATAACTATAGTTCTTAACGGCTTAATATGCTGAAGTCCCTTATTAACACCCTTTCCTTTATGTTTATATTATTTATATTATCCACAAATGTGTTTTTTTACATTTCTTTCAAGCTCAGCTTTTTCTCATGCAACCTACCTTCAATTAACTGCCTCTACTCTTAATAGTCGATCCACCCATTTTCAGTGCCATTCCTTTATTTATTCAATCAAAACCCTCTCTCTTCTTTCACTATCTCCACCACTTCTCTTTTTTCCTATCAAAGAAACTCACTCATTCCATCCTACGCCACGCCCTTCTCTCGAAGATCTCCCATTCTCTTCGTAAGATAATAAATCTTGCTCTTAATCTTAGTTAAGCACACGATATGTGAAAGTTACTCATGAAAAACGAGTTTGTCGTTCAGAGTGATCCCAAAGTTCCTCAGTGAGCGCTTGGTTTCGCCTTTTTCGCTTGTTTCAGTAAGAGACGCATGTCTTCATACATTCTGACAGAATCAGCTCAAGTATCGCTTAGAAACGAGTTGATGTCATTCCGGATGAGATGGAGGTATTTCAGAATCTCGCGGCAACCCCTTTAGAAATTTGCTTTTGCAGATGAAGACCATGGATTCAATTTTGAATTGATCCGTCTGCTAATGGTAATAGCGTACTAACTTTTAATTAATTAATTAATTCAATTGTAAGGACTACAAGTAGGCTCTAGGCCAGGTGGTAGTCATCATTGTTTTTGAGAAAATATCCTCCATTTAACTATAGCATACGCAAGAAAGTATATTATTATAACTTCCGTATTTTTGCAAATATTTACTGTTTTACTTATTATCTTTTTGTTTCATCACAAAATTTTTGTTCGGATGAAGTAAGCTCAAAATGATACGAAAAACGAATATTTTTTTATTTTTCCTATTGATTGATAAACAATTGTCTTTTATAATCTGAAAGAGGCCTTACAAGAATTGAGATTTTTAGACACGAGGCTATACAACATGTGCATTTTTATTTTCTGAACTATCAGAACGGATAATTGATTGCCAACCAGGATGCTGTGGGATCTTTCTCATTTATTTTTCAAATAAATGTAGGTATGTATATGTTTTGCGAACTTCATGAGACACCTATTTATCTTTAAATGGTAGAAACGGAAGAATCGAAAAAGACGCAGAATTTGTATGATTATAATTACTAAAATCCACTTGATGGTTTACAATAACTTACTCTCCTCCGTAAAAATTATTTTCAGTAGTGTTATTTTCATTGGTGACGTTTAATAATAGTCACGACCGTCTTCACAGTCTCTTCTAGTACCGTGAACGAGAGGTTTTCAGGTAACTAGTAACTTTTGAATTTATTCTGTTACGTTTCCCCATAGGGCGTGTTGACTCCTTCTTTCGCTTCTCTATGAAACACACACGAGAGGTCGCTACCATCACCGTGACACTTAAGACTTCATGCTGCTCAGTTGCGTCTCAGATCCTTCTTTACATAATTTTCTATAAATGGCATTTCGTTTGCATTTAAGGTACAAGCCACTAATAATATGTTTCTAGACTGAGTTCGATCAAGTTGCATTTCTACTGCGATAAAAATTTCAACAATTCCTCGGATAAAACATGTGTAAACGCGCTTATGTATAACCGTGAATTTTGAGATCTTTATGTATAGACACGATAGTTACTATAGGCAATTGACTAAACATTTAGTTGATTTTCAATTCTGTAATTTAAAATAAAGCAAAGCGGCTGCTGATGGTTATGTTATATATAATGAATAAATTCCAAAAACCATCAAGAAACTTGCAAAGCGGCTATACGTATTTCGACTTCCACGAAGTCATCGTCAGGCTAAGGTCGGCAATGAAATGCAAGGAAGTCGGGAGAAGAGACGGCAAGGAACAAAATTGAGATCGTAGGGAGACAGTGTGTCACAAAAGGAGAACGTTGAGAAACTATGTGTCATTATGGGATCGTAGAAAGACTATGTGTCAGTTAATTTGAAGAGAGACTGTAATTTAAGTAATTAAGTTAAAAGCTGTAGTAGCATATTTATAGTATTTAAGCACGCGAAGTTCCGACCCTAAACACCATGGGAAAAGGCGTAGATAAAGAAGAAGTGAAGTGTAGATCGCGTCACTCGGTCAGCATACGTCTTTCGTGGATCGGAATGTTAACTTCTCAAAAGTACTCTTGTTTGAAGTAAACACTTATAATCGTTGAAGTGCGTAGGATGGGCTCCATATCTACAGATTTGACGCAAGGACCCTTTTAATGAACCCTCGTTTAACTCTTGTTACATTCCATCTTCTACACCACAATAGCTTCATACATCTACATTGGTGGAGCAACTCCAATGGTCTCTCTTTGTCAGATTGATTCCGAAATAGAATCTTAGAAGTTTCAGCTCCCCTTGCGATGGAAAATATATTATAGTTTATAGAGAAGAATAAATGTTCATATTCATATGCACCGAACTTCACGTTCGAGTATTCATTACCAAAGATGAGAAGAGAGGCTGGGGAGTACTCATTTGCTGTATTGCTACTGCATTTTGGACGACTATCCTCAATCTTATGCAACCGCGTGTACATGGGGTTCCTCCAATTCCAAGCACTACTTCAGCGCTCTTTTCTCAGTCCTTCGAATACGTGTTTTACATTGCTATCACCCTTCATTAGTTATTTTATATTACGATGAACCAGTTATTTTATGTAAAAATTTCCTATAATTCTTAACTTGCACTCGTGAATATCTAGCCTATGAATGATTGGCTAATTACCTGATTGTTACGTTCACCTTTCATTTTTTAAGAAATCTTTTTTATGAAATATGTATAAAATCATACCCCACATCTGCTATTTTGGTCTCTAAAATGCCGGATAAAATCATAAATAGCGAAATTGTTTCCTTTGGGTAAAATTTGATGGGAGGGATGTGTTAGACGGATGTAACTTTAAACTCGTTAAAGTGAATGTGTTATTTATTTCCCGGTTTTAACTCATATTCTTCGCCAATCGTTCAATCAAACTAAGAAAATCTATTACTGTTGGATTGGTGGAACAGTTAAATAATTAGGTACATACATTCTAAGGCATTACTCAAATCTTTGTATTCCTGTATTGTAATAGGTGATTTATTTTGCTTATAATTGACATCTAAGATTCTAAAAATACATTTCCTCTCAGTTAGTGAAACCATTTCTTTCTTTTTTTCGTGAATCATTAGTATTTGAGTGGTTTACGGTCGGAAATAACTCGGATCTCTCTTCCGCAGCTGCAACTTTTCTGGTGTGATTTATGATAAATTCGGAAATCAGACATTGACCCTAATCAAAATCAACATTCATGTAAACAGGATTGTTAGAATTAATTTACAATTTTGTTGTAGATAGATGATTATTTAGATAATTAGTCATGTGATCATATGTACGATATCACCTATAAGAGATGAAATATTAAGAAGTGGAGATTTTACATTAATAACCCGGTTATAATTACGGCCAAATACAACTATGAAACTGATTTACTTCCAAACCGTAATGTTGACTTCATCAAATTTCGTTTCATGTTTATTTTAATTTGACGTCGGCCGAGTCACTTCTGTTATTAGTCTGTCTGAGAATAAAAATTCACCGTCACTAAATATTTGCGTTTTTCTCCTTTCATTAGGAGGGGTATTCATTTTTATTTTCATTAAGGGATCGGATATTATTTTTACAGGATAAATTAGCGGATCGCATCGCATTTGCGGCCTCTGAATCATATTCCTCCGCGAGCTCGTAATTCACGATTGCCGGAGGTAAAAAGCGTCCACCCCATTTTTTTTCCGGATTAATATCCTTCCGCGGTGATTTAAAGGCGGCATTGGATGCGGTAATTGCTTCGTAAAATTGCGCCTCTCGTAATTACAAATAATAATCCGGGATAAGGTCGGAGAAAAGGTTAAAATACTCCATCTTCCGAGGCACCTGCACGCCAAAGGAGTCGTCATTAATGTTCTCCGGGATCTATATTTGGTCCATGGACCGAATCAAAGCCACAGAGCGTACGTGTGATGGAGTCTGTAGCGCTGCACGGGTTACCAAAACTTGTCTCTGTCTAGAGATCTGGGTCGGGAGATGTGTGTGTGATTGGTCCCGGATTGGGAATGTGTGTGGTCTGAATGCTAGACTTCCACACCAATACTAATGTACGGTCGCGACATTTGGTCCTCGCCTGTCAATCGATGTCTAAGGGGACCACTGCTGCCATTTGTCTCTTCGCCGTCCTCATCATTAGCTCTGGGAGCATAGTCGGAGATGTTGGGTTTTCCTTGTGGATTATAAAAGCTAAGCAGGAGGTTCCCTTTTAAAAGGTACAGCCATGTGTTGATGAAGTACGCGCCAATACCTACATTATGGGATTGTATACTTTGATCCTAAATAGGGATATGGACTATTAGCAGGAATATGATTTATTTTGGATTTGCAATGCTTCTGATTATAGGAAATGGATTTAATGATTTACACAACTTGCACTGCCTGAATCAAGAGGTGCAGTTTACCCCGGGTGGAACTATATTTGGTGAACTAAAGAATATGAAGAGCGGTGGTTTTTATTTATTCTAATTCGGTGGAATGACAATAAAAATCTCGGCGGTAATAAAGGCCCAAATATTTTGTATATCAAATTTACTTTTCTCTCAAATTTTCTTTTCCGTTTGACCTTCTGTTCGAGTATGTATTTGGAATGCAGTGAAAGGAACGAAAAACTAAGGACCGCCCTAGGAAAGAATGGCTACGCCCCTGCGTTCAGTTTCATACTTATTCGATTTATATAAACCGAAATGGGTGGTGTTTGTAATATCTCAATCCTTAATATAAGTTTGACATTTAGATTTTAAAAAAGTGGCAGGTAATCGATTAAGGCGATTACACACGTCTTATTGATTTGTACTTATGAAAACACATAAGGGAGGAAAGAGTGTATCCAATATTTAATGTTATGAGTCTACGGTTCGAGGATTAGAAAGTGATATTTTAAGTCGCATATTTTCATATCTTTTAAAAACCTCTCCTTCTCATATATTTTATTTATTCTATTCTTTCTCTATTCTTTTCTTACTCTTTCTTTGCTCTTTTCTTGTTATCTTGTCTTTTTAAAAATCAATATTCCTCCATTTTGTCTTCTTTTTTGGGCCGATGTATCCTGTCCTATCCTTCCTTTCATCATTTCATATTTTCCCGGAGTGCCTGCGTCTTTGTTTTTACTTTTCTTAGTTCGTGCTTACTTTTAGAAGGGGAGCAGAGTGAGTTGATATAATCAATTTATTTTTTAAACGGTTATCCATATTTTTAATAGCAGAGCGACGTTGAAGGGTTTAAGTTGTGATATTTGTATTCATCGGCAGTTGTTACTAGTAAAATGTTCATACTATTCCTTTTCATGACAGTTAGAAATGTTCGTATCAATCAAAAATATTTAATATTGAGCTTTGCTCGTTATTATGTTGGATACGAGTATATCCATGCTTAATTTCCTAGGCGAGAGAGTTGAATAAAATAATGGCGATGCATTCTGATGATAACTAGTTTGGATTTCTCATCTTTATTATCTATAGACCGTTGTGCCATTAAATGACAGTCTAAACTGCTTAATTCTATGTTAGCTCTCCATAAATTGGATCAGCATAATTCATGAATTCAGTCATTTACATTTATTATCGCCGGGGCAATGCGTTCAGAATTAGGTTGTGATGGTATTGATCACTCCGATCCCCGCCGCAGCGTTTGCAAATGAAAGTTAAGGGTAAAGAATATGAAAATTTGATGCATTTCGCGTTATCGTTAATGTTTCATTGGCCGGGGAAACTGTCATTAAATATTTAGCTCGGAATAAAATCAAACTCTCGGGTAAGTCATCTCTTCAGACCTTGGTGGTAATTGTATATGGTATTTAAATTGAATGATATGCCAGCCTTTACTCTTACCTAATTACCAAACTCAGGGCAAAACTTCTAGGAAGCAATTCGTGGGCTTTTTAATGGGTAGTATTTGCGCTGTATCGTGTGGAGGGAACTATTGCTAGGTCTTATTGCTACAGAACGGCGGAAGGCAGAGCGTGTCATCCAGGTCAACATGTATTACGGACGCAACTAAAATTTGGTGTGCGGTTCGGAGAGCGAATTTTTATCTCACAAACATTTTCAATTCAGATCTTACCCTGTTTCACTATATCTTTGCAATTAGATCATTGTGGGATTTTTTGGAGTCGTACTCAAGTAATCGCAGACATAATCTGCTGATCTCATTACCGTATTACGCACACCTCTAAGGGTCCCCCATTTGCCAATTTTAAAATGAGAGTAGTATATACCACGCATGTTTTTATTTAGTAATTTAACTCGATCATAATTGAACGTAATGTAACACGTACGTTATTAATTCAAAACCTAAAAATACCTTTTCTCAATCCAATGTAAATACAAGTGGCTTTATAATTACTAATATTATAGACCTATTGAAGGGAAGTTCAGCACAGTCTTACTGTACGCGACTCACCTTTTACTTGTCAATGAGTTTGCGTAATGCAGATGGAAATCTCAGTACTTTCATGAACGCGAACCTTATCTTATATCCTAGGAGGACGCTTCCCCGAAACGTAATTAAAACTAGAGTTAATAAGGGTAAAAATGAAAGAAAATGTTAAGATACTGCGTAGGTAGGAGGAGAGTTCTAGCGTTGGTGGAGATCCAAGGAGAGATTTCTCATTACTGTTTTACATTTTTTTTCTTTTCCAGTTTATGATTTTCCGTAGGTGTCTTAATTAAACGTGCCACCGTAAAAGACGGAGAAAAAGTAATGAAAAATATAATAATGCACAGGTAGTTAATTTAGGAACTAAGGTTGTAGGACTTGAGTGAATAATATAAAAACATTTCATTACGGGCGTTATTTTACGATGGGCGGAAGATATAGTCTATAAAGTACTGGGTGATGTAAATTCACAAAATTAATCCACTTTATCTATCTCTCCCGCTTTCGCAAATTCGTCTAGCAAAGCGGAATACAGATTAACCCATTCCGACGCAATTTCGCCATTCGAAGACCTGTTATCCATTCATATTTTCGACGTCCAAAGTAACTTCCTTTACGTAGGAATTTATTCGCGAGTCGCAGCATTAATTCCAAAAGCTTGATTCACGTCTCCATTGAATAGATGGTGCAAGACTCGCACAAACTGCGAAATATAAAAGAGAAAATGTATTCGAGATTAGTCCGTGACCTCTATATCGCGTCGAATGTATTCCAAACATCCTCATCTTCAGCTTATCAATGCGCCGTGCCGCAGGTTCTTAAAAAAAAACAGCATCGCCTTTTTTGTTTCCTCCAGTGCTCGAGAGAGGCGCTAATTTATTCGGGGCGTTGTCGGCTTGGCTTTGAAGATGCGGCGGCATTCATAAGTGACTCGGTGTCTTACACAGCGTGTTCGGGGGGGCGTCGCGTGACGGCTCTTGCACTCGGATTTTGAATTCTGCCGCGCCCCCGTCTTCGGTGCTTAAAAGGATCACGGGAGGGTTCGTTAGCTCTCCCTTCCCTCCGTCCAAAGCAGTAATCTTTGCAGATTCCCACCCCCTTGCTCTGCCTCCACCGTTTACCGGCGTCCCGTCCCTTCCTATATTAAATCTCACTCGGGGCTCGATACCTCGTTTTATGGGGGGATGTGTCTGCTTATCGGTCGTTCAAATCCTCCATATCCAATCTATATCAATATATTCGGAATTAAATGGGAATGTTATTATGTTTCACGAATCGGAATACGCTATTAAGTGTTTATTCGTACCATAAATGCGGAATACGGGATGGGTATTGGTATGAAAGAAATTAGGTGTTCTTTTATACAAGCATATATGCTCTGGCTTAACTTTGTGGAAGGAGAAGAAATATTTCGTACTTTTCCACATTATTTATTGGCATCTATCTTCGCTACCGAAGTAGCTGCATCGTGCTCAGTAAGTACAATGAGAAGTAATTACTAGTGTATCTGATGTTATTGCTCCGGTAACGAAATTATCGCATTTAATCAGCGTGAATAATCATGAAGTTTTTCAAGGCTCTTTGTTTTCAAAATAAAGCATTATTTCACGTTAGAAATCCAAAATCTTAAATCTGAAGTTCTCGTCAATTGTAATAAGATTCTATCGCATATTAAAATGTTTTAAGTTATTTATTCATCAGTCGGAATCAGCTGTCGGTAGATTTAACATTTATGTGTATGTGATTATTGTAGCACATGATATTCAGATATTAACTGCAAATCTTTGAGGCCCTAATTTGCACTAAAATATCTCTAGGATTAGGCCTTAGGAAGATTTTTTTTTTAAATATTAGTCGTATAAGAAATGCATGGGCCTAAGTATGGGATCGTTATTGAAAATAATATAAAAAATGAAAATATAAATATGAAAAAGAAAAGAAATGATTGGCGACCTGTTGTTTTACAAAAGTATACGTCAGCAATTATTCTTTTACTTCACATGGAAGGGGTAAGGGATATTTCTGCAGTTTTAGAGATAATTTATCGATTTCTATCGAGAACTATAGAAATTTCAATTTTGAAGTATTTATTTTTCCTTTGAATGTAGTTGAAACTAAACTAAGTAAACGTTTTTAAATTTGGATCTTAACCCTCTTTGATACATGCTTTTTCATCTCTAATTTTGGCTTTATTTTCTTTATTTCCTCCTCCTTTCCTAGAACGTTTTTTTTGTCCATTAATCTCCCTTCTACTTTTGCGTTCTCCTTTTTTACTGAAATCTTTCCGAATCTTAGCTCGTTTCCTCATCACATGTCATGCAAGTATTTTTCAACTTGATTTTCCATTTGAGACTTTTGTTCCAGTTGTCTATAATTTCGCAAATAATCATTAATGGCTCTTTTCCTTATTAATCGGACATCATCAATTATTAAAAATAAGAAGTTTTCTACTGTTTCAATTGAAAAGCCAATACAGTCCATATGCAATAGTCTAATTTACGTCTTTAATTTTGAATCGACTTTTAGCTGAATATATTCTTCTTTATGCACAATGCACTCTCGGATTATTATCTGTTACTTGCTTTTATTTGTGTCTCCCTTTGCAAACCTTTCAATATGTTGACTGCGTTACGCATCTCAATTGATAGAATTATCGAGGATTTAATTGAAGGGAGGGATTGAGCGAGGTCGTTTGCCATCTTAAGCATCGCTCATTTGTTTCCCGCTTCTTTCACTTCTCTTTGACCTTGAAACTCTCCCCCGTGATTTTTCATCGCCACTTTTCCATCTTCTTCGTGCATAATTCTGCGTCCTAATTGGGAACAAAATGCTTTTAAAGCTGAAGTTAATCTCAGAGGCGAAGGCTGGAAGTTATGAAGTTTGGTCATTACTTTTTCCCTTGCGGAATTTTTGTTCGGTCCATAATTTGTTAGTGAAAGAGATTATTTTGTATCCTCGGAGAGCTAAGAACACAAATGTCATATCCTATTAATTATTCGGGATGAATGATCTGCTCGTAATTGCTGGAACTTCTGATTGAACTTACGAAGGAAGTTTGGCTTCGTATTGTTATGCCGAATTAAAAATGGCTCTACATAGGGTATTGTGGAGTCTTGAATTTTCCCTTCCGTAGTCAATCTTCCTGGCGGTTATTCATTTTTCGATGTTTTTTGTTCATTTTTCAAATTATCATTTGCCCTTTCATTTCGTGTAGGAATTGTGGGCCCAGTGATTCTCTTTGGTCACTGATGTGTGAATATGACGTGTTTTCTTATCTTTTCCGAAGCTTATGTAAGATTTTGAAGTGGACTCGTGGCATCCACGAAATTAGGCGCAAGTTTAAACCAGCCTTTTTTATCTAAAAATAATTGGAAACTTTCTTTATCAACTGGCCTAAATGTAGTGTTTGAGCATCTGAATATTAATCATATTTCTTCTTGGCAGGTTGATGCGTGATAGAATTTTACTTAGTTGTTAAAGAGTTGAATGTGACCCGTATAAGATTCCTCATATTTATTCATCTGTCTCAGTTAGAAATTAGTTTTTGCTTCCCAATATTTGTATAATCTTTCATTCTTAATTATAAAACCCTTTTAGCTTTTTTATCTGAGAGAATATATAGCTGCTACTTTCATTAATATCTTATCAAATAATATTTTTGAACTTGCAGACCAGCTTGAATAAATGGAATGAATAATATCTGAATGAAACTTTGCATATGTTTCGGGTGTGTTCAGTTAGGATGTAAAATAAAGAAAGATCGGCTATGAGTAGCTGAAAGTATGGTACAAAGAAAATTCAGAAGGGAAAATAAAGGCAAAAAGGATGGGGAATGAAAGGCGCGGATTGAAATACAAAGAATAAAAACATCAAGTATTGAATTTTAGGACGCATGAACCTACCGCTAACCTACCTAAGGAAGGCGTATGATAACAACGGATATGTATCCCTTTAAATCTCTGAGCAAAGATAATCCCACTCATCGCCTCAGATGCGAGAAACATAGAAGAATAAAATGTTTCTAGTTTGTTTTTAGGTGTTTGCCTTCCCTGCTCGAGGACATTTCGTGATCATTTGATCCTTTTTAAGAACTTGCAACTGTTGCGGAATCTGAAAAGAACGTGTACCTATTCGCTGGAGGGATTGGCCGTTTTTCCCTAAATTTTCCCCGAAAACCTTCTTATTAATATCGTAGTATGTGGGTGCACAATGTGCGCCGTAGTAGATCCGGTAGAATCAAGCCATTCCTAAGGAGCGCAGTCACGTCTCATTTCCCCATTCACTCACGTCCTCGCCCATATTCCCCCGGTTTCTGATCTCTTGTCATTCCCTTGGCATTCCTCCTCTCAGGAGTTCGAATAGATTCCCAGAGGGTGACACAGCTGAATGTGTTGATGCCTTAAAGCCTGCTGCTCGGACGGTAAAGCTTAATTCGGTCGGAGCGAAGAGATTATGCGAGTGTTGTTTAAAGCCGCTCCGGATTGTTTCCCGCCTGGCATTTTGGGGACGCGATGGACATCGCTGTAAATTTCGCCTTAGTCCGAGTAATTGCGAGGAATGTGCAAGACATTGGGGGCATATTCAAGTGGATTCAACGTTGTTCTCAAGGTTTCTTTATTTTATATGGAGGAGAATTAAACAAGAGAGCGTTTTTTTGCAAATCTGCACACTGTTCTTTCTTATTCTAGTTTGGAATAGAAGTTCGCATAGACAACTAGATGTAATACACTTACATCAAAAATTAGGATAGATTAGGTTATCATATACATATATGTACATAATATCTGCGGAGCGATAGGTTTGGTCTTCCATTTCATAACTTTTATTGGAAACCTTTCAGTAATTCTACGATTCCGTAATATTTTTTGCTCTATTGTGTTTTTTGATTACTTGTTCTTGTGTGACCTAATTAAGATTTTGGATTTCGTTTCCTCACAAAGAAGATTAATAAAACATATTATTTTTGAAGAATCTCACTTATAAAATCGATTGCTCAGTTCGAATTACAGCAGGGAAAAATGTTCTACATGTGAATACGTATTTTCTGCGTAAGATATACAAAGTATCTAAGTATATAGGATTATTGGATTATTTGCTAATTAAACTGCATTGGTGTCAGTATCATCAGTAAAAAATATCTGAAATACGTTTTCCTTCATTTTTTATTATAAGTTTTTAAATATCGATAAAAAAAATAGCCAGATACAAAAATAAGCGGCAAATTCTCATGATATGGCATTTTTTAGTAGATAATTTTTAATCGCAATGCTCTTGGAATTATATTTCAGGTTATTGGGCGTAGAAAATCATTGTATACGATTGTATGATTATCTCATTGTTAAGATTTTATCAGTGAGATCACGACGTTCCCTCCTACGATTAGTTTACGATAATTATTGCGTTTTCCTAGCAATCTTTACCTTACATAGAACTTAATTAGTATGGAGCAGCGGTTCCTTAACCTACCTTACATTTTAGAGCACTCTTTTGAACTGAAAGGACACGAATAATAGTTCAATGGTGCGGGAACACTTGATAGAGGCATTATTTGAGTTAAGCAGTTGATTTGGGAAATTACTTGTTTTACTCTCTTAATGTTAAATTTGAGATCGTAAAAATCATGAATACAAAATACTATTATATCTAACGGACGAAATCTGTTGGTTTGCTTTGGCACTCTCATCAGAAAACATGCCTTAGAGGGGTTTGTTAGTAAAAATATCGGATTCCATTCGTAAAGAATATACAATCATTAATGTATTCATTGTTTCATAGATAGATGTCCTAAATTTTTAAGGCAAAATCATTGTACAAAATTTGATGTTTGCTCATTATTCCTGGAAATAATCCTCCTTTTAGGTGATAGGAAGCTTCCCATTCGTCCCAAAATTAATGAGGTATTTCCGTTGCGACGAATAGATGGCACCTCTGGTTTACTATGCCGCTACTCCCAGAAGGCCTTCAGGAGACGGATGTTCTCGATTTCGATAAAAAGCCTTTACCTTCGCAGCACGTACTCCCTGGAGACACTCGTTGTCTCGTACTGCCCTTGTCTTTGTTCCCTCGACACCATTGCGGGCGTTGTTGTGTTCGCGAGGACGCTGTCTTCGGATCGCAGTTTCATTCTGAAGAGGTATGCGTGATGTCCAACATAGCTCACGTTGTCCCGTTTTGTTCCTTTTGCTCGGAGAATTCCATCGGAATGGTAGTTGTTCCGCTATTTATATCTATGGATTGGAATTTTCATGGAAGATCACTGGACGCAATATTTTACTAATTTAAATCTTATTTTAAAGGAAATTTTCCGAAGATTTAATTTATCGCCTTTCTATATCATAATAAAGATATGTCATCATCCACACTATTTTATCAACTACAGGTTTCGGTAGCCATCATCAGGAAACAAGAATACAGCCATCTTATAACCTGACGATGTTTATGTAACGCCGCAATCTGTAGTTAATGAAATACTTGGGAAAATTTTATATCCTTTATTATAGATTTACACAAGATCTCGGCCGCCTCTGTGTATTTTATTACTATCTTTTTCTCTTTGTAATATTATTGTTTACAGGTTTTTTAATTTATGAGCTAAACGTATGTAGGTCAGGTGAGGAATACTTTTGATGAAAAGCCTGTAATGGGGAGCTTTTCTTTTCATGAAGTTAGTACACAGAATATGACACTGATAGACTAAGGGGTCATCCTCAAATGATGATGAGGCACTTTTGAGATTTCTGAAATGCCCCTCGTCCCCTGCTAATAAGTGGCACAGGGAGCTTCATATTCTGTGTGATAAAGTGTCCTATACTCTCAGTGCGTGTATTCACCCCATTAAGTGCGGTATCATTAAAGGATGACCCCAAAAGGCTGAGATTCACTACCAACAGTCTCTCGAGGAATGCACTTAATAAGACCGACATCGAAATAGTAAGTAGGATAAGTAATATAATCGCTTGGAAAAGCCACCGACAGTTTTGGCTACGTTTTACATTTCTCTTTTCGTAATAGAGAAGACAAAAGGAAAATAAAGGCAATTGTTTGTATCCTGAAGTGAAGAAAGAGCCGCATGGGCCTGAAGGACATTAGTGTATTAGGGAAGAAATATGTTTCTGGATTTTGTAAAGCAATTACTGCTGTGGGGTGCTAAGAAATTGGATATTGAAGTGAAGTCTTCCATATAATACTACAATTTTTCTTTGAAGTTTTTAATCTAATCTGTCCATCGAAGGGATTTTATGCGTCTTCCTGAAATTTATATTTTATTTTTTCTGATGATTTTCGTCAATCAATTCCTTCATAGCTTAAATGTCTCTCAGAAGAAATTTTGTCTCTTTATCTCTATTAAAATTTGTTAATGCGCTTTTTTCATTTAGGGGTTCATCTTACAGTTTAAATACAGGCTAAACATCCGTTCAATGATAAAAGAAGAGATTTGTATATCTTCCTTCCATCATCCCTTCCATATCTTATTTATTAACTATCTGTTTATACCCAGATATGAAAGCCTCAAAGCCGAGAGCTTTTTATTTTGAGTCGATCACATTAATTTTTCCGTTGGAAAAAGTGAGATGAACTCTAATTATTGACTGAATGATTGGACTGGAAATCTGAATTAAATTTCTAGTTAGATTAAAGAAAACGAAGCCAAAAATCAGCATTAAAATTTAAAGTAATCGTTGTTCTGTAAATCTTCAGTGCGTTTTTTTTTCAAGGTATAACAAAATAGTATTAAAACAGAAGAATACTTGTAAAGATATGTCGTACTGTCTTGTTCAGTGAAATGCGTCCCTAAGGCCTTCGCGACGTATTTTAACGATGTCGAGATTTTAAATTGTTATATGTATGTATGAGGCATAGTTTTAATCACTTGCTATCCTCAGAATAAGAAAATAGTTCAATGTAGTACAATTAAATATGTAAAAGCCGACTGTATCTGCGTTTGGTGGAGATGCTTGTATATTGTTTTCGACTTGTTTGACATATTGTACAAATTGGGCCTATTGCTACTGTTAAGATGTGAACTGTCCACGAGAGGTTTTTGGAGGGGTTTCCCTCCCGTCCTTGGGCGAATGCCGGACAGATTGTATTGTTATTCCCCCTCAACCGTTGCCACCTGCTATTAATACCAACTTGCAGCGTTTAAATAAATAAATAATCCGAAGTGCAGGCAGTTCGGTTAATTTATATATACCATGAAGTGGAGAACTTAGTGCTGTAATAGTTGTATCCTGTGGTATTGGATTCGTATGCCTCCAGACAGTTTTAATTCCGAACGATGAAAACTAACCGCATAATTTTAAATAACTTGACCGCTGTAGTCCTTCGTTTCCTCTGAATAAGATTCATTAATCACGAATCCTGGAATTGATTCATTCAGAATAAGCTTCTCGTTAATGCAGACTCTATTTCCCCGGCGTATCATCTTATAGAAACGTGAAGACTGGCAGACACACGTAGCATTTATGTTTGAACGAATCCGATTTCCTCTTCTAAACCACTTTGCGTCAAAAGCAGGGAATCTCGGTCATCAATCAAACGACTGGTAACTGTATCCTCAAGTGTCCTATCCGGTGGTACTTAAAGGATCCCTTGGAAGTCTCCTCCTGCGTCCTAAGGGGCACATTCGTTGCACTGGACAGACTCGCTTGCATGACCTCCTACGTGCAAAGCGTTGGCCACTCCAAACGAAGGACGAAATGAGACTCTACTTTGCATCCGTTCGACGCTCGAATCTCCTAATGCATTCCGCCGTCTGTTCTCTGCCGGAAGAATGCTTCAAGTTGACATGAACGTCCCGACCAAGTTTAGAACACTGTTGAAATTTTGTGTTTACCAGAATAATGGCATGTGCCTCTCTTGAGTGGAAATGCTCCACTTACAGGATTCTGGTTTTGTGAGGAAAATGAGGAAAAATACCTCACTCCTCATATTTTCTGGTAAGCCTCATTCCCCTCTGGCTACCTAATGTTAGAGAGCGTGAGCTTCCAACTGGTCTTCTTGCTTAGTTCTTTACTGACAGAATGAAGGAGGATATTTTTTAGGGCAAGTAAAGATCGAGTTCATTGTTGTTTAGCTGTGCTGTCTGATGTAAGCTTTTGTAGGCTTTAAATATTTCGAATAGTCGATTTAAATATTTCTTAATTAAGATTAGTTTGTAATATAATGAATAAGATTCCGCGATACTTGGTGGAATTTCAGAAGGAGTCTTCACTGCAAAAGAAACTTCTTTTTGTACAAAGTCTTACTTTTTTAGTCTGTAATGTTTGGAAGTATGTCCAAATATAGCGACTTTGTCTTAAAAATTGTAGTAGGCTTTAAGTTACAAAAGTCCATTACGGCAAACTGTCAATAGAAGACGCGCATCTAACGTAGTCAGTAATTCCCAAGAGGTCTCAGTCATATAGTTCAGTATCACAGTTTCTCATTTTTCCTTCACCATTTATAGACTCTAATAATCATCTCCCAATCGTAACCTTTCTGTATCTAATATAGCTCTGCTTAAAATAGGTTTTCATCCTTATTTCTATAGAGACGCGAATAAAGGGAAGATCTCCTTAGCACCATCTCACGCTGGTTTTGGGAAAGAGTGGGTGGTACGTGATGGTGTCTGGGATTTGGTTCAGGACCCTCTCCCTCCTTTGCTGTTTCGGTCTTCCTATAGTGACGATTCTATACCTCGGTTCCAGAAGTGAGAGGTGCGAATAAATATTTAACTTATTCACAATATACCAATCTTGACACCGTTATCGTTCAATTTGTTTTTTTAGTTGTACACCGAATACACCGCCAATATCTCTTCAGGATATAGTTATATCTAAATTTATAGAGTTGTAAATAATTTGGGGTTTCCATTTGTCTCATTATATAGAAAATCAGTATTATAGGCGGAAAAAGTTAGTGTCTTGGAATTTGAAGGAATGACCAAAAAATTTAAGGATTTTTATCTTTGTGAATGAGGTGCACGAAAAATGTCTAATGAACGTAGTACCTAATTAGATCGTTGCGTAATTCATACGATCATGACAAAGAAGTATGTATTTTTGCGTGGTCGTATACCTTTCAAACCTAAGCAGCAATCTAAATTCATCCATTCCATAGGCTTTACTACCTCCTAACTTTGGTTAATGAGATTAAGGATGCAGTAGAAATTTATGCCGCAAGGAAAACAGTGGTTAACGTTATGGATTATTAATCAACTGTACTATCCACTCGGGAAAAGTCTATGAATTATTAATGAAATTTAATTAATTAATGTTGGTCGAAGTAAGCGTTGAAAATTTACATGCAATACAATTTTAATCTGCAATTGAAGCAGTAGCAGCAATACTAAAGTTGTGAGATATTGAAATTCACGTTGTGTTTTACCCTAAACAAATACTTTTAATAATTTACAAAATGGTGAATTTCTCTCCCGTTTTCGGTTTTAGAGCTTAATTGAGTTCTAACTTGATTTTGTTTTTAACAAGTTAAGTGGAGGTACCTGGGTTTTTGTCCGATTAGTTCTGTATATCCGAATTTTCTCGCAACTGTTGAAATATATATGGTTGTTAATTACTAGTTTCATAAGTACTCTGCATTGCTATAGTTTTGGGCCGTCATAGCCCTACATACTCACGGTGGTATAGACGGTGACCCGCTGAAAATAAGCGGTGGGACGATGTTGAGAATGTTCGATAAATAAATTTCGATCTAGGATAGTTATTTCCGTATATATACCTACTTGCTTTATTAAATTTATGATGAATTTGAGATGTGATTTCCTGGCTAATGACACCATATGTGATCCTTGGTGAGGTTGAACAATGCGGGTAAATCAGAGCCTTTTGAACTCATCCCCATACTTTCGTATATAGTCGAGCTTCAAAGTAAGCTTAGCCAAAAGTTTGTTATTTCTTTCAGCCTAAATCCAGTGAAATTGAGAAATACGAGGAAATCGCGTGCGGAAGAACATATTTTAGTTCTTTATTACGAGCTGCTGTAAACAACTATTCAGAAGAGAAACCGCGTATAATGCGAAATATTAGGGCCTAAAAAGCGATGCATCTTCTAAATATGGACGTTAGTGAATCTAATTTTGTTTGAACGAATGATCTCTGTCTTCATGAAAGTTTCTAGATAAATACTTTGGACAAATTTGCTAAAAAAACATGTTCTAAACCGAATGCTAGCCAACAATTGCTTGTTTGAAATAGCGTGTTATTTTCTATGCTCGTTTAATTATGGTAAAGGAATAGAAAAATAGGAATTTCATTAAATTAGGCGGTGACTTTTGAGACACCCTGCATTTAATTCTCTTAATTACTGAACCAGTAAATTAAACAATGAGCACTTAATATCTATTATTTAATGAATACTCAATATCTCAATGTATAAAAAAGGATTAAATTATTAATATTTCTAACTACTTTTTAGCTGCTATTTTCTGAGTTTTGTGACCTTCGTTACTATTGGTATGCATCCAGCAACATATTAAAAGTATATAATAAATACGTTTTAATGGACGTTAGTGAATTTAATCGAAGAGTTCGGCCACTCTCGATTTCACGGCCATTGTTCCGCCCGAAATCCGAGTGTTCACTCCCCACTCACGGCCGAATTCACACTCTTGTGAGCCACTCCGCCACGCGAAGATAATGACGCCTTTCAAGCGAAAGGAATGACGTCCGCGCTTGTTTGCTCGGACCGTTTATGCGTGAGAAGTTGCCGAGGTATTTTCCGACCAAGTTGGGAATGCTTCCGAAACTTGCGTGGGAGTTTCGCGTTCCGTAATTGCACGTCCCCTCGCGATCCCTCCCGTGATTAGTGGAGCCATTCCGCGGGAGTTTAACGTCGGTTGCGTCGGCGGAGAAACGTCGGGTGCGCGTCGCTTTGTAATTCCTTCCGTTATGAAGTTTTTCTTTGTTGTTTCGAGAGCGAATAGTTTTGTTGGTGTTTGGGCATCGTTCTCCCGCTCGCCCGCCGTCGTTTCGGGTTTTGAGAGTGGTATTTCGGTGAAGTTTTGGCGGTTTGAAGTCCTCATGGAATATGCCTCCAGGCGCTCGTGTTATTGCTTTTCCAGAGGAAGGTCGGCCGTGTCCTTTGTTGTTGGTGGTGAAAACCGTGTATTGATGTTGATGTGATGGGGCACATCAATAAGGTTTTATTAGGAGATATAACGCCAAATTGCAAGGAACAGATTTACATGATTTTACGACTTAAGGCATTAAAATATGGCTTTCAATAAATTGCAGCGTTATAAAACCTCATAGAAGTATGTTAAAATAAATTTTACTTTTCAGAAGTACCTCCAACCATTTACTTAACGTCACTAAATCTTGAAGCAACAAATTACCCTATGATCTTCACATGAAATTATTTAATCTACTTTTGAACTAATAAGCTTTTGCAAATGAAGGACAGTATACTTTAAGGTATTGTAAATCTCCAAAAATAACTAGCTCTTGACTTGGTACTGTAGTCTTCAATTTTTATCTATATTGCGATGAAAGTTGTTCTTTAAATTTGGTTATTGTTTTAAACTCACCCTCTAAGGCTGTAATCTAATTTATACTAGCTGCATTAAAATTATGTGTAGCGATGTAGTAATTGTTACTCATACGTTTCCCTGTAAACTTTTATGGAGTATACCTGAAATTTTTTTCTCTGAACATCCTTATTTTTTCTTCATAAATTGTTCCTTAGTTATATTTCCTAATTGACAAAACTAACATTTATGTAAAAATTTTAATTCTCAAGCATACCAAGAAATGATATCTGCTTCAAAGTATATGTTTCGTACTTACTTGCTATTCTAGATTTCCCTCTCACATACGTTGAAAAAAACCGACGATATTATTCAGTTTACTTAACGTACTATTTTAATGGAAATCATTCTAAGGATCAGTCTATATCATAAAATTTCTCGGCTTTGACATCGATCTTATTTTTTACTGTACTTTGAAATACACTGTGGCAAAAGATCGAATTTAGTTGTAGATACATTCTTTCTCAGTGCTACGTTACTATTCAGTAATCACAAGACATTGCAGTCTTTCACTTGAATGTGCATTCAGTCAGCAAAAAACGTTTCGCATTCAATGAAGCCGTAAAAGTAAGAATCTTCAGTGAATAGGTAAAGGTAATCTTTAAGAGCTTAGCGTACATGAAGGTCTCTGGAATACTTCAGCGTGTTTACAACCGACTTCTTGCGATAACCAACTCTTTTTACGTCCCTTTCGAAAAACATTTTGGTTTGTAAGAAATATTTTATAATATCTCTTTCAGCAAGGTAAGTAAACCTCCAACCATTGAGGTTTACCTCGCGATAGCGCATTCAAAGCAAAATAAAAAGCAATATCCTTCCATCTCGCTGCCTTCAGTCCTCGACCTCTACTGGAAGTACGGAATCTCATTGTTGACTCACCTGCCACGTCTGTCTGCTGAGGTCGCATGAAAATTTTCGTCTTCCATAATACATCGAGTGTCTCGGATGCAAAACCTTTCTAGACGGATTCCATGTGCAATTTCGTCATCTGTTGCTTTTCTTTATCCCACAGATATACCAGCTTCTGTTTCACTTCCTCTGTCTGCATTTCTCACACATCTAATATTCATTCTGAGTGACAGTGTTTTTTTCCCTTTCGAAGAGTTAATGTCACGTACAAATATGAAACAATCGTCCTCATCAATATAAAACTGATAATCTCACGATCAAATACATTTATGTTATCATGACTCTCTCGTAGTAAATTGGGCTAAAACAGGACAAGTTTTTTCGTGCGGATGATTCTAATACTCCAATAGTGTTTTAAGGGTGGATGTAGATAAACTTGCTCTTATCTCGTTCACCGAGTAGTTACGGCGTAACAGTTAAGTGGTTTGAATATCTCCCTGGAAGTCCTGGGTTCGAGTTGTAGGCATTTTTACTTCTATTTATACTTGGGTAAATTTATAGAATCTACATTAAATGTTGATAATTTTATATTAGGCACAGGGTTTTTACAGCCAGTAGATTCCATTTCCTAAGCGCAAACGGATTCAAGATATTTAGGATTCATTATGTCTTAAGTATAAAATATGTCTTTAAAAGTAAATATTATTCGGCTCTAATTCGGTATGAGATATTTGTGAAGGATACCATAACCAGTATGATTAAAATTTACCATAGATTTGTTTAATAGGTATATTTTAGGAACCAGTTTTTCAATGAAGTTGATCTACTTTGAGTTCTTGTTTTTGCCGACTTTTTAAATTTTCGTAACTACTGGTAAATATAATCGCATATCTTAATTGGTTGGGAATAATTTACTGCGCGACAAAGCTCATAGCAAATGTTTGACATGTCTGTAAAAGTTTCGGTCTTCATTCTGTGATGAATGTAAATTAAACATTTATTTTTCTGTATCCTGTATCCAATGACAGTTGAAACATATCCCATTTATCAAGATATTGTAACAGGAACAACATACCCATCATGCAGAGGTATTACATTCTCTCGCTCTCATATTTGTTACACTACGAATTAAAAATCAGTTAATCTTCGATCGTACCTCAACATTCTAGTTCTCGTAATTACGACATCTTTCATGTGATTTGGCACGCCTTTACGGGTCGTTTCAGTGTCAGAAAACGGCTCAAACAATTCTTTTTATGGTTAGTTTCCCGCATCTCCTGCGATGGTTGCTTTTTCATTTAGCGTTGCCACTGGGAAAAACCTTTCTCTAATCACTCTCCGTCCCCTCAACTGTGCGGTGAATGAAGCGGTGGATGGGTTCCCTTTCTCCGATGTCGGTGGCTCTATGTTCTCCGAAAACAACTCCGCCGTGAGAAAATTCGAAAGGTGTACCCGAAGACACGGATCGAGCAGAAAACACGAATATTCTTTCCGCGAGGCCATAAAAAATATTCGGGAATATCACAATAGAGCGTTATTTTCCTCTGGAGATGTTTTTGCGAGACCCTACGTCAGGGAAAGATGCCTCCTGAATTCTTTTATTCCCCTCGAACGTGTATGCGATGCTTGCATGTATAAACAGGGAACGTGCACAATTTTGCCGGAGTGGCATAGTTTCTTGTTTCGCTATTTCTTCCCTTCTTTTGTTTCTCTTTTTGGTGCATGCTGGGAAGCGGAGGTTGGAGTATTAATTCGGAAGTTTCCGCTCAAATGAGTCCGTCTCCATTCGAAGAGGGAGACGAAGGTTACGTCTTTCGATTATTGGTTGTTTATGCAAGAGTGCATTCATTTGTTTCATCTCTTCCACTCCAAAGAACGCCGCGTTCCTCCCGTTTGCTCGTAGAGTGGTCTTTGTTTGCGATTTTTTAAATTTCGAAATTAGCCGTTAGAAATTTGTGGTTTTCCATTAGAAACCTCCAGGAAGTTTTATTGAGATTCTTTTGCTGTACGAATAATTTTGAAAATTAAAATGAAGTCGATGTTTTCGTCTTTTTCGTGCACATGGTAGGCTATATTATTAAATGCTTTCTTCTATTTGAAGATGATGTTTTCTCAGAATTGCCTCTCTCTAAGTGAATTATATAAATTATTATTCGCATGTTATTTATGTTCTATTAATTTCTAAGTCTTATATTTCAGATGAGCTAACGTTATAAAATACCTGCTTGCATAAACACATTTATCTACTAATACTAATACTATACCATATACTTATTATTGTAAATTCAAGAATAATAATATTAATTATAATCAATTATGCTATGGGCCAATTGAGCAACACAAAATACAAAAATGCCCAGAGTACAAAAATTTTCAAAAATCTTGCAAATCATGCAACTCGTCTAACACAAAATTTTCATTTAAACATCAGCATCTAAGAGATAGTTGAATAATTCTAACTTCAAATTCTTACCGAGCTGGAATATTTTATAGAGTCAGGATCCAGAACTTAGAGCCTTCGATCTGAAATGAATTCAGGAAAATGTGTAATCGAGGAGTAGGATTCGCTCGGGTCCACTTCGTGTTAATGTAGTACTGGTAGAAAGTTGTCTTTTGCGAGTAAAAGGGCAAAAATATAGTTCGGATCCGAATTTTTGAGAAAAGAAAAGATCGGAGCATGACTTCCTTCTTCAAAATGGAGTTTCCACGACAGTTGGCGACGTAATTTAGATAATGACTTTCAGAAAAGAATTATTATCCAGTTACAACAATACAATCATTGCAATGCATTTATCTCCCAGCTAGGACATCACAGCATTACTATACAATTGTCTCCAATCCAAGAGTACATATTATCACTAAGCGGCTGTTGCTAATTGTAAGCTACATAATTACACAAATGCAATGAACTTATCCTTACAAATGATACATTTTGACGTTAAAGCTAAGTTACTATATACGCATTTAAGTATATTAGCATTAATTTACGTCCCTCATATATCCTACAAGTTTTTTCAAGGTTATTATTCATAGTTATATTGATTCTAATTTATTTTAATTTCAGTTTGCGAGGTGAAGAACTACGATCCACCGGTATCTAAAGGAGCAGCCAAAGGCGACTGAGTTATCTGAAAGGTAGATTGAAAAATTTATATACTAATTGATTACATTACATTTGATGTTTTTTAAGGAATGATACAGTCGTATTATTGCGCAAGGGATGTTTTAATTCTTTCAATCCCGCCCAGAAATATATTTCATAGAATTCAATGACAAAATTTAGGAAAAAGAATATGTTTTATAAAAATTGATCATTTAATCATTCTTCAGACTTAAATGTAGCATGAAAGAAAACAAATTTTTCGGAGCGATTCTATCAGCTTTTCGTCCTCAAATTCACTAATTGATAAAACCAACCAACAGTATCTTGAAATTCGTTAATTTTCCAAGGTATTATCGTCTCAATTGTGATACATTTCTCGTTATTCTGTCCAAAATGTTGAGTAGAGAAGACCTCTAAAATCATTGCTGTAAAGGTAGGAATTAAATGTTAATTTAAACGTACATCAAGTCATAACATTGGTGAAATATTTTGATTGCATTGTTGTTTGACGAATGTCTTATGACAGAGTCCTAAGAAATACTAAGAATATAGTCAGAGAATTTCTTTTTGTTTCCATCTTAAAGTTTCTGGTATTCCATTAGGCACGGCTGCGATTTGCAAGCGAATCACATCGAATTAAATTGTACGCTTGTACTCCTTTTGATCAATACGTTTGTCAGGGCGTGGAAAAGAAGCATTGATTCAGGGAATTACTCTAAATTGAATTGCCTTTCCTCAAAAGCGCAATCTATCCTCGGAGTCCTCAAAGACTCCCAAGTCTCTGCGGAAGTTAATTTAACGTATCAGAAAGGCTTCCAGTAATGATTTACGATTTACCTTCGGAAAGAAATTAAATAACTGGCTCGGTATCCTGAGAAATTCGTTCAATTTCTTTTCCGCTCGCCATCGACGAAGATCCAATTTAATTGGTCCCTCCAAGTCCATTGGTAATCCCCCTTCGTTTCCCCGGTTTTTGCTAATCCGATATATTTCGGAATATCTCGGATTTTTTTTGCTCCTAATTTCCTCGGGCTTTCATCCCAGCCATTCCATATCTCGAGCCTCGCTAAGCTTCTCTTTTGTATCAAAAGAGGTCCTTCCTTTTTCACCTTTTCCCCAAATTCCTTTCATTCCTCTCTTTTCGTCCCCCTCCCCGTCTTTTTTTCCGTTTCCTTTCGTAAAATTAATACCCCTCGTGATCGATTAAGGCGCTGCTCGGAATGGCTTTGTGTTGTATGTCCTCAGTCTCCGAGGCGAAACTCGCTCTGTCTTTCTGCGTGATTTGCGCCGTCGGCTTTGTTTTCAATATTGGATCAGTCGCCGTTCGTAAACTCCATTAAACCTCGTAAAACGGTATTTAGCGGATGTTTCTCTTTTATTTTTAAGTCTCTTTGCCTTAATGCCATATTATAAGTCGTTCATTGGGATCCGTTTATTCAGTTTTGATGTTTTTCATTGTGCTTTCTTCTTATTTTTTTATCTGATGCAGTTGTTTGACATTTCTTCAATATTTTTATCTTAAGGATCCTGTTCGAAAAGAAACCTTAAAAGCTGAATAAAGGAGAGATTAACATTTTACCCGTTTCTTATCTCAGAAGGTAGATTTTTTGTGAGATTTTAGCTATAATTAGTCTCGTGCTAATTGATGGGTACAAATGCAATGGATTTCCATGCGTAAAGGTTTTTCTTTTAATTCTTGATATCTAAGCAAACCCATAGAATAATTCAATAACTGTTTTGCTCTCTTTTCCCTGTGTTTTCCCTTATATTCTACATTCATTTAAGTGCTTCAATCAGCAATCTCTTCCTTCGCAATATCCTTTCTCCTGCAATCATCTTCTCCACGTTCCAGTATCTATCATTTCTCGTACTTAACTCATATAGTTTCTCTAATTTATTCATCTTAAGCCGCAACCTCATCTCAGTGTGGCTTCTAATCTTCTATATATTTTTAGCAATCGCAAGTTTTTCTGCAATTAATGTATCGTTTGATGTTATCGCGACTTGTATGCATTAGATAGATATCATTCGTAAATTGGATTAGATTTTTCTGGAATTGATTACTTTGAGAACTTTGTCTGAAAATTAATTCTTTGTTGGAACCATATACATGTGTGTGCATCTTTCATAAATGTTTCCTCCTCTCTGTAACCTTCTTCCAAAGAATCTCTTTTTTATGTATATATCCTCGTTTAAGAGTTTATGTATGTATCCTGCAAGAGACTTTGTTGTGTTTTCCTATTCCAATAAATCGTACAGATTGATCTTGAATCTTACGAAATGTCATTTATTAAGTAAATCATTTACTTCCGATTCGAACTAACTATTTGCAGGACTTTGGGCCATTTGTAATCCTTAGAATAATGGCTAAAGAGTTAATTTCAGTGAAGTATATCGCTAACTACCTAATTTACGTCAACAGATAACTGTTATTCTAACAGAATACAACATATTAACGTCTTATAAAAATTTAACTGTGTCAGAAGCATTTTTGCTGTATTTCTGACCGGAGGAGATTTATATTTTGTTGATTTTCCAAAGTTTAGAGTAAACAGGACCTTATTTCCTGAAAGAATTGATTGCTACTTTACTTCTCTTAAGTCTTGATTTAATTTATCCTATAGGGTTTCATTTTGTGATTTCATTTTGATTTCTTCCGCTGATTTTGTCTACGCGTTGGCTGTTGTTACCATCTTTTACACAAGTAATAATAGTTCCTTACTGTACTATCGGATCTTACTTTATGGAACAATAAATACGGTTAATCATAATGATTTATTTTACTAATATACTATTTTTTACATATCTACCATGTCTTTTTGTTGGTTTTATAGCATAAAGACTTCGACAAATATAAAGAAAATCGAAGCCTTCGAATTATGGTGTTACAGGCGAATTCTAAGGATATCATGGATGGAAAGAGTGACAAATGCTAGTGAAAGTACTACAAATAATAAGCAAATAACTTGAAGTTTTATAAACTATTAAAATCAAAAAACTTTTGTATTTCGGTCTCGTCATAAGAAGTGTAAAATAAGAACTACGAAGGAATTCGGGGAAAATATAGAAAGGTAGCGGAGTAGAAGTAGAAAAAAATTCATGGATTTACAATTTATAAAAAAAAGTTGACTACAACTCTACTGGACTTCTTAGAAGAGGGAAAAAGATAGATGCCATAGGAGTGGCACCAGAAGAAGAAGCAATACTTCAATATCGTTTAACCATGTTCAATGCACCAATTCCATACATTTTCGATGTCCAGTGAATGCTTTTTATATACTACTGTAGCACGATTAGTTTTTCTTCACTTTCTCTTTGACCTCATTTCGCTTTCCTTTCATTTTATTTATTCCGCTTCGCTTCCCAAATTCTCTCCTTTTCGGAATCTCCTTTCTCTTCACTCCCGACCCTCCTGTCCACCGTTTCATCAATTGGTCTTCCGCAGCGGCACAATGCGGCCCACTTACCTCACTAATCCCCCCTCCATCCCATTCCACGCCACAATCCTTGCTGATTGGATTCCACTCTCGTCTCCAGGGATTGCGATGTCCTCCAAAGCCCGGCTTTCTTACAACTCCCCTCCGACGGCCCTTCTTCCCCTCTCCCCTCCCCCATCTGCTCATCTTTTCATCCCATGACTCCCTCTTCATCTCCCAATCTTCCTGTCCTCTCCATGTACTTCCCAGATGCTCTACGTCGTCTTCTCTTTTATCGCCCTTGCTCCCTTCGCTGCTGCTGCCCTGGCGCTTTTCGGGGGTGTTACTAGCACTTTTACTATATGCACCATACTGTAAAAAAGAAAATTCGGAACATGACTGCTGTTATTATTATAGTAATAAAATATTCAATATTTTAAATAATGTATTAATGTAATAATAATTCTCAAATAATTAATATTTTTTGGCTTTATTTCGGACTTGACTAATGAATACGGATTCGGCTAATGAATGTTCTGGTGGCATGTTTGCGTGTTTCGGAAATGCTCAAAACGTATTTTTTTCTTTCTTTCGCTTACTGGCGAAGAATTTACAGGTATTTTGACAATATTTGTGTATTTTACGATTTGGAACCCAATGTAAAATGCATTTCGGCCGATGTGAGCTCCGAAAACATCAATCTCCATTGGTCATGTTGTCACTGTGTAGGTATGAAGAGGAATTGACTAAAACACCGCTGTGTTGATGGGTAGATTATCTGCAGGTAGGCTGTAAGCCTACAGCAGTTTTTCTACCTACATAAATAGTTATACATACATAGTTAAACATAAAATATTTACATGATAAACATACAATGCCCACAGAATGATTCCATACACTTATTATATTTACCTTGCATCTAAATAATGAATTTATAATATTATTTGTAACTGTTTCTAGTAGATTTTTCGGGGTTCATAGCAGGCCTTCTCGAATACCGTAGCTGTCACGGGGTAGAACTCCACCGTACACATCACTCTTTTATGTTAATGACTTTAAAAGGTTTAAAATTTCCAATAGCTATCGTTGTCAGCGTTTTTCGCCTCCATTACCGGTATTTAGAGGAATAATAGTATGACAAAGCTAATAAAGCGCGCTTTATTACTTTATATAAAGTACAATTTAGTACCTTAATGCCCCTGATTATGGTAGCATCAATATTGAAACGTACCTTGGGAGCTCTTGATAGATTGGTAATCCGAATTTTCCTAATTCCTCCGAATATTGGTGAATGAAGTGGGAAACGCCATGAAGATATTGGATTTTTTAAACTTCTAATGCTTCTTACTATGGTTTCTGAAGGTTCACCATACCAAACTATGGTTTTAAAAGAGGAAAAAAAATCTCGTGGACCCCTTCTCTGTTTTGGCATAAACCAAACAATAATAGACATGAACCAACAATATGTATTTATTGTTTCTTAATTCAAAGGAAAAATATTAGTTTAGGACATTCGCATAAAAAAAATTTCACCCAAAAATAAACTCGCGGACCATCCTTTGGGACCCGCTCCTATATAATAATAAATTATATATGTCAGTTGTTTGAACGATTAAAGTTTAAATAATGTAGTATTAACCTGGAGGCAATGTTATTATGATTATTTTTTGTACCTTTAAATGCCCTTATATTTGACAGATCGTTCATTAGTTCTATTTGGCATTTCCCATAAACACTCCGGAGTTAATGGGTTAGACTAAAATAATTTGTGATTGTTAAGTGTAAAACTTAATAAGTACTTATTGATGATGTGAAGATGTTTTACTCAGCACTAGTAAGCGTGCGCTTTGAATTCCTATGTTCTATCTATCTAATCTAGGAAATGATTTATAATTAACCATTTTCCATTAAGAATATGCATACATGTTTCAATGTGTGGCATTCAATTTATGGCTTTGTGAAAAAGGGTATCTGTTCCCTATTTTAATATCTTTCTTTTGATTGTTGCTCGGTTGTTAGGGAAATTATTTTAGATTACGAAGTGGATTTGCGTTGAAAATGCTTTCGTTTCTGTTGATCTTGACACGAGGAATTGTTTTCTGGGGCTGAATTCGGAAAAATTATTATTTTTCCAGTTTATCATGGTTTTAATGCATTTTCTGTTTTAAATCCTCGATTATTATAATGAAGAAGTAGTAATCTTCGTACGGTTACATACAATCGAATGTACGGATATAATGCGTGTATTATTTGTAAGATGATGGTCCTTAAATCAGTTCATAACAATTTTGAATTTAGCAAGGGCAATTAGAGAAAAATTACACGCTGGTTAATTTATTGTGATTTATGCCACGTTCTCCGTTGAAGTAATCTCGAAGTGGGTTAATTCAGCATAGCCACTTGGTGGGCTCTGTTTTTTAAGACATCGCCACCCCGCATACTTTTGCACATGCGGCTTCTTTGCCACAGGTTGCTCGCACCTGCTACGGGATTGGCCTTTCTTCTTTGACGTTTTACTCTAAGGTCACCGTTTCGCCGTATGAAATCTCGGTCAACGCGGTCACATATTTTAGCTCTCGTGGTACGCGTCGGCGGCAACCGATTTTCATTTTCCTTGTGTTGAAAAATTCCTCATTGCTGCTCGCTTATGAAAGGGTTTGACGTGGAAACTTGTCTTTTCTTCGTATCTTAAACAATCGCAGAGAATTAGCGCTAATGAAATAGAAATGCTATTTCAAAGAATTGTTTTGTATAGTTTCTCCGGATAAAAATTAAATTCTAACCTTTAAAATGTTTTTTTTTTCAAAGTACTGTATCCTAATTATGTCCAAAATGTAGAATTAATTTCATTGTAAACGGAGGAGGGTTTTAATACGTATTAAATTTCAGTCATAAATGTATTATTTGATAGGTGAATTCAATGATCGCTGATTTCCTTTACGTGTAGTAATT
The DNA here is from genome assembly GCA_947579665.1 of Sympetrum striolatum. NCBI lineage: Eukaryota > Metazoa > Arthropoda > Insecta > Odonata > Libellulidae > Sympetrum > Sympetrum striolatum. The sequence goes on from OX388346.1 coordinate 85,093,266, forward strand.
GAGAATGTATGCAATTGCAGGATATGTTTTTTGTTCAAACTGACATTTCCCTTTTATTAATCGTTTATTAAGTTTAAAATATTTAATTATTATAGGAATAATTCATTGTCGTAGCTGGAGGAAATTTCAAATTAAAATGTAAAGGAAAAATTTGAAGGAAATTTATTAGCAAACAAAGGAAAGGAATCTTCATTTTTTGTCAAGAATATTTTGCTTCTGAATTATGTAGTAATATACAGAAACTTCATGTCGCGAAAATGGTGTTAGAATATAAACCGATTGGCTCTTGACCAAAATACGTTTAGATGAGTAAAATTTCTAGAGACATAATTATTATCATGGTCTTTCCGGGTTCAAGGGTTAGACACGGAAAGAATCGATACATGAAAAGGGATACTTTGATCAAAGTAACAACTCTGACCACGCATCCATCGGCGACTTTTCTAACTCGTGCGATTTAGCTCTCAATTTTCCTGGAATGAGGTGGAATCTCCGATATTGCCCCTTCTTCTCCCACTTCAAGCACTAGCCTTTTGATATCGCGATTTATCTTCGACTCCTTATCACCTCTCGTCCCTCTCCCATCCACTCTAAGATATCCATCCAGTTCAATCACTTCTCGCATCTATTCCCTGTATTTTTGGCTTCCCACTCACATTTGATTCATATAAATCGTTCCTCCATTTCCGCTATCATTTATTCCTCCAGTCATTCAGTGTCTCCGGAGATGCTTCACCTCCAGCGTTGCCTATTCTTCTCCTTCCCTCACACTTCCCCTTCCTTTCCATCTTAGTTTTCCCGGAGCTCGGCCTCGGTTTATATCCATCTTATTCCACTCCCTGCCTTCTCCCCTTAATGAAGAGCGCCGAGGACCTCCCAGGCAATTCAAATTAATATTAATCGATTTTCTTTCCATCCGAGTCGTCCGTGATTTCTTTTCATTTCCCCAATTTTTCTCTCCCATAGTTCTTAATGAAGACGGCCAAATCTAGTCGGACTAGAATTGGGGTCAGGAGGCTCTCATCTGGTTCTTATGATGCGGGAAGGGTCAGACTGACTGACTTTATAAATATCTCCAGAAGATCGGGTGTAAGATCCCTCAGCATCCTACTTGAATTCATATGCCTAAGTCAGGGTTTCCCAAAATGCTCCACTTGAAATATTAATTACAAATCTTTTTACCTAAATTTTGACGGTATTATTTTATCGATATCTTCCGATTTATTAAATTTATAATAATAATAATTACTTTTTTATTACTATTACATACATACGTTGCAGTTGGACAACGATCCTAAGCAACGTCAATGCGACTCCATACATGACTATACCTCATTACATTATTCATTACATTTCGTCTGACATAATAACCAATAATCATTACATTCTAAATAATATCCAAAAATTGACAAACCCTTTTAAACTTATATTATTACATTCAAAAGTCCTAAAAACATCATTATATTGTCCAATAGGGTAAAGTTACCTTTTTAACAACAAACATCATACATACTAATCATTTAACGATATCTTAACAACAATATCCCAAACTTCCTTTCAATACATTTTTTTATATTTTAAAACATCTAAGTTTAAAATCTTTAATTGAAATAGGTATTGGCTTGAAGGCCTCTTCAGGTAACATGTTCCATTCCCTTACTCCCCTATTAAAAATGATGATGATTTCATCGTTGAATAATTACATCCGTATAACCTTCCTGATATCGGCTAGAAATTTAAAATAGATATAAAATATCTTTACAGTGCAGATGACATTTAAATTATATTTAATTATTATTTCATTAAGTTTACACTAAAATCGCAGTATTAAAATCATTATATCAGTAGAGCCTGCCAGAAATTGGCTAGTAAACTCAATATGTCTAAAGTGAATTTATAATTTACGTGACATTTTATTTAATTTATTTAATATTTTTCATCATTATAAGTCTCCGTAAGTATAGAAATCGATAAATATCGATCTTTCGATTGCTAATTAGAATAGTTGAACGTTGATTTAATGTGATCATGTTTGTCAACAGCCAGTAATAATATTACTAACAGCCAATAATAATATTACGTATGAATATTTCGTGAAATTCTAGTTGGCACATCAAAACGTGTTGTATAAATGTTATCTTTTAGATGCTGTACTATTTCAAGAGCTATAATTTGCGATATTTAATTACTGGATGCTGAAAAAGCTAAATTCTTACCGTCCTAGTAATGCATTCTGACTCCTAATTCAAATAAATACTACATGAAATAAGTATTTTTAAAAATTTTTCTAAGAGCTATTTATAACGTGTCATTACCTAACCTTCTAATTGCACAAGGTACTCCAACAAAATTTAAAGAGCCTCATAGTGCTCCATCAGAGAGAATGTTTGCGAAACCCTGGTTTATCCAGTGATCAGGAGCCGCTATAGTAATAGATTTATGAGGATTATTTGAGTAAAATGTTCACACAAACTCGGTAGTGCTGTAGTTTTTCATGTTTTCCGCGAGTATGTTTTTCTTGAAGTGGAAATCATCTGCCCTCGACCTCATCTTTCAGGATAAATTATTCATGCTTCTGGATAGCGGAAGCATGCTGCAACGTACTCGAAAAATTCCATTTGTGTTGAGGCGAACCTTTCATTCCGTTCTGCCTTCTTATTTTGCATTCAAGTTTGTCTCTAACGCAATTCAGATATTTTTATCCTTGTCCATTGATTATAAAATTGAATTTTCGGAAACTTTACGATTGAAAAAAGGCCGATGGTGTGGTTAATACTTGTTGTTTTATTTTATGTGTAGCTTCGATGTATTTTTGCAAGGGACGGTTTTGGAATGCCTTTATTCTTTTTTCAACCTGAGGGTTGGGCACTAGAGTGGTTGAATTTGATTTTAAGAGGTGATAAAGTATCTGGAACAATGTGGAATAGTTGATTCGATATTGGGTTTCATTTCTTGATTGTAAATCTTTTCTATTTATATTCATGTATATCGTAATTCTGCGAAAATTGATCCCGTGTTTGGTCCCGATGCGACTAAGTTTTCCCAAGAAGAATTGGCGGCAGGAAGGAACGGTTTAATTAGGTTGTTGGTGTAAACTGTGCTTGAGGCCAGTCAAACTTTAAAAAGGATAAATAAATAAATCAATTAGTATTCACTGATTTGGTCAGAGCTTCGTAGAAAGACTCCATCAGGAACAAATGGAAAGGATAAACTCGTAAACCTCCTAACCCAACCATCCTTCCTCCCTTCCCTTCATATATATTACTTTGCTTGTCTGATTTCATTACCTGAGGATGAATTCACGAGTCGAAATCATGGTCGTTAGCAAGTAACAAATTTCCTGCGGTTAGTAAAGTTTATCTGTTTCATTTGATCCAAATCAATTAGTGCCATAACCTTAGTTGATCATCTTATCTAAAACCATCATCGTTTTTGTAATCATTGAGCTAATTAATAAGCCTTAGGAAAAATAACTTACATCTTTACTATACGGTAAAGTAATGATTACATACTTGCATATCAAGCATCGTATAAATCTCTCGATCATATCTTTTTGCCTTTACTATTTCAAAAATATTCATTAAAGGGTTTGCATTGACCACATATCTTAATATAATTTTGTTTGCCTTTTCTCGAAGTATATTACGAAACACGAGGTATTAACTTATTGAGATACTAATCGTTAATCACATTCGTGATTTTTGAGGTGGAAATACAATAGTGTGGATATATTATTACGATCCTTGGAAACTTTTGGACATGTCTTCAAAAAATTAAGCGATGCTGTTATTTCATCCAAAGGAATATGAACATTTTTATGACGCATCATTTTTTCCTATTCACTTATTTGCTGCTTCCTCTGGCGTTTAATAATTCGTAGAGAATAGCTGGATTCCATAACGCGTTTCTTCTACTGTAGAGAGAGAAGCTGGAAGAGACGAACGAAGTTCCACTGCGAGAGATAACTGTCTTTTTGTTCTTTTCCTGGTAAACAACGGAGATCTTTCTCTACTTTGCCCTTCTCATCTAGAGGACTCTTCTATTTCCAGGATGGATATCCATTGTTAAGAATATCGAGATATTTTTGTTTTTCGTAAGAGTCAATTTATGTTCGTCCTTGTGTATCTGACATCTCAGACCTTTCCTCCCTTCCGTAGAACGTGGATAATATTTCACGTAGGCTTTTGCATATCTTCTGGCGAAGAGAAGGAAGTCTACCTTTTCCGTCCATTGCATTTTCTCTCGTCTTTGAAACTCCCGATATGATCTTCTCATATCCTGACCAAAGAGGAAAACTAATGTGCAATTAGTGGTAATGATTTTTACTTTCTCCCTATACGTAGTATAGAGAAAGTATTTTATTCGCAAAAAAATTCGACCTCCAGATTTCAACGGAAATAGATGTTTTGGGGCCCATAGAGTTCGTTTTCGCTATTTTCCCGAACATGTCTGTCTGTGTGTCTTTGTGTGTGTCTGTGGTTAAAAAGTTTGTGTGCGCTCTATCTTAAAAAGTAATTATCTGATCATTTCCAAAATTAATATTTAGTATTTTCCTAACAGTGCCAAGAGTTTATTAGTTCTTGGTGAATATCGCTTAACCGGAGGTAGCGGTTTATCCGGAACAAAATTTTGTTTCTTAAATATCTCTGTCAGAATGAAATGTAGGTATTTACAATTATTTACAAAAGTTATAGATAATGTACTTACCTACAACTTTTGTATCCAACATTTTTTCATAACACTGATTGTTTAGGAGTTATACTTGAATAATGGTTAGTAGTAATGTTAAAAGTGATTCGACAGCTTAGGTCATTTTGCACATTAGCTCCCACCGGGAATTGAACCCGGGACTGCTTTCGCCAAAGGCAAACGCGCTGTCCACATGACTATCTGGGAGCCTGAACAATGGTTAACCGGAAGTTGTTGTTTATCCAGAAATGGAAGTTTTTCATACATATCTCTGATAGAATGCAATATAGGTATATAAAATTACATACAAAAGTTATAGATAATGTACATTACTACAACTTTTGTTTGAAACATTTTTTCGTAACACTGATTGTTTAGGAGTTATAAGTGAATACTCGCTAACCGTAAGTTGCTTTTTATCCAAAGATTGTAGTTTTTCTTAAATATCTCTGACAGAATGTGATGTATTTATATACAATTTGTACAAAAGTTATAGATAATGTATTTACTACAACTTTTGTTTGAAATATTTTTCTGTAACACTCATTGTTTTGGAGTTATTTATATACTACCGGCATAGGCTTCTCTTTTCAATAAATATGGAAAAAATCATGTGTTGGCCACATCAGATTTTTTTAGTTGCCGGGGGTATTCCTAAGGATGAGGAATTCGCAGTTAGAAGATTTCGCTGTATAGAATTGATATTTAATGAGGGGAAACAATTTTACGTCGGGCATTTTGTTTTCAATGTGGATATTATTTTGAAGAAAGGAATTAGTAATTATGCCTTATCATTAAATCAAATTATATTAACATTTTTATTATACTTCCCACCTGTCTTCATTGAATTCCCTTAATAATCATCATAAGAGTAAGGTTTGAATAAATTCAATAGGAAAAATTTTTCGAAAATAAATTCCTTGGAATAAATTGGAAAGTTAGATTGACACTGTTGCTAATTCAGCCCTCAATAATCCGGCACCTTTCCCTGGCGTAAAAGAGAGCAATTGAGTAACATAACGAGTGCAAGCATGGAAGAAAATTTATAAAAGGTGCAAGTGTTGGGGATAAGGGTTATTTTTAGAACAGTAGGCTCTAACTATATTTATATATATTACCGGAAATATAAATTGATTCATCAAAACCTTAATGACTTCTCTAAAGAAAGTAATCGCCAATCTTCTGTTTACATACTATATTATGGATGCAAGCCTTAACTTTAAATTAACTTGCCACCCCGTATCTATGGAATTATCTCACGTTCTTATGTATTGAGTTCTACATTGCCATATATATCCAACTTAGTATATTAAAAGTATGTATTTCTCTCAATGGCTGCGCACCGAAATCTCGGTCACGACTCTATGGTCTTTTACGCACTCTCAGTAATCTGGAACACACCCTAATCAGGAGCCCTCTCTGTGCAAGGAATGGCCAGATTGGCCAGAGTCTAGTGCAGTACCTAATAGTCTTCGATTCAAAATTATCCTTGACTGGTAGTATTTATATTACATGGAGCAATTTGGAAACAAGGTGAATCCTGGAAATCGGTGGAAGGGATAGCAATTTTTTTACGGGTTTTCAGTATTTTCTCTGCTTCATTGAGGAATTTCAAATTCACCGTGATGGAGTAAAAATATTTGCATGAACGAATTAATTTTTCATCAATTTTTTAGTATCATTGATCGAAGGTAGTGTAGAAGGACCCACTTTTTCACGCTGGACGCCTTATATAAGTTTTGGTATTGCGTGCATATTAATATTTTGATGTCTTGAACGATCGATTGAAATTGGAAAGCAAAACAAACTCATATTTGGAAATCAATAGGATGTATTTGAATGCGATCCAATACTACCCGAGATGGTTCACATACTGTTGTGTTATTAAGGTGCAAAAATAGTTCATAAGATTGTTATAGCGTGGCGTAAACATATTTACGTTTTGGTTTTCTGACTTAAGTAAGTAAAAATGAGAAAATCGCGGATTGAAAAATAGTTTTCGCCAATTCCGCGTTGTACGCCATGTTAGCACATTTCCAGGTTGGCGTAGAATAGCTCTTTCAAAACGTTGGAGCTTTCGGGTATTATTTGCTCCGTTTTTTCTCTTCAGCGCAACTTTTTCTGAACCCATATATTTATCGATCATCTAGTAGTAATCTTGGTGATATTTACAATCTTATTTTTAAAAATTCAGAATGGTATTTAACGAGTGGCCAATTTTGAAATGTTAATCCCACTTATAATGGATGATGTTGTTAATGTACCTGTCTTTATGAGTTATTTTTATTAGTTTTTTATAGGATTGAAACTTCCTTCCGTTGTTGAAGAATGTAGTTATTTCAATAATTACATTCTTAAAGTGTGCTCTACTGAAAATTTCATAGAAGAAATTGATACTGAAACACTGTTTTTTCGAAGGCTTGGCATTTTTTTTATTCTTTGAATATTAATGCAAATACAACCCGATTAGTTGCAACCTAAGAATTTAATATTTTGAGCTGATTGCGTCAGCTGAAAGAGTGGAAATTGTAAATGAAAACAATATGTAAACGCCGCGTTTGAGTAGTGTTATAATGTTTCGGCATATTTCTATTGTGTGAAATTTTCTTTCCGCCTATAACATACGTGCCTTATATAGACAACAAATTTCAATACTATGGTTTAGACAAAGTTTACTGGCCACATTTCAAATAATTTATTCACAGCGTTTTCTTCTCCCTCTTTAATTAAATCTATTGATTTCTCCGTTCCCGTTGTAGTCACGCAATTTTTCATTTCAGTTATATCATGTGCGATAGTAACAATCACAAGGAAAGAAACTTATAATTTTTGTGATTGCAAAAAGTTTCCGAAGTGATTGAATTTGTACATACTTTTAAAATCTTTTTTGGCAATTTATGTTTAACACTTACATTTATAAATTATATAAGAAGATATACATTACATTTGCTAAATATCACCTGGCTATTTCTTTTAATTTATCCCTCGAGCGTATAAATAATCAGACAAAATAAGATAAAACAAGAAGTACATATGTTTATAGAATCATTCTTAGTAGGCATTTAAATAAAGTTTGGAATTTTTCATAGTCTACATATTTTACATATACATGGTTACGAATGTTCTCATAAATTTTTATTATTTTATCTCTTAATATGTACGTACATACAACTTCTTTTTATGTTTGCACAAATATATTCTGTTACGTATTGATACGTGAGTCGGTACATTTTTGTACTCAAGATAAAAAAGATTCATAAGTTGAAAGGTTCTCCGGATCATGTTGCTTCATATTGCGAAAATAATGAAGGCAAATAATGGCGAAGCACACTTTATCACACAATGGGAACGATTGCAACACGAGCGTAAATATCGCGTACGTGCTCTTCTATTCGAGTCTTCAATTGCAGTTCTTGTGGAGGAGGAACGCTATCTCATGCTTAAACCACCGCGAATATTACCTGGAATGTCACAAATATACGAAGAAAATCTTTTTTTAACGAGATTATCTGTAATGAGGTACTTCATTAAAAACACTGTGCTCATTCGTAGCAATTTTCTGTTTTTGTGTTAAATTGCGATCTCTTTATTACTTCCCCTCTTGATTTTCTTTCATCCACCACAGCGCGTAAATTTGCATTCTACAGAATCCCATCCACCTCATCCAACTAGCTTTCTCTGGGTCTTTTCCGCCTTTTTTGAGAATTGCTTCTTCAATAATATCCTATGTCTACTATAGCACTACTTTATTCATTCTTCTATAACCATTTCAACCTAAATAACCGCTTTACCATTCTTCCTTCAATATATACCATGGATGCCTAATCTTGTTCCCTGTATTCGAAATAAGGTTAAAAATATTAAATTTTTTCAATAAGGTAAGAATATTATTAATAGTCTCGAGTAAAATCTGACGGAACTTTATTTAAAATTAAATGAAATTTTAATTTATTAGTAAGAATGTTAGATGTATTGACAATTGCGAAAACTAATGAGAAATTTAAAAATAAACAGCTCTCTTTTTTACTATTGAATGATACATATTTTATTTTTAGTAAATAGATATAACCATTATCCTGTAACAATATGTGGAGATTTTCAGGGTTAGTAATTACAATTGTTACAAATAAATATTTTATTGTGCTTATCTGTCTGGAGAATCTTGAAAGCTGGTTTGTTCCTCTTTCGTAATATGAAATGATAAAGATTTTATTTTAGAGTAAATAAATTTATCTATTTTCGTGTAACCGTTGCTGAAGATTTTCAGAGTTAGTAATCACAACAGTTCCAAATATTAAAATATTCTTTTCTCTCTATAAAATCCTGGAAGCTGATCCTCCTCCAATCTGCTATTATCCAGCGGAAACCTGGGAATTAGAACGAGGCCACTGGGCTAGATGAGAGCGTGGTAGTTTACCCTTATTTTCCTCAATGAGCCAGAATGCTACGAGCGGGAAAAATCTATGAAAGTGCCGTACAATGACCCTACGAATAGTGCTTATCCCGTTTGAATTTCTATGCAATAAGGAGTAACCGGAATAAAAGTTATGAGTCAGCATCACTTAAGTTTCAGTAGCTTTTATATTGTCTCGAAATCGATTGAGACGGTAATGGCTGACGAAGGTAAATTTCTCTCCGTCTTGTACCAAAAGACAAAGATAAATTATTCCGTTAGTCGAAATATGGTTGCAGGGACAGCATTGCATTGTTTGCCTATTCAAAGGGGCCAATAAGATAGGGGCCAATAGAAAGAAAAGATTATTTTTCAGGAATGGATTCATTAGGAGCTCGACGAAGTTCACCTTTTTGACATAGGTATGTTAATTTCTAAAAGTTAGAGGTGTTGATGAGCTGGTATAAAATATGTGTATTAATATAGCCTGAATTTCGTATTTGAGAAAACCCTTGTTTGTAACAACGCGTAAGGTGTAATAAAAAGTCTTGATTCATCTTGCGTTTGTCTTACTAATTCATACCGACAGTGATTTTTTTAATTTAGCAGCTGCATATTGTAATTAAAGTGAGTGTATTGTATGTTGTACATTTATACCTTCGATATAACCTATGCGTGTTCGATTATATTAAATGTAGACCGTCGCCATCAATACAAATGTCAATACTCCCACTGTGGTGCTGCGAACATTGCTTATATTTTCACTACTACATTCAAAACGTTTCTGAACTTATTTTCTTCGCGGAAACGCCAAACAGGAGAAAAGTAAAATGCTGGTGGTAGATAGGTTGGTAAGTAGGTGGTATTAACTATCAACTACCAAAATTTTACATTTCTCCTGCTCGACGTTTTTGCGGGAAAAAATAAGTTCGGGAATTTTATAAGGTAGTGGTACAATATATTGCTACAATATATTTGTAGACAATTCAAGATTTTTCCATCCAATTCCTCTTTGCAGCCAATTCCAGAATTTTCTAGAACCATTACGCCTAAGATATCGCTCGAATGAGCAAATGTTACTATGTAGCCACTAATCTCTGCTACTTGGATTGCGAAAAGAATGGGCATCCTTTTCTCTCTGTGGAAGCTATTTTCGCAATTGCCAAGAAAGATCGGCGCTTAGCGTCCAATCGCAGCGTCGGTGCATTGTCGAAAAGGTACTCATTACAGATTATTTAGAAAAGAAGAAAAGGTCTGCACATCGAGCGCGCAAAGCGAATGCAGAAAAACCTCGAGGCCCTGTTTTCTCTCGTTTTAAATACCGAGCTATTCGGAGCGTTCGACGAACGTCCTGGAAATAAAAGGCACAAGTTCATTGTTCTCTTGCCTTATTTGAGAAAAAGAGTGCAGCTCCGGAGCGAGACGCGTTTCTTTTTTTCGATTCCTAGGCCGAGCTGGATATTGGAACTGTATTCAACTGTTTCTCTCCAGTATTGATTGGAACGATGCCAAAATAATTACTCGGAATTCACGTGGTTTTGACCCCTTTTCCCATTTTCCTGTTGTAGTACATTTTAGGGATCGTCGTTCCGGGGCTCTGCTCTTGTTTTGATTCCTTTTCCTCCAGTACCGGAAATAGCGCATACGTTATATAAAAGGCGAGAACTTGGTAAAATGTATACAATTAACTAGTCAGTGTTTACATTCTTATATTGTATACAGTGTTAACATATACTAATACTTGCTAATGTTTACATTTTCGTATCTGATTCAATAAAAGTATTCGCAAAAGGAAAGCGTGAGCTCACAACCCATCATCTTGTCTTTAAATCTCTTTTAATCAGATTTCACCACTAAATTTAGTAAATTTAGTTTCCTATATGTAGGTTTCGCTTGTTTTTCACCCCATGACACCTTGAGGTTTTTTCCAGCAGCGGAAATTTTTCCTAAGCTCTTAGATTAGGTTTTTTTTAGATCCGCAGATTAGTTTTCTTCTGTGTACTTTTTTCAAGCTATCTTTTTTAAATTTATATGACGAAAGGTTAGATGTAAGAAAAGACTTTACAGCCTCAATCTCGCCCTAAATAAAGTCCTTTATTATAACTATTATTAACCCAAACCCTTATTCAAATTCTAAATGGTTCTTTTTTCACCCATCTATTTAATATATTCTTGATGTCTTGATTAGCCCACCCAGTGCTTCATTCCCACAAGTATATCAGGTCTGTGTGATTTTTATGTTTGTCGCACCACGCTTTCTATAACTATCCCAAAGACGGTTCTAATAGAGCCAAAATGTCCATTGCCGCATTTTCTGGTGTAGCGATAAAATCAATCTAAAATGTAATTTATGCTGTTACTAATATGTATATATTGTATAAAATCTCTAATAAGTGTATGCATTTAATAGGGATAGTATATATTATGACACTATTAGGAGGTCATTCTCTCATTAAATTTTTACGTAAATGTTTACGCTACTAATATATGTACATTGACTACGTTTTACACTTTTACTATAACATATAAATGGTTTGGGAGTCACGTAATTGCATATTTACTGTAATTTATGTAAGTGGATCTGGATATTCTCGTTGATAAGTAAGTAGCTGGGGAGGTTTGCCCTATCCTAGCTGATCATTAGTGTTTCCCATACTAATGAATTTATTTTGATCACAGATGAATCAAAAGTAGCCTATGATTAGCTGTCGGATTTTATTGCTATATTTACTTTATATTTTTTGTGGGTTCAGTTGTAGGAAATCTAATATATGGCATTTTGAAATTTAAAAAAAGATGTGTAAAATGTAATGTTTCATTGCTATGTTACTAATTGTGAGACGACTTTTACGTAGCTATTATTTTAGCTAATATCGAAAATCGATCTTTTATTGTATTTCGAAAGTGCTTTCAAGTTCTTTATATATTTTTCTATATGCGTTTATTAAATAATTTAACTAAACATTTCAAAGGTCTAAAGATTTGTGATGGTGTTTTTGGCTGTTCTGTGTAAATTTCTGTTTAAATTAAGTTATGAATAAATCTAGAGATATAGAAATAAACGTCCGATTTATAAAAAATTCTCTCCTTTTTCAGTCCATCCTGAACTAATTACAATCTAGTAGTATAGCTAAATAGAGTCGTTATTTTGTAATCTTGATTTACTATATTTTGTCCTGTTTATCAATTTATCAAAGATTTCCTTATATTTTATAACCTGGGCATACATTTGCGTAGCCTATTTAGAGCTTATGTTCATCACTATCTGATAGGTTTAAGGTGGTTTCTATGAAATTGAACATAATTTCTTTTTTCGTTTCATCTCCAACTTAAGTTCTCATTACCATGGACCAGGGGTTCCCAACCTTTTAGCAACTGCATATCGCTTGAAATTTTTAGAAATTTTGGCTTACCAACAGTCCTATGATTTTTTTAGAAACATATTTACCGTCGGAAAAGTGCCCAATGACATGTTTAGTTTTAATTAAATTACGGAGACAACTTCATATTTAATTATTAATACATATGCATTTCGGTTTTATCAACCCTTTATTAAGACAACAATAAATATATAAATATTTATTGATTTTTTCAACATTTTCTTGCTTATTTTTATTTTAAAATATGTAGATATATATGAATATTAATATTTTTTATAATAAATGAAAAATAAAACGATTCTTGCATATTACAGTTTTATTTATTACTGATTAAGTCTAAAAACATACATTTTTATATAATCGTATCACCCACGCGTACTTCCGGTTGGGAACCCCTTCCGTGGAGCAATGTTATAAATGATGAAATATAATTTTGTTCATCTCCTTTTTAAAATATCCTCCTTTACTGCGAAATACATTGCGATCGCTCAGAATTGTACTAATTGGCAGAGGATTTTTGCCCTCCACGAGTATGGGACTGAGAGGATTATATCTGTTGCAGATAAAAGAAAAGTTTCTGAATTGGGTGCGTTCTCAAGAGGACGTATGGGATACTTTTTCCAGCGTTTGCACGAAAACCCACATCTGCCGCATCCTAATATTCGTAAAACGCTCAAGGACTTTGGGATAACGCTTAAAATTCTTCGATTTGCGTCATCGGTGGGAAAGAAAAAAAAAAATAAAGTGGATCAAGTGGGGAGATGGAATCGAAATCTCTCAGTTCATTTCACCATAATCCATGGCGTTCCATTTCTTCCTCATCTTTCTACTTTCATTTGTTTTTCCTCCTTCCATCCTTCTCTCAGAAATTTTTCCATCCTCTCCAATTCGCCACTCTTTTTATTTCATCCCCCTTGCGGTGAAAGGCGAAGTTAACGTTTCAGGAATCTTAAGCCGCTCGATGTATTGCTTCACCTGACAGGCGTCGCAAACAGAGTTGATTTGAGAGATTTCAAGTTCTTCCGGCTGTATTTTCATTAGAAATCGGTGAACGAAAAATGTAGGTAAGATGTAGGAGAAAATTAGACATTTCGCTCTGACTATTTTCTCCGAATTCCTTTCTAACGTAACTCAACTTTCATTTGCCTAGAAAGGAGTATATATTGTTTGATATTTTAGAAAGCTTTTATATTAAGAATTAAACTATTAAGCTAAAATTTAGCAAATTATGAACTTTAAACCGGTATGCCCCAAAAAGTTTCGTAACTAAACTTTGCTGCTTAGGAAATAAATGTAAGATTCAATAATAAACGCTTTACTTAATATGCAGAAGAAGATACTTTCCCCTCGGACCATAACATCCTTTTGTCTTTACCGTTGTTTGCTGTTAATCACTTTCCGTATAAAGAATTAATTTCAGAGAGACTTAGCAATGTTTTTTCCTAGTAAAACGAAATCTTTGCTGTACTCTCACGGTTTTCTGGCGCATTTCAGTACATCTGTAGTAGTATAAGAACTAATTTTCCTAAACTTATCTTATGCATTAAAGCAACTAGGAAAAATTAATTTTAAAAATATATTTTGTATTGTCATTGTTTACGTTATCCGCTCTGATTTTAGACGTACTTGCTTGGATTTTTTTATTCTGAGTGAGTTGAAGCAGAGTTTACGTAATAAGCATGGCTAGGTAACGAGTGCCATCCGCTGGAAATATTTCAATGTGCGGTCATTCATTTCGCAATAAACCTCGGAAATCATATCGGAAAACAATTCTTGCTTCCATAAAAAACAGAGGGGCAATCCTCACACCGTCAGTCGCAGTAGTATAGCTCATTACCCACTGTATCAGTGGGTCTGCGTTGTTCATCGAATAGCTGTTCATATCGGTCATAATTTTTAATTGCCCTTATTTTGACGGAAATGGGTACCAACCCATTCTTTTATGATCCTAACTCAACAGTCCCTTTTTTCGGCTTCATGCCGTACTTTTATTCATCGATTCTTCAAATTTAACGCGATTCATTTTATCCAGTTATTTCTCTGTGAAATTCGTTTGATCTTCCGTAAAAAAACTTTATTTCGTGATTCACATTCTGTTTTCCAATTTTTGCTGGTAATTAGCACCTTTTTTCTATGTTTTAGAGCAAAAACTAAATCGATAATATTAATTTTATTCCTGGTTCGTGAAAAAACAGTTGCTCCACGAATGGTGAACTGCTTTTTTCAATTTTGAATGTGTTTTTATTTGGCCCTTTTGATCAGGACGAAATCAATAATTACTTTCTGATGATTCAAGGAACGTTTTATTGAGATTGAAGTTAATGAAGTTCGAGTGATTTGAGTTGATATAGTTAACCTTCAATATTTGCTGTTACTAAAACTTTATCTATCTCGGACTTAGTTTCTGCTGGAAAGATTGAGAAAACGAGAATAAGCCATGATTCTAACTTAGATTGAGAGAATACAACCATCATTCTGTATAGTTGCGATGTTAGTTAATTGAAGTTTATAATGAACTTAAATATACTGATGTTTTATAAATGATGATGAATAAATGACTATTACTTATATGTAAATTATATAAATGAGGTATATAATATATTATAGTAATAAGTGTTGAGTGAGTGATAGCTAGAAAAAAAAATATTAGTATAACATTATTAGAACCGGCCTTGGTCGCCAAGTGGATAGCATCCCATCTAAGCTATTGCTCCTACCTCAAGGTCCCGGATTCGAATCCCGACTGATTTGATTTTTCCGATCAGGGATTGGTTGTGTGTGTTCGTTGTTACTGTTGTCCCGGTGAAGCACCTCCTGATAAGTTCAACAGAGCTTAGGTGGACTTCATCGGTAATGGACAACAGTAGCTTACTTTAAAAAAAGTATAATTGTATTAATATTTCACTTTTTGACGATGTTTTAGTTTTTGATGGTGTATTTCATTTTACTACTTGCTATTTTTCGTTTTCATTCTTCTATCCATTTTTTAGACAATTTTTATGATTGTCATTATATGATAGCTAACAATGTCACTTTTAAACTTTGCAAACGTTTTACTCAAGAAAATATAGTATTTTCTCCATTTATTTTCGGTAAATTATATGATGGATCCTTGAATAGGAAATATTTTTTTATCATAGCGGATTCCTTTATAAGATATAATTATAACCGATATACAGATGTAATCAATTGATAAGTAATAACAAATTAATGTGAATGAAAACATATGCAATGCTTTCACCTCGTGATATCCCAAATATACTTTGTCATTAACTTAGCCAACGTCTACAATGATTCAATTTAATGAAGTTTATTTAACTCTTTGTTAAATACTTAACGGTAATGTATAGATCGAAGTTTTGAAACGCTGAAAATTGTCATCAGAATATGTTTATTCCTCTCTCGGCAGTTTCATCGATGTTGGAGGATTGCGAGAGGTGATTGTTTTCCAGAGGTCGAAAAATATTGCTACCATTCGAATACTCGCCATAAATGTTGCCAATAAAATTCCCAACCTCTGGGAGAGCACTTTTCCGCTCGAATCGTTGATGTAATTTTTAAATGGAATAAAAAAGACGCAAAGTTTCCGGTAAAATGTCAGAAATGACGATGCGTCCCCTGATTTTGCGTCCCCTGATTTTGCGTCTCCTTCCGTGTTTCCGCCGTTCGCATCCTTCCTCTTGATTTGGTTATCCTTTTCTCTCCGTCACTCTCTCGTCCTCATAGAATCTTTCCCGAAATTTTATCACTTTGGTAGTTTTTTTCTTGGTTGAATTGAAATATTCCCTCAATCATAATTGCCTGCTCCGTGTTAATAGATCAGCAAGGAGTTTTTGGAACGCTCCATTAGGTTGTAGGAATTTTTCTGCGCGTATCATATCGTTAAGTTGTGATGATGTCAAAAGAAATTATTTCGTCGTTGTCTTCATGCAAGCTTTGGGTGATGTGACCACCCTGAGGCAAGGACCTCTTCTTTCCCTCTGCATGATGTTCATACTTCAGTACATTATAACTCAGTTGTATTTAATTTTCCAAAACATTCTGTATAATAATTATCGATATGTGCACGTGTGTACATTAATTTATCTGATGTCGGTAACTATTCGTAAGAATAGCATTGAAGCAATTTTTGAAAATTAATGAGATAGAAAAAGGGATTATTTCTATTTTTTGTCCTACAGTAGGATATGATGTAAGATATGAAAGTTACGCATTTTTACTATTTTAAATTATTCAATTATTCGGGGGGTTTTTGCTTGTAATTTTATATATTTATCGTGTCATTTCAGAATGAATTTCCCTTGCCTATGTACTTTTGGCTTGAAACAATATCCTCTCTTCTTTAATTTTACGGAAGAATTAAAGTTTTCTGTTCGTATAGAATGGAATCATTTCAGGTTTATCATTTTACTAAGCAAGTACTTCCTTTTTATTTATTAGGTTTTAGATGATAACACGTAATACCGAAATGAATTGCATATAATTGCTCGGCATTCATACTTTGTTTATTAAAAAATGAGAATCAGAGGGGAAGATAAAAGCTTATTTTAAAATTCTTACAAATTAGATTGTACTCACAGTTGGTGTCGGGTTTAATAACTTGTCTTGTAACTTCAATCTTCTAACATCTGTTACTCATATTATGCATTTATCTTTAAATGTTCTCTACAGATGTATAATTTAGACCTATCAGGTTACTTCTTGTATTCTCATGAATTTAGGACGCTCAAAGTGTAACACGGCTGTTCTTAAGTGATGGTTTTAACATCAAATTTTACATCAATTGAGTAAGGTAGTTGAATCAGTGAGATTTCCATGCCAGCAGTGAAATACCACTTGGAAAACTTCTGATTTTACATGAATATTATCGATACGAACGGAAGAGAAGGCCGATAACAGCTCACGCAGAGGCTTTTGGCTCATGGGAAATGTTTCGGCGAATCCGAGCTGCTTGGAACTGCGGTCTTAGATAAGGAAGAAATTATGATGATATCAGTTAAGTAACTCCGGATACCCAAGGGAAACGGTCGTTTAAGATCAATTATGCGTTTGAATTTTGAAAAATACATATTTTTTGATAAAATTAATTTTATTTTTACTTGTAAAAATGAAATTAATTTTATCATGAAAATGAACTTCCGCTCAGTCAAGCCTGAAACTATTGAGTTTATATATATTTTTTGTTGGTTGTCTTGATTTATTTTAACGTATATGCGATCTTGATAAATATGGAGTGTGAATATTTTAGTGTCACTGAAAATTGTTTGAAATCCAAAGGTAAAAGGTTTTAGGGAAGTCCTGACTCGAAGCTACGAAAACTTTCTTGATTTTTATATTCCTAGAACATGATGTTACAAGCACAGTTATTATCAAGATGTTTTCTTGTTAGATAACACGTTTTTGTAATTACCTTGTTCCTCAAATTTATGGTGCTGTTTACATTTTTATAACAGTTTTTGTGTGAAATAAAATCTATAGTTTCCTCTTTTTATTATAATTCTAATTCATTTATTAACCCTTTTTTCATCTTAAATTGTGGAGCCCCCCTTCAGTTTATATATTCCTGATTTATCCTCACCGTTTCCTTGAAGCGAAGCTCCCTTTACTTTATCTGTTTGAATAGCGATGAATTCCAAGTAAATTTGTGTTCTATAACCGACCATTATAACAAAAGAATTAGGATAAGTTGTACAATTCATTTCGTGAATTTGATTAGCGTTATTTGTCGTTATGACTTAACTATAGCTGGAAGCTTGGAAGATTCTGGCTGGCTTTATCAGTAACGGCACTTTTAAACTTTGCAGACGTTTTACTCAAGAAAATATAGTATTTTCGGTAAATTACCTGACGAAGCCTTGAATAGGAAATACTTTTTTATCATAGCGGATTCCTTTATAGGATACAATTATAAACTATAGCTTGCTGTCATAAATAAATAAAAGTTTTATTCTAGGATTTGATTGTAATGCCTTAATGTATCCTATTAAATTCGAAGAAAACGTCTAATAATTAAAGTAATTAGGCACTTATTTTACGATTTTGAGATTCTTAAATAATAATTTTTCGTTCAATCCGATTATTCCAGCCTTATCTGCAATTCGGTGATCAATAGTCGAAAAATTCCTTCGACTTAAAATTCAGCGAGTATAAATGGCTCGCTTGGATTTCTTCTATTGATAAAAGGAAGCTGGTATGATTCCTCCTCGAGGAATATCCCCTAAATCTCCTGTCTAAACTCCACAGCGGGAAAAGTAGGTCGCCGGCAAGACATCGCGGTGCGTCGGATTCCTCCCCAGAAAATGATTTTATCTCCCTTCACTTCATTTCCCTCCCTTTTAATCTGCTCGTCCCCTCTCATCCACTCCGGAGAGGTCAGGACGCAGTCGATTCCCTCTTCTGGAGGAGGTAATCTGCGGGAGACATAGGAGAGGGTTATCGGGAGAAGCTGCGTGTGTGGCCGTGTGGGATTTTTCTCCTAGGGATAGGATCATCCGGGGAAGTGTCGGTCGAATGGGGAGAGAGGGCCTTCGGAGGGAGTGGGAGGTGGCCCTCAGAGGGAGTGGTTGAGGACCCCGAAGGAAAGAGAGAGGGTCTTCGGAGGGAGTGGGAAAGGGCCTCGGAGGGAGTGGGAGAAGGCCTAGGATGAAATGGGGTAGGGTCCTCAGTGGAAAAGGGCCCTCTGATGGAAAGGGCCTCTTAAAGAATTTGAGAAGACTTCTTATGGAATAAGAGAGGACCTTCCGAAGGAGTTAGTGGTGGCTCTCAGAGGTATTGGGAAAGGGCCTTCGAAGGAATCGAAGTGGGCCTCTGGTGAAATGGGAGAGTGCATAAGAAGGAGTGGAGGAGGCCCCTCGGAGGGGAAGGTTACTCAGAGGGGGGCAAAGATCTTTTAGACGGTGGGAAAGGGCCTCCAAAGGAATGAGAGAGGGAATGGGAAAGGTCCTCAGAGGGAGTGGGGGAGGGCCCTCGGAGGGAAATAGCACTTAGATAGTGGAAGAAAGATTTCATAGGGAGTAGGATAGGGCCTCCGAGGAAATGGGAGAGGACCCTCTGAGAGAGCGGGAGGGGGCAGGGAGAGTGCTTAGTGGGAGAGGATCTTCGGAAGGGGAGGGCCCATCATTCAAGTCTCTAAAAAGGGCAATCGGAAAGTGGGTTGAGGGGAAGGCCCTTTTCTTGGAGATGGAACAACCCCCCCGACTGCCTCCATCAGTCTCCAAGTGAATGATTCGCGATCTCTTAAGCCGCGCTCATCTCTTTTCGTTCCCCTCTTGTTTCTAGGTCTCCTTCTCTGACTCTACCCTTCTTCTCTGAGCAGCTCCATCTGTTTTTCGTATTGCGGTTCTCGCAGTGGGTCGTAAATGATTTTCGCTGCCCGAGGAAGTGGATATCGCCTTCTTCCAGTTTTCTCTCCGTTGTTGCCTTGTTTTTAGTGCCTTTTGTGTTCTTTTTCCGTCCATCCTTTGTCTTCGTCCAATTAAGTTCCCCCATCTGTCCTAATGTGTCCTTATCTCGCTCGATTAAAGTGATCCTATGTTTATACGTCATTTTAGAAAATATTTAGAAGTAAATAAACGATGACTGGGGTTAATTTATCTCTCAGAGTTATAAACTACAAAGCAAGCATCCAATAACCATCTCCACCAATTTATAATCGTTTTTTGTCTTGTTTAAGGTCCATTTATCTTATTATAGGATATTCAATAGTTGGTTGTCGTATTGGTTTACATATCTATGATCCTATCAAAAACATACTATACTTTTTTAACGTATTTGGGCGGTAAGAAAATTGCTGCGAGCCTTTTCTTAGTGGAGTTGAGTCACTACCGCTGAGATATTTTTTAAATTTATGCAATAAAATGTTTGCCTTAACAAAAATTGAACATATCTAAAAATTATACAGGCACCACTTAATAATGTATTGCGCGGTCGGTTAGGCGAGCCGATTTGAGGAAAGATTGATCTAGAACCTGTCCTTACATCTTAAAGAGTATATTTATCTATTTGTATAATCTCTCGTTATGATGCATTTTCTACAAGCTACCAATTATAGCGAAATGAAATACCATAGAATTCCAGACTCGAATGTTATTCTCAACTAAGAGATTAATTATTCCTACGCTATTTGGAATATACGAAATTATTCTGATTCAGAAAATAACTATCCAATTAATGCCTGTGTTGTCATGTTCGTCATTCTTATGAAGTTATATCTCACTATCCAATTAATGCCTGTGAGTTTATTACATCAATAAGCGCAATTACGACAAGAAATACAATAATGTGAAATTTCATAGCAGAGAATTAATTGAAAGTGAATTAGTAGTAGTTACACGGTGTTGGCTAATTAATTTCATTCACTTACCAATGCGTTAGCCTGTATCAATTGTTTCGTTAGTATCGAAGAATAATCATCGGCAATATGGTACTTTCTCTTTGAAGCAATTATGGGTGAAAGGACGCTGTTGGCGTTCGTCATTCTTATGAAGTTATTTCTAACTCTTTTTATTCTCTAAACCACAACTCTCATCAAAATGAAGAGTTGGTATGTTTGTAGCGCCGAACTAGCAAACCATTGCTTTGACGGGACCGACAGCTTGACAGTTTTCTGGTGACATCGGATCAGCGAGTTTGTAAACAGACGAATTGCAGCTTTGATGAAACGTGCCGTCTGGTCCCTTGCTGGAAAAATTGAATTTTTTGTTTCAATTTTTGGCTCGAAATCTGTTCATTCAGGCGTGAAAATTCCTGCTCGTGGTTGAATATGATGGGAGCATTCCAACCTGATAGTTTTGGGATTGCAAACGTGTCTTCCGATTTGTTTTCAGTGATTTCTAATGACGAATACTGGAAAATATTTAGATACCTTTCCTCTTTTTGTAATAATTCATATCTTTATATTAATACCAATCTTTCATAGTTCGTCTTAATTTAGCTTCAAAATGAAGACCATTGTTGTCTCACAATCAGCTAGTATGAAAAATACATATATTTATTGTAAAATATTTTCGTTGTAAGTTGAAGCTGTTATTCGACTAATGTGACATAAAGTGATAAGAGAATTCATTTTCCGCTTAAACTTGCATAGAAAGTATAATGAAGTAACTACGCACTCGTACAGTATTTAGCTATTATTTCTTACTTACTAGACTTAAGCGTGGAATTTTTTAGTAACTTCGTAATAATTTATACGAAAAAATAGTTTTTGAATCCATTCTAAAATTATTCGACTTATTTCAGTCATATTTGATAATTTTCGATCTTAATAAACTGTACAGTCCTGGCCAAAATTAACGCAGCACCGGCTGTAAGGATCGCTAGGGAGGTGCTGCGTTAATTTTGGCCAGGAGTGTACATTGGAAGAAGTTCAGTTCAAATGTTTGCGAATTGAGTATATTTCTTCATGATATATTTTTTCTTTTTAATCTCCTCTATGTTTATATAGAAATGCGAGAGCTTCCATATGTTTTCTTTTTTGTAGTAAGTGATTCACATCCACGCACTTTCTCAGCTAGTGTAGATGAAGTTAGGAGATGTGTCTGACGTTGTTTATTCGGTAGTTCCGCCTGTTCTTGCTGTTTCATATATGCGTGCAACTGCCCATCCGATTGCCGACTGTGCGAGAGACGAGTAAGTTGATGAACTCATTATGCATAATGCTAATTCCAAATCGTATTTACGGCCAGTTCCCACTGCATAATGATCTCTGAAATTTCGGAACAAATGCTGAAATTACATTGTTTCCAACTCTGTTAGAGTTAAATGCTCTCCAACTTTTATGGAACACAAGATACATTTTATGCATATGGTTATTTGTCTCATGTAACATCATTTCATTTGTATATGCAATTTATCATTTTCATTTAAAAATAGTTGAATATATAGTCGAATAGTTGTCTATAAGCGTGTAAAATGTTGGTTCAAATATAATAGTAATTTCTTTATTCCGCTTCAAATTCAAAGCTTATAACATGTCGCAAAACCGAAAGTATTACCTATTGGTTGTACAAGAAGAGAAAAATAGTGACTGGGACTCAAACCTAGGTCTCCCAATTTCCGGGCAGGTGTTCTAACCACTAAACTACCGAGCCACGTCCTTTTACCTTCTGTAAATGGGGGATTTTATGATCAAGGTGGTGCTCCACATAGTGGCACCAACCACCACCAGAGGTCCTCACTGAGGCAACCGAACCACAAAGCGAAATTAAGAGAAATCGTCTCCAGGAAATTTTACAAATGATGGAAATGAAAAGATATTAGTAAAGCTCTTCGTAATTTCCACAATATTATTTATTTAAAATACGACCGGTTTCGGCTAAGGCCATCCTCAGGTAAGTCCTCAGGCGTTAGCCGAAACCAGTCGTTTTTTTTTTAATAAATAAGGTTGTGGAAATTACGAAGTGCTTTGCTAATCTCTTATTATGGCTTTCCACGAAGTCCGGCGTAATACCATAGAATTGATGGAAATGAAGTTTGACTTAGCACAGGAATCACAAAACATTAATCTCCGATTATTATTTAATAATAGTTTGTAGTATATGTTAGCTGAATACCATTGATAATGAAAGATAACTGAAAATGAATATAATCAATCGTGGAAGGCTTCACTAAGTGGAAATCCATAGCAAGTAATCTAAAAAATAAAAATTCAAAAATACTAAAAATAAAGAAAAAGTATTTGTAAATTTTTATTTCTTAGATTTTTGAAAATGAATTTGTGGAATTTATCTATGTTAATTTTTGCAACATATTTGTACTAAAATTCGCTATAAAAATCAATTTTAAATCCCACGCGATATTTGCGCTCCCTACTGCTTTAATCCGCTTTTTCCTTGGCCTTGATCCTTCAAAACAGCGCTCTTCGAATACTCGTCTACAGCTCTGGTGAGATGAGCATCTTGCGATACTCAGGCACCTGTTCATTCTCATTTCCTCGAGGTATCGCTCGTCCACGGAGGAAATGACGCAGACGATGCCGTTGATTGATGCCGATTTGATTTTCTTCTCGCATCCGATATGCCGTGTGCGGTTTTTTCCTCTTCCGTGATGTTTCCATCCCGTGCAGGGGTGCCTCTTTTCCTCCCCAGGCGCTGCTATTAATTGACGTTTAATAAGGGCATCGCTCCTTTTTTATTGAGGCTCCGGCGTCGGTCTCACTAAAATTACGTATTGTTTTCCCGTCATCTGGAAAACAGGAGTGATTTATGCCTCTGTTTTTTATTTCGTTTATTCCCGTATCCTTCCGTTTTTTACGTATCGTTTCTCTACACCTACGTTTCATCTCTTGAAACGAATGAAAGATGGCTGTCGAAAATAAAGGGTGATTAACGAATCGAAAAAACGCGTAACTCCCGCTTTTTCTCGTCTGCGAAATTTAATTGCTACCCTCCCTGTCAATCTTCGTCGGCGTACGTTTTATTTCGAAGTTTCGCCGCGGACGGCGCCACCGACGTAATTTATTGGCGGATTCGACGTCGGAATGGCATCTATCGTCAAACCGTTCGGGTGGTATAATTCGGTGCATAAATAAAAATAAATGGGATGATTTTGAATTCAATTGGTTCGGATTTCATGGATTTGCACCAGCTTTCCATATCTATATAATCTCATGTCGAGAATGTCTTATTTGGATGGTTTTTGATGTCTTCATGCATCCTTAACTGTCGAATATTTAGTGAATTGTTTACGATTACCATAACCATAGTTTATTTTGGTTGACTAATATAAGTTCACTTCTTATTTTATCTCATTTTCGATAATGTCATCCTATCTAGTTTGGATATTAGTTTCTATAGAGTTTAATCGAAATTTTATCGGAAGATTTCTTACACTCTCTTTGTTTAGTTTCACATTTGAGTTTTGCAATTAATTCTCAGGCTAAATCAGTTATAATCTCGATGCATTCTTTATTGCGGGATTATATGTACGTACATATTGGTACATTATGTACAAAACAATTCTACGTATTTATCACCAGTAATATATATATATATATATATATATATATATATATATATAATAGTGATAATAAATCACCATTTTTTTCATTTGTCTGTATGTATTAAATTTTATTTTATTCTTTATTTACTTTAGCTTGATATAAAAATATATCCTCTCCATAAAAAGAAAACTTAACTTTTTTCCGAAATTATTTTGTTTTAAATTCCCTTACAATTTATCAGAGTTATTTTTACCCATTTATGTTCGAGGAATTTGTTATGGTTATTGTTATTGTTATGGTAACGAATGCTTTGAGGTATAGACAATCCTACTTTAAACCTTCCGTTTTTCTAGTTTATTCTGTTTAACATATTATTTGTCCCTCACCAGCTCTACCAGCCTCAAACGCAGTGCTTTTTCCATTCCAATTCCTCCTCCCTTGAAAATGAAGCAAAACCCTCACTACCCTAATTATTTTGTTAGTGAATAATGCGAGTGAATCTAAGGATTTTCTATTATAAATTAGTGCGATTTCTGATGTGTTTCTTATCAAGCTGTGGTTACAACGCTATGTGCACAACAAGAGTATAAGTATGTCCTTATTTTAGTTGTTAATTACGTATAGCTAAGAAAAAAGACCTAAGAAATTAGCATATGGATTTATCTGTATGTATTTAGGTCAATTTTGTGCGCATAAAATACCTGAGGTAGGTGGGTATCTTTTACGTCCATTTTTCCACAACATTTTTAAATGTTATCTCTTGTTTTTCATTTACTAAATGAAATGTAGTATTGAATATTAAAATAATTCCTATTGATTAAATACCCTCGTAAGACTTCTGGTGTAAAAATAATGTATGGTTTAAGGTAAGACGCATGCGTTTCGTAGAAACACGTGGCTTAACAAAATTAAGGCTAGTCAGAGGTTGAAGTGCTTTTACGTGGATTTTCATCTTTGAGATTCATACGAAACACTGCGCTCAAAAGCAAGAGATTGGAACGTCCGTAATTAGCGACGGATGCATTAGAAACCCAATCCTCTCTCCGCATGAGTCGAAATCACCATAAATTTCGCAGAAGAGACTTTCCCGCGAATATCCTCTCTCCCAGCCCTCGAATTTCCACGGAAAGATTTTCGATCTGTCATCCATCTTTCGCCGCAGTTAATGTATTCATGGCGTTCCCGATCACTTATTTGGGATTTTGCCCGCGTTTCACGTGAATGCGCCCTCGGCTGCTTCGAGAAGCCGCGGAAAATAGAGAGGAAAAGAGGACTCTGATATACGGACTGCGAATGACTTGGAGATAGTCCATCGAACGAGAGAGATGCATCTTATGGGTCTCGGAAGATTAATTTTCGGAAAGGTCTTAGACTTTCAACACCCGTATCTTCCTATTCCAATGAATGCTTTTGCTGTTTGCCTTGATATCAGCATGATTATTTGCAAAATTTCTGATTGGTTGTTTATTGTTCATTCCCTTGCTCAAATGCATCCAAAATCTTAGATGTTCCATTAAATTGCCCTCCGTATTTCAATTGTGTTTATTCAATTTTTTCTTCTTGTTTAAGTCTTTCAACCTTTTTTTACCAATTTCAACATCGCCTTACACATTATGACAATCTTATTACTTCTAGATACTGATTTTTTCACACCTCTCTATTCTGCTTTCCTCTTCTATTTTATGATCATTCCAAATCTTTCTTACCGCATTCCTTATGAGCATTCAATTCCTAATTTCTCCATCATCTCTCATGCTTTAAGGAGTATCTTTTGATAGACTTACGGTATTACTTAAAAGTGGCATAAACAGTTGTTAAGGTTGAATTTACCATTGGCTTATATGATCGATCGAAACCTAACATCGAATAGTCGAGTGGACATTTGAGAATATTTTAGTGTGATACACTTAATCGCTTATCGTCTATATCCTTGTATCTCCGAGATTGATATTAACCGCTGCTTCCGAATTTTCACTGATTCTGTAGAAGTTCTATTACTACAGAGATTTTTGTCGCTTAGTCAGCCAGCTATCTTGTTAACTTATATTAAAATTAGATTTATTGTATGAATCTCATTCCTCATTGAAGATACAGTTAGAATTTGTTGATTCGAAAAAATATGCTCTTTTTTCTATTCTACAACGAATTGCATTATCAAAACCGCTCACTCTTTATCTTATTTGAACGATCCCTAAATGCTTCTGGTTTTAAGTTTATTTTCGTATGTGAGTAGTACATCAAAATAGAAAAACTATTTTTCGGTGGTGAAAATGCGCTTTTGCTGCACATTTAGTAGTACGATATACGACTTATTTTATGATGAAATATAGTACATACGAAATATTTTATGTGATGTTAGAGGAAGGTTCACTACCGTTACCCATGTATAAATTATCATTTCCTTTTTTCATTTTTCTGTTATATTAGACGAGATTTGCCTTATTTCCTTTGTATAGCTCTCTGAGCAGTATTTAGTAAAGGAAATCAATATTGCCAACATTAACATTAGAAAAGAACGGTATTGTGCAGAACAATGACCATTGATTTTTTTCCGTTCTGCGGGTGTTGTTTATATGGTATTGCCAAGGACCCTACTATCGCTGTAGCTCTTTAAACATTTTAGTCTTTTGAGTATCTGACGGAAGATGGGGTGCATAAGATGCGAAATTGTGCCCTTTTGTGGATCATGAAAGGCCGAAAAAAGGATCCCCACTCTGAAATGAGAGACCGTGTTTCTTCGAAGGCAAAGAGTTGGTGATAGAATTACGTACCTTCCACGACGAAGGTTTTGTTTATCATAAATTTTAGATTTGAGACGACGGAGGAATCTCTCTCGTAAACCCTTACATAATGTTGCGGACAAAAATTTAAAATCCTCACAAAAAACACATCCCTTTGATGTAGGAATTCCTCCTCGCCTTTGAAAACACAAGACCTCTACCGGAAATTTTCCGCTCAAAGTCTTCCAAGATATTTTTCAAGCCTCGAAAATTGAGTCTCAAGTTTTCACAGGGGAGACATGCATCTTTCGTTTTCTCGACCCCCCCGTCCTCGTTACTTTTCGTTTATCTCATCAGTCCATCTCCTCTTATTTGCTCGAGATAAAACGAGGCCAGCTGTAAACACGGATATATTAATCAAAGAGAACTTTTGAGGACTCCGTTTTTTGCTGATCCTCAAGCGCCCGTGCTATTCCGCCCGGTTTGTGGCGTGTCATCCTTCCCGGACGATTGTCCGCGACTCCGTAGCGAAATGTATTTTTCCCCACGTCTTTGGAAGCGCTCCAGTTACTTCTTTTGTTTTTGTTTGTCGGCCGACGCTCTTGCGGTCGGTAATGAAAAACTTCTCGGCTATAAAAATGTTAGTTTCTCCCGTCTTTAAGTAATCCTTCTTTCGCCGTGGTAAACATTCGGAAAGCTTTCTTTTATGGCCACGTATCTTTATTATTCCATACCGAAAGGAAATGTAGGTCTCTTCGGACACTCGGGGAATGTTTTTATGGGTCGGAATCCAGAGAATGTCGCAGATTTTGATGAAACGGTTCTTCGACCACCCCGTGTGTAGGGCCCGGCCAATAACTCATTTCTTTCACTGCCTGCAGACAATTGTACCGTCTTTGTCTGGTCGCGTCAATTTTGAGTAGCCATCGAGGTGTTGGAAGTTTCCGTGAACTCCGACTATCTCGGAATCAGATCGTCTGGAAGGGATCCCGTGACTTCTTTCAAATAGAACTATTAACTTTAAATGTTAATTTCACAGGCAAGTTTCCATTATGAGAATTTATCTGAGTTATAATGCCAAGAATGAGCTAAATAATTATTTCTGGGTAAAATTTATTTCAAAATTCGTAAAAAAATATTATTAGTATTCATGCGTATTTTCTTGGTTGAGCATTGTCATAATATTTTGATTTTAACTTCCCATATGCATAAATAAAGTTTGTGTTTTTTATTTGTGGTGCGTCGACATCTGAGGTCAATTAGCACCATTTTCTGGTTTAAATAATTAGCTCATGCCTCTAGAGAACTATAAAATGTAGCTGAAATTTAAGCTCGTTTAAGACGCTAGATTCCTTGTTTTATGTGCTCTCTTTGAGTTAAAAAAGCCGTTTTTCTGACGAAGTGTATTACTCTAGAAAATGAGTCATTATCGTCTCCAAGAACTTGGTCCCCTTCGATTCCCTAAGAGCTTTGAATCGTATGATATTTATCGCAATTCAGTAGAATATGATCAGTAGCAATTGGGCAGTAGCACTCTTCGCATTGAGGGGGGTATCTTTTCTTCCGAGAATAGGCGCGAGTTGCATTTTCAATTCTGCTTCCAAATACTCCCCCTCTACGCCGCTGACATACAATACACCAAAATGAATGCTAAAGTCACCCTTTTAAGCAAAATTTGGAATATACGAAATGAATACATCGAAGTGAATATCCGTCGAAGCAGTAAGGTCACTTCGGTCAAGGCATAGTATCTTATACTTTTCTGCATTCACCTATTTTTCAAAATATTGCGTAGAAAGTATGATGATGTGATATGAACAGCAGCGATATTCCGTTAGAAATTGAGGTCAGGGAATAATATCCATAAGTATAGTCATTCCTATGAAAAGAATTTTCTATATTAACAAATGAACAAATTCACGGTAGAACTCCAAAGGCAGTGGTATAAATAAAGATTTCCCGCTAGTCATTTGAGATTAATGTTGGAATGGAACCCTCTAAAGAAATATCTGCAATATCAACGCTATTCGGCAGCAGAGAGAATTACTTGGCCATTGTGTTCTGACAGCCTTTGCATGGGGCTGTGAAAAATGGACGATGAATACTAGAAAAACATAGCTTTGACTCGGCGCATAGAAGAGATGAACGCTGGATATTGCACGGAGATATCCCATAAAAACTCATGGCAAAGACGGATTGCTGGACCGAGCTGTATCATCAAAAGAGAGGGGTTATTAAAATGGTCATGTTGAGGCTATTCTATGGAAAGAAATGAACAGCCTTGTACTTTCACCGAGATGAAATGGATCCCAAAGAACATCTCACGGATGAGGATAAGACTGAGTAACAGATAGGAGAGGAATACAGTGTAATTTCTTTCGGCAATATTGGGAAAGAAGAACATAGAAAAAGCTTAGAGAAAAGCCAACGGATTGAGTACAGTTGTGACAAAACTCCCTATATATGCCATTTATATGATTTCTATCAAATCACAACATCGATTGTAATAATGATTAAAAGTAAAATATTCAGTTTCGATGCACCCATGTTTATTGAAAGCAGTTACACGATGTGAAGCGGTAAGTTTTCATCACAGACAAGTGCTGTGTATAAACTTTGAATCTGTCCATTTTGACCTGTAATATTTGCTTTATGACATGATTTAACTCTATCCTCAGCACATATGAGAAGATTTGGATGGCACCTCTTCAGTATGATTATAGGGTGCTTTTATTTGTTTATTTATTTTAAAGATTTTTCATTCAATTGAAGAAGATATTGCGTTTTATTAGTATGATATTGTTGTTTTTGCGATTTTTTGCCCATTAGCGGGGATTTTTCACTTATTTTCGCTCCAAAATACAGATAAATGTTAGCTGGGTAATCGGAAAAATTGCAATTTTAACTCAGAATCATTTTAAGGATACTTAAATAAGAAATGATTTACAATGAAACGTTTTTCCTTGCTGCAGCGACGTAACGTTACCTTATTAGCACTTTACGATAACCTCTATTTCATCGATCACATTTTTTACATTTCGAGAGGAATTAAGGAGGAGAGATTAAGCCCTCATTGAATTAATTTTCTCATTTGTACTTCTAGAAGTAACAAAACTGATAAATTTTGCTGCAATGATGCGAAGTAAAAGACTGAGGGGAAGAAAAGCTGAAAGACGCAATGCGACTTAAAGGGAAGTTTAAGTTACCAAGAAACGAAAGAAATGGATTTGAATCATCTAAATCTACATTAATACCCTACAAGCCGCCTTTCGGCGTGTTCAGGGGGTGTAAACACCAGTTGAATCTGAAATACTTCTTTACTCGGTTGTGCTTCGTGGAAAGAATGCTTTTTTAAAACGATTCTTCCTTGCATCTATTTCTCTTAACTTACGTTCATTATCGGATCGACCGAGGTAGCAGGGGGGTTGCATGATACCGATTGTATCTTCCGCAAATATAGTTTCCCTGAATTTATTAAGTAATCGCAGCTTCCAATCTCCTGTCTTTCAAGGATTCCCAACCTATGCCTGGCAAAGGAACATTACGCTCTGCGGGAAACGGATCTTAATGATACTTTAAGGATAGGTTCTAATTGTAATAACTACTCGATAACAGTTGAAACCAACGCTTCTTTGTAAGAAGAATTTAAAAATAAGCGTCAATTTCTAATTTTTAATCAATTCCAAAACATCTGTTTCATCTTTCATGGCGTAATGGTTTGAGTGTTTGGATGAAATCTGGAGGTTTTCTGGTTCGAGACCAATTTGGTCCAACTTTTTTCACCTCCTTTTTCGGTCGCAAAATTACTCTGTTTTTAGTAATTTTTTAAATCAATTTCAATTATCGTAGCATTCCTTAACAAAACGAACCGCCTTACACTGCACTTTCTTGAGTTCGCGGGTACACATTTCATCCGCCGGATCCCATATACTTGCCGCATATTCCGGAAGGGAATATGCGGCAAGTATATGGGATCTGACCAAGGTAAAATAACATCATGAATATGGAATATTGATACACTTCTACCCTCAGAAAGGAAGAAAAAGAAAGAAAAACGTATTGGTGCATGTGGTGATTACTGCCGGTCATTAAAAACTCTTTTATCTAATTTCTCTTTTTAGGCATAGATTAATTAGTCCTTATTGCTATACTTAGCAATGGGAAGTAATTTGATCGTGAACATTAATTTTAATAAATGTGATTCTTCTCGTTGCAGGAGTTGTGCTGAGTGCTGGTTAAGAAGAGGAAGTAACTAACTGGAGTCGACTGTACGTCGAAGAGATACTGACGAAACCGCAAGACTCAAGAATAAGGAGGCCTTAAGAATCCCAAGCGCTCTGCGGAAGTGAAGATTCGGGAAAAAAAAACTTTTATATAAATATATTTTTACGAAAAGAATACGAGACCCTCATTCGGCCGTGGGAGTGGAAGAGTACACACAGGAAGGAGTCGTCCCACTATCTCGCGTGGGCGTCAAATTTGAACCGCTCGAAAAGGGCCAAATTCAGTCTTTCCATAACCGGCGTCCTCTTCGCTCAGAGGTGTGCCTGTCAACCGTGAGATAGCGCTCCTACCCGCCCTTTCGCTTCGTCTTCTAATCTTCTTTCCTCCACGACGAATATCTCTATTTCGCCCGGTGATCTTTTTTTGGAGGGAGCGTGATATTTTTCGGAGGCGGAAGTAGAGCCGTTTGTCACCCGTTATGCCCTCTGCTTTCGTCGGAGGAAGCCAAACCTACGAATTTCCGTCCTTCGCGTAGCTGTTCGGATGCACCCGAAGATGGGATGCTTAGATTCTGATCGCTAAAGACGCCTTTTTTTTACCTGTGGTTCACCTTATCGGTGGATTGTTCCTGCCCAGTTTAAAGTTTTTGATATTCGAAAATCCACCATCTTTTTTGTTGGTGTTTCCTGGAATACTCTTCTGAATGGGACCAGTTCGTCTGCACGCCGCAGCTCGACTGGTGGCGTGGTTGTGAGTGGTTACGGGAGGTACCTTTTCGAGTGGATTTGAAGGGGCGGTATGCCCCCCAAAAGGCGTGACGGCGTCCCATACGTTCCGACATCCTCACCTCGCAGAAGAGCCGGCGCCCGACGCCACAATTCGGACTCGAGGACTCCTGAAGCGGAGGGAAGAAGAAGCGTGGCTGCAAGATGGCCGTAGCGCGCAACAGGAGCTGGGGAAGTGTTTGGAAGCATAGTAAGTGGCGATTGGACAGAAAGATAGACAGGTAGACGAGTTTATTTCATTTTCTCCCTTCTGAGCGATCGAGTTGATTGCTCATAAAGCTGCCTTTTTCCGTTTTCCGTGAGAAATATTCACTGGGGAGAGAACTGTTTCCTAATCCTTTTCGTAAAAGGTGTTTAATTTTCCTTGTTTCTCGAGAAATTTGGCTCTCGATCTTAAAGTTTTCTTCCTCCAAAAAGGGAGTACTCTCGACCGTGTTTCCTGAGACTTGGACCAAATCGTTTTGCTGGAACTTTTGTGCGGCGACCCGATCTTAAATTTGAGAGTGCTTCTTTTTAAAACAGACTGATATCAAGAGTACGTTCACAGTTCCAAGCGTGTTCAGATTAGTATCGAAGAGTGTAAACCGTTAGCCCAAAGAATTCGGGGGTAGCAACTTGAAACTAGTGTGATTGTGAAATAGACCTGCCACATTAGTGGACCGGATCAAAATATTCGGGAACGTATTATCCTGTGGGGTGCTTTGGTGATAGTTTTGTGCTCCACCGTTCACATCTTCCGGTGAAACGGGGTGTCCCAGGTTCGAATCCCTGGCAGTTCAATCCCATCCGAGTGTACCCTGCATGCTCGGGCGATGCGTTCCGAAGGGACCCCGAACGGCGAACCTCCGCCCCCTTCCCCGCCCTCCTCCCCCAGGGCCCCCCTCCTCTCCGCACCCACGGAGGGCAGGTCCCAGTGGTCGGCGGTGTACGACGCCTCCGACGTCGGCGGAGAGGCGAAAATCGAGTGCAATCCGGGTACGAGGTTGAGCAGCGGGGGCAGCACCAACAATCTGCTGCCCCACCGAACCCTTTCCACCAAAAGGGGAGTGTGCTCCGGTGTATCCAGGATACGGTGGGGCGGAAGGGACTTTCTGAGACTGTGGGGCGGTGGAGGCAGGAGGTCCTCGCTGTTGCCCCGATCGTGGAGGAGGCTGAGATGTCTCCACAAGAGGATCTCAGTCCTCCAATGTGTGATTTTGTTGATGGTGTTCGTCGTTTTTTCCACCTTCGTATTCTTCAAGTACGTGTCCACATCTCCGCTGACAAGGTAAGAACAGTTTTCCATTCACTTTTTGGTTGAGGGATTATGCATACCTTACTACGTGTATGTGAATTATGTAACTATGAGGTACTGCATTGTTATAATAGACTTTCAAGTTTCGACTTCGAGTTAAGACTAGGGTAAGGTACATCATGATGTATGCTATAATTTTTGGGTCAAAACCTTTTCTTGACGGGCCGAATAACTCGGTATACAACGTATGGAGGACAAAGTTGTTTATAATGTGTTAAGGCAATTGAATGTGGCAATTGTTATGTAGTTCGGTTTAATAATAATGGCTTAAGGATTTTTCAAATCTTCGGTCTGTAATGGCAGATAGTAGCACTTGTCACATCTTCAGATGGCGCATCTATTGCAAGGTGAATCCTAATTGGTCGTCCGTGTACGTGAAACGTGTAGAGATAGAAGTTGCCCATCTCCTTAAGTACACGCACATACGTACATGGGGACTGTTTCTGGTGTCATTCATTTATACACGGTCAAGTTCAGTGGGTTTCGCGTAATCGCTACACGTCTTACTTTTACGTCTTACGTACACATTGTGTCCCGGCCTTTAGAAATCAATTTTTAGCAGTCAAAACCCGACCCAGTTATCTCTGTTCCTTGTGGATCTATAAATATTGATTTACTTAAAACTATATTTTAAAAGGTACTTGAAAATAACGACCAAATGCATAGAGATGCAACATCCTATTTGTTTTATGATCCCTATGGCGCGTGCAGAATCTGATCCACAGACCGTGGCTTGTGAACTTGAGTTCAATAGCATTAACTATCAACTACCACAACGTTCACCTAAGCTAGCAATTTAATTCATCGCGAAAAGAAATATACATAGTATTTCAGATTCTACACATTTAATTAGGAGGATAAATACCTAGAATCAAGTGCTCAATGAGCGTTTTCTTCTGGTTCAGATCTGTTCCATGTTATAATTTTACCTCGTTCACTGTGTAGCAATAAAGATGACTCGGGACGTATTCATGGTGACACAATAAATGCAAAATTACAGTGTTTCTCCTGATCGAGAGTGACCTCTAGGGCAGGTATTCAAGAATCTATATCATCTATTGGCAAGAAAAAAGTGCATTTTGCTATGGAAAAACTTCTCCTCTTGTAGGTCAGGTTCATTTCTGCTAATCATACTATTGCTAAGGTGTACGAACATACACACAAGTCCGTGAACTCATTAGTGCTAGAAATCCAGCAGTGTATAATGTACGGTAAATTAT
This sequence comes from Sympetrum striolatum, assembly GCA_947579665.1. NCBI lineage: Eukaryota > Metazoa > Arthropoda > Insecta > Odonata > Libellulidae > Sympetrum > Sympetrum striolatum. The sequence continues at coordinate 85,127,909 of OX388346.1, forward strand.
AATGACGTATATATTTTACATCCTTGGCTAATTTAGCCTTATTTCTTTGTTTAGTATCGAAAAGCATATCTAACAGAAATTTAAATTACTTTAACTAAATATGGAAATAATTAACGTTTAAAGGAACCTATAGGTATATTTGTAAGTTAAATACATTTTTGTATTTTAGACCAGTTAAGACCTGCTTACCTTGTTTTCTTGGAAATCCCGCTGACAGCTGTCGAATCATGCATCTCCTTGAGGTCGTACAAAGCGTCTCACACATGCTCCGTTTTGTCGTGGTCCTTTTGGGAAGGAGACCCTTACCAGATCCCCTCGGATGACTCCTGTGGTGCTCTGCGAATGTGTGACGAAAAGATGAAAAGGGCATTAAAGGAGGCTGGGAACACGGGTGCAATGCACGGAGCGGTCTTTTTTCCTCACTTGCGCCCCGACCCCTTCTTTTGTTTTCTTTTTCGCTGGATCGAGGTCGCTGCCGTCGCCGGCTTTGGACGTATATGTACGCCTTCGCACTTGAGCTCCACGTCTTTTCAGCGAGTCACTTCTTCCCCAGATCCCCAACCCGTCCATCTGCCATATTTAGGGAGTCCAGACGTCCGGATTTTTATCATTAAACCCGGTGTACCAAAAATCCATTTTTGGGACGACCATATGTCCCGTTTATTTTGGAATTTTTTACTAACTCAATTTGTAATAATCAACTAAGGCATTTTTCGTTAGTGAACTGAGTGTTCTTCGATATTAGTGATGTGAGCACTAGTAATCCATAAATCAATGTTTCTATATCGAAAATCCGTCTTGTGTTTCTATAATCTCGTTTAAAATCTGTAGAACTTCAGTCTTATTATTTTATATTCCGTCTCTTACATTTTACTGCTTTTATGACAATGTTTCCAACTTCTTAATATGTACAAATATAAAATACTATGTATTCCATTGTTTTTATCAAAAACAATAAAAGTTTATGATAATCATTCCATTGAAAACCCATTTAGTTTTAATTAATAGAAAAACAAAAACAAGCAGCTAAATACTCATAAATATAACTCGAGATATTCTAGCATAACATTGTGGAGCGCCATTTAAATTAAATACAATATAACTTAGTATTCCCACCAGAAATTATTAGGACGACCGGTTTTGACCTTTGACCTGAAGAAAATCGTACAGACAGAAACCAATGAATTCAAATCAAAAAAGTAAAACTCTCTTAGTATAATCCGCAAAAATATTTTTTTAATACAAACAACCTAGGTTTCTTTATCGTGTAAGATAATAAGATGAAATACATTGAAAAACGGACTGTAATCTATAACGAGAGAGAAGGGGGAATTTTAGATTATAGTAAGTTTCTTATTGTATTTCACCTAATGATGGTACACGGTAATGAATCCTAGGTTGTTGTTGTAAAAAATTCTTTTTGTGGACTCAACTAAGTGAGTTTAACTTTCTTCATTATGAAGGAGTTCCACCGAGTAACGCTTATATCCTTCATGTTTAAAACATTCTCGTAGGAAACTCTTAAGTTTTGTGGTTTTTAACTCATAACTACGATAATGACTGAGCTAGCACATTGTCTAAATTCGTCCCGGTAAATTCCTGCTTTCCTCCCGATTTTCCTGGATTATTCGTTATTTAAGTGTTAAACGTCCTGGTATTGCACGTCCGGTCTCTGGACATCCAACCTCAACCCATTCCCCCCCCCCGTTCTTCTCCCACAGACCCTCAACCTTCTCCCCGGTATTTGGTAGACGAGGGATTCTCGGCCTGTTTTTTCCCCTCGCCTTTCTCTTCTATTTAAAATTCAATGCGAGGCGAAGGCGTCCGAAGCAGACTTGTTTTCCCGGTCTAGGGTTCTTTTTGTGCCCCGTCCCGTTTTACTGCGTCACAAGGTTGTGCGTTGACCTGCTTTGGACGGTGGAGAAGTTCGGTTCAAGCAGCCGTATTCCCTCGTTTTCCTTGGCGGAATTTTTTTCGCCGCGTGGACCTGAAGTGCGGTCCCTTACGTCGCCGGAGATTTTTCTTTCCCTCGTTTTTCATATCGCGGTTTGGGTTAAATTGGCGAGTTTTTCGGGGCCCTTGAAAGGTTCGGCTATCGGTCGGGTTGTTTTTCCAGAACGAGGTGTGGAATTGTTGGGCCACAGTGTCCAATTAGCGATGGCCGGACGGGTTAACATTGCATGAAATATTTGCAGTCGTGGGGCTCAAGCTAGGTGGATTTCGGGAACATTATTTTTATGCGCGTTTATATTACTATAGGAATTTTAAATTAGGAGACTGCGAAATACGCGCACGTTTTATTTCCTACGTTGCATGTTTTATTTTATATGCCGTAATGACATAAGCATAACTTAATGGCCATCAGAACGGATTTTCCGCATTTTGCAGTACTTCGTCACGTATAGCTAATATCCAAGCCTGTCATTAATATCTAGTGTGAATTTTTCGAATCCAGTTTAGCTTTATGTGCGAAATATTTTGCTAGGATCTCATTACTGTCAAACGAGACTTCCAATTGAACTATAAGTGTCGTACAATTCAAACTCAAAGTCACAATATTTGCGACGATTTCTCTGATTTGCCAATCTAAATCAATCTCTAATTATAATTGATTTGAATGCTAATACTTCACATTATAAACAAAATTTTCTTCCGATTAAGTTTGATAATTTAAATAAAAATTGTCCTTGGAATTGTTCATTCCTGAAGGTGCACTTGATTGAAGGATTTTGGAACGAATCTCTTTTTGTCATTATTATTATACAAGAAAGTTCAATCAAGAATTGAATTGTACCAGAAAATAATTTTCTTAATTTGCGTAGTTAATTTTTCCGTTATACTGTCCCGTGATAGATATGAATAATCGAAATGCTCGTTCACATTGTTCCTCGGAGTCTTTACCTTTGCCTGTGCTCCTATTTTCGTGAAATTGCAGTTGAACCTGACAGATGCATATCCTGCCCTTAACGTTAGTCTCGCAGCCGCAAGAATCCAGCGCCTTGCTCTGGAACATTCCGAGTGCATGGAATCCTCGCTCAAGGAGGCGTGCATGATAAACACTACGGGAATTCTGGTACTCACCGTAAAAATAGGTTTCGGGTACCTTAACCCAAGCGGTGAAAAATGTATCCCATATCCCTTTCGTAGTTCATTAATCATTAGAGGTTTAATATCTGCAATAGCCGTCTTTGTCGGCGTTCCTCGGCTCATTAACCGGTATTCGGAGTAACCAGGAAAAGATCACCGCCCTTTTTTGAAACATCCAATGCACATTCCGAAAGCGATATTTTTTCCTCAAAGGTGATAAAGTACGAATGAGAAGCTCTTCATGGTTTTTCATTTCACCTGATGAAATCTTCTTCCGTTAAGGCGATATGCTAATAAATTTTGTTATATCTCAGTGAATATTTTTTCCCTTTTCTCAGCTTATAAAGAAGAATTTCTTAGGTGGACTTGAAAAGCACACAAGCGAAGAAATTCATGTAAGGAAGTCGCCTTATAAATTAGCAGTAGGACGTTCGAAAACAGTTCTTGTTAATATTTTGGTAATAGTATAGCTTCCCCAGAGGGAACGAATTTACAAAATAATTCTAGCGTTCCGTTTTTTTATTCACCAGAGAATAATTAAGCTCTCTCTTTCGAAGTTTTAATAAGGTATGTCATTCTACGGATTCTATTTTCTTTTTAGCTACTACACGTGCCAAACTCGCTACGTAAACTTCCTTTTTATTCTCATTTCTCGGTAACGTAGCATTCTGAGACTTTTAATAGCGCTACTTCTTGGAATGAAGTTATTACGAAATTTTTCTCCTATTTTCGATTTAAGTTGTTTTTAATGTTTGCGTGCCTTGCTCATTTTAAGCAGTTTCTTCTTCATGGTAGAGATATCATATTTCATACAGCACCTGCTATTTTCTAATGAAGTTCTTAGAAAATGAAAGGCCACGAATCGTGCTGGGTGGCCGGAATTAGGTTCATCTTTGTTACATCTTACGTACGCCACCACATTCGCCACCGGCCGTGGCGTTAACGTGCTAGCGCGTTAACTAAAAAATTATAAAAATTCAAAAAGGTAATAAAATTAAAGAAAACGGGTTAACTGGAGGAATAGCCTTCAAAGGCTAAAATTCGCCCATAAAAAGACGGCATTATTATTATTATTATTATTATCTTGAACTACTCTTAATTTAGCGATTGTTGAAACGATTCGACCTACCCTGCATCACCGGATACTTGGGATAATAATAGTAATTTATCGACGTAAAAAATTGTCAATTATATTTAGATAACACTGAAAGCGAACATATGTTTCGTCAGATACAAAATGATTCTTAAATTATACATAGTGATACAAAATTTCATCCAGTCGGTATGATTATTTATACATTAATATTACATTATTATTTCATGTTATTCATTCTTAATTGCAAGATGAATATCAATGCATGTTTTACTCTGCATAAAATTTTAATATTGTATAAAAATATGTATATAAACACATCATTCTTCTCAACTGTACAACATTGCAGGATATTATTTATACAAAGCAGGACCTTATTGACAATATAATGACAAGAAATTAGCTACACAATGGATAGAGAAGTGAGCTTAATTAAAGAACTAATTCTGAGGATAGAATCCTCATTCCAACCTATATGTATATATCTATATATCGTGAAATGAAGTTAGCACGGACTTCTTTGAAAAAAGGGATTAAGGTACGGTATTTTTCCTTTTATGATTCGGTCCAACGCAGAGCTATTGCTCAATCTAGTTCGTAGAGGCACACGGGTGAACTAGGATTGGCGCTATATCCTCTGAGAGCAAGGAAGCTATCTACCGGCCTACTTCCTGCTGTACTATCCGTCTCGGGGATCTCTATACGTCTTTCACTATTCTCGGGGTCTCCAAGATGCATTTTTCGCCGAGGATCACTTCCAGTTCCTGACGCGAAGTGAGTGCACCGTCGGAACGGTTTTCAATTCCGAGTCGACGTCACGCTTTTAAGATTTATCGAAGATTGAGTGGTTTGCTTAGGAGTTTATGTCGGAGTGTACGTGATCCGGGAAGATTTGTCCAAAGTTGAACGAGGGATTAGCGATGCTCCTCTTACGAGGTCCTACCTGTTGTTCGCTTCAACGCCGCGACGTTTCTATCTTTTCTTTAAGTTAATTGTATCTTGCGATATTTGTTTGGTCTGTGTTTTAAATTTATTTTACTGGAGATTTTAATGGACGAAAATATCGTAAATTTCAAAATAATATCGATGGTTTAGAATGGAATACCTTACCCAGTTCGCATGCCCTCGTGGTTCTTTAGATATATACAAGGAGGATCCGCAACGTTAGGTCTGCGATAGTTACCATGTAAAATCCTATCTAATTAAAATGAGGATTCAATGACAACGTACCCCTTCGACTTACTGGTGGAGGTGGATCACAACTTGATTTTCAGTAGAAATGTATTCATAACATTATTTCTAAGAGTAAGGTATAACTACAAAGATATGTAAATTTGACTATCTTTTAAAACACGTATCATAGACAATCTTGGATAAATCAAAGAAAACAAGGTTTGCGGCAGAATGCGAGAATTCAAAAAGATATATAAGACAACAAAGGCTTAGAAAACTTTTCTTGTTACTCCTTTAAAATTTTGGAGTTTCGATGTACTGAGGTGTTTCTTTCTTGAGGAAAAATTCATTACATACCATTTTGCTAGCTTAAAAAGAGGTTTTGTGTATTTGACTGCTTTCGCGTTATTTTTTGGTCTTTTTTTGTAGGGGTGTACGAAAATATTTATATTAACGGAAATTAGGATTGTCATGTTTGTGGAAACTTTTGAAAAACGTTCCCTAGCTGATTACAGAGTTCTCGTGTGTGAACATTACATACGTATATTTGTATACATGATTGCGTAAATAGTGATGATTTTATTTGAATATTCTATAATAAATATGATATTTGCTATATCATAAGAATTAAATTTTAAAAAATAAATTATTATATAAATAAAAAGTAAATTAAGTAGTATGTATAAATTAAATATGCGGTTTGATTTTTTTACTGAGAAGTTTTGTGGATTCCAAAAAAATGTATTCTTATCATATATCGTTTTCATTTTAGAAGATATGTTTATCATATTTAGAGTACTATAAATAGTGTTTTTGCATTATCTGTTGAATTATAATAATAATGCTAGGATTATAATGTTTCATTTTCGCTCACTTCAGTGAGTTTTTAGGCAACTTCGAATTTGGAAACCTTAGAACAAGTAGTTGCTAAAATTTCAACATAAACAATTTTCTTTTCGTTTGTGTGTTGACCCGTAGCATTTTAATTTCCGTCGCTGTCAGTATTTTCCGGGATTGGATATTGTGCTCAAAGAAAGTAAACTGAGAATTAGTAAATATCGACAGAGTATTTTATAACAACGAAATTTCAGTGTCATTATTCTTACATACTTCAATTCTGTGCCGGTTGTGAAGGATTCGCGTTCCAGAAAGAATTTCACGTTTCCATTCCAGTAGCAGACAATTAACGTATCCTTTTTCATTTAAACATTTCCCTCGGTTATCGTAGTCTTTTCGAAATATCTCGAGAGCACATAAGAAGGGTTTTCTTGGAGCATACTTTTGTTAAGCAAAGGAAACGCGGAATTTCGTCTTTGTCAGCGGAAAACGCGTTCTCTGATCCTTTCCAAAGGCTCTTTCACTTCGATCGAATCTCGCTCCCCGCTTTTCTTTTGTTTCGGTGCCGTAAACGTGAGAGAACAAGTCTCAATCTCTTGCTCTATAAACTCTTTAAAGTTGGAACCGGGCCCAGATTTCGGATCGGTGGCCGTGAAGAGACTCAGAGCTCATTGTCCTCTCTCCTCGGAGTTTTTCGTGCGCTAAAATAAGCCGTTAAGTCGATGTGAGGCGGAAATATATTATTATATCACAATCACTGCAATCTTGTTGTCTCCTAATATTATATTTAAGAATAAACCAGGCGGGCTTTCGAGTGGGCACTCTGGCTTACTGACTTATTTGCAAATTTTATTTCCCTTAAGTGATACATTGTTTGAGGAAAAATTGCTGTCGTTGTAATCTGCCGTAAAATAGCTGTCGGTATGAATTTGTCAATTTTAAAATATGAAAACAAGGTTTTTAAATCCTATCCTAAGGTAATTGCACTCGTTTACTGTTTTAAAGTTTGATTATGATTCCTAAATTGAGTTAAATTGTGTATTATTATTATTTTTTAAATTGTAATTAGACGGAATCCAAGAGGCAACATTATTACCAATATATTGTAATTCATCGGTGAGGGATCGTTATATATTTCGCATAACAAATCTAGCAACATAATTCACAACAAAACAAATTATTGCAATACAATTGAATATATATATACCCTTACCCTTACTTAGGAAAACCTACACCAAATCAATGTGCTACACACTATCAATGTGCATGAATACAAAACGAATCTTCAGTCATAATAACCAGTTACGCAGTCATAACCTAGTTCATTATCAACAGTATAGCACAACTAGAATCATAATAAGAGGTTTTACATTTATTATTTAAATATTTATTCAATTTCGTCATTCGTTTAATCTCGACTAAATTTGTCGCGAATTTGCGTTGAGGAATTTTTAAAGGTATGGAAGAAATTTAAGCGAGGGTCCTTTCAAATATGGTGGGAGATTTTTTAAACGGCTCTCTTGGACTGATGTTTTGCTTCTGCTATGAAAAGCCTTGAGCTTATTGAGCACTAAACGGGTATCTGTGGACTGGTATCAGACAGCGTTTATGTTTGGTCCTTACCTTATGAAAGGGTAATTTAAAACTGTTCAAGGAGACTTTGGTTTCCAAAGTAGCAGCCAAAGAACTTAAGTATGTCAACGTGCTTTGCGCTACAAAACATGGAGTTATGGTAAACTTTACTACTAAATATAACGTCTAGCACTTTCTTTGCTGTAATTTTTTCCATTACGCTTCTGCAAGTTACGATTACGGTCCTTCGGAGAGTACTTGCAGTAGAGTAATGTTGATATTTTCCACCCACGTCATTTTTGCAGCATTAGATCTTTCATAAATTGCAATGAGCACCTCTTCAATTTTTGAAGAGGTTGAATCAAGTATCTTCTGAATGAAAATTGACAAAAAATGACTTTATATAAGTAACAAGGTATACGTGGAACATTATCTCACAAAGATTGTCTTAATTTTAATGGAAATTTATGAAGAAAAGAAAGATTAGTATGTGGAAATAATCTTCGCAACTTATTGGCAAATAAAATGTTCAAGTTGTGGGAAATTGACCACAGAGGTGAAGTAATAGCTGCGAAAATATTCGTGGAACTTATTGATTTATAAGTTGGGCATATTGTTTCTATGCAAAGAGATATTGATTTAATTAATTATTATATAATTTAACATCGCCACCCGTCCTTGCGCTTAACTGCGGCGGTATTGTGTAATAAATAAATAAATAATTTTTAATTTTTAAATACATAAATACAACTTTTGATGGTTTTTGGAATCTGGGTAAATACTTATCCTTTAAATACATACTTAAATCATATTTCCAAAACTTTATTTTCTCGTTAGCTTTGAAAATTCTTCTTACTTGGGGGTGGGGTGATTATAGTTGTTTTTCTTGTTCAGAGGTATAGCTGTCAATATTGCCGATTACTGTGCCATTTTCACTTAAATTTTACGTTACCCAAAATATGGTTTGACCTTTTCGGTGTCTGATTGAGACTTCGATGTTTACACTTTGGGATAGTTTGCTAATCATTTAGAAAAATTTGCAGTCTCCTACGCGGTGTTAGGAGTTCTTAGATTTTTATTTATTGAGATTTTTAAATAGCTTTTCCTTTACTCCAAAGACTTATTGTGGACATTTTGTAAACTTTTAAGTATTTGGAAAAGAGACTCTTCGTTTTCTTTGAATTTTTTGCTTTTTCCAATACACTGCGTGCTAAGTTTTACTACCTCGCTACTTCCATCCCCCGGCGTAAGGAGCTAATGTTTGAAAAACAGCCATGTCTTCAAACAACATAATCTGATTATCAGATAGGGTAATTCACACCAGAAGAATTTGGAAAACTGTCTGTATTTGTCGTAATATGCTTCATTATTCAACTTATTCTTCGTCACGAAATCTCTGTTGAGGGAGGAAGATGCCCTTGACAGAGTGAAACAAATAGATGGAGTCTGTCGTACAAAATTTTTCTTACAGTTAGATGGAATAAAAAAGAAGAGTAATTATTTTTCCATCGGCGAACTTTCTTTTTAGTGTCTATCTCTTCCAGTAGTTTATCTGATTAGGAGGGTTCCAATAGGTCTTCTGGTCGCGCATTGATGTGTATTACCTCAAATCGATATAATAGTCGACATCCTTAGTGTATCATTAGGTTACCATTTAACAAATATATCCTAATCTTCGTTTCTCTCCGATGAATCGAATAATTCGCTCATATCGGCGGAAAATTGCTATCGTGAGCTTGTCACTATCCACCGCAACATTATCGGCTCCATTAGGAATGACAGGATTGACGCAAAGTCAAATCACCTGCTCGGTAAGGCACTCCTCCATTTGGAGACTTATCGCAGACATCATCGATCAAAATCTCCTTCGTGTCACATCGCGCGATTAGATATTCAAACCTTGAATGTCCTCTAATCTCTACCGCCCGTTGTTCTTTTGGCATTCCAGTTGTTACTCCGATACTGTAAAGATATCTCTGATTTAAAGCACATAATTTTTATATTTTGAGGTATTTTTACTTACATCAATGATTTGATGTAGATTGGATGGCAGTATTTTTATTGTAGCAGCAAGATATTGTAAATTATGATTACCTCCATTATGCCGACAGTTCATCAATCCGAAATATTTTATCTTTTCTTTCCTCCATGTGAAAATACTATTCGACGATAGGGAATAATCGAAGTGGAACTCAGTCTATACGGAACGGTTATGCTGTTATCCTTAGATTGCTGAATTTTAATATTATTGACGAGGATAGAGAAAACTTTTCTTCCTCTCCGTTCTTTCTTTACATTCTTTTGGATATCTCAGAGGGCTTATTTTTTATGTAGCTATGTCCTGGCCAAAATTAACGCAGCACCGGCCGTAACGATCGCTAGGTAGGTGCTGCGTTAATTTTGGCCAGGAGTGTACGTACATAAAAATAAAATACAATGTAGCTATGCATGTAAGTAAAAAAATAATATTTGAGATAAATTTATGTTTGATTGTTGCTTTTCTTCTAAAATAAATACTCTCGTACTTCAAGTATATTCACACGTTTTACGGAAATACACTTTCAGCTGGTAATTGTGATATATTTTAGTTTATTGCTTCACTAAAGAGGATTTTAGGAACTAGTTTTTTTTAGCGATCAAAGTTTGCCTTGCAGATACGACCTAAAGGACGGTCCTTTGGATATAAAAGATAAGCAGATACAAAGAAGGGAAAATAACCCAGTTTTAGTTCAAACTGAAGAAACGCGTTTTACACTAAGCTATTATGATAATTCATTAGGAATATCTTCATCTTGGTTTATAAAAGGCTCTAGGAACGTTACAAAACCCTAATTTATTTGCATTGAATTTTCCTGTAAATTGTATCATTATCGGAAACATCAGAGGAGTTGTGGTGGATGTAATTCACTTTCATCACCCCTCTTACGCCTTTCCTTCCATCCTTTTCTCTATCAGTGTTTTCAGAATTAGTTACGGTCAAAAAACTATTTCGCCGTCGTTAACTCAATGTGCGAAGGTGTAGTTGAAGAAGGTGTAGTAGAAGGTTGTCTTCATGATTGGTGGGCGAAGGGAGCTTGGAACACGAGAAGTGTCCCATTTCCACGTATTCTGCGGGTCCTGCCTCAGGCGCTCCTCCGCCAGAAACGGTTTCGAATCTCAGATGAGAGGGTTCTCCGCCGAAAAATGGGAATATCGATTGACCACAAAACTCGTTTTCATTTTTATGGAGTCTACGGTAAAGTGAAAAAAATCGGTGTGTCTTTAACGATTCAATTTTCAAGGGGAACGTTAAGGCGAGGGCCGTGTTTGGGATTGGCGAAAATGGAATTTTCATTTTCGTGGTGTTCAGCTATCTGCTTAAGTATGTTATGTCTCATTCAAATAAGCTTTGGGATGACAATTTCAAGGCAACCCTGTTCCTACTCTTTCAAGGAAACCGAATAATGTGTTAATTAACCCTAATGTTTTCAGTCTGACTTTGCTACTAAATAAATAACTTCATTTAGAAGTAGATGAATCAATTTCTGTCATAGATAATGAGAACAAAACCGGGTCACTTCTACGTTTTCGCGGTAATTAAATAAGTATCGAAATGGAATTTTTATTTTTATGTTGTTTACAGTATAAGCATGATGTATTTCATCAAAGTAGGCGTTATGAAGAAAATGTCATGCCAACCCTTTTCTTTCTTGTTCAGGCAAATCAAATACTTTGTTAATTAACTCTTATAGTTTTGTCTAACTTTGATACTGGACAAATAACTTCTCAAGCTTTGAATAAATCAATTGCTATTATAAATAATTCTGACCAAAGCAAGCCACTGCTACAGATCGCCCTATTGCCTACGTATAAGTAGGCATTATCATCAATGCAATATAGGTAAAAAATGAACTTAACAAATTATGTGTATGTACCAGTAGATGCATTATATATTGGCTAATTTCAATTGCATATCAAGTTTGAATTGAATCGAGTTCTTGTGCGTGGTGAATTATATTAACCTTCTGGGCACAAAGACGTATGTGAGGGTTAAACGAGGTAATAAATTTTTCTCGGCTATTTAAACTCCTCAAAGTTTCTCCTCTGCAACTCCCTTCATTTCGTAATGACTGTGGCAGATGCGTCTCTTTTCTCCGAAAAGGATCTGTGATAATCGCGGACGGGTACGCTTGAGTAATATTGCTCCGAAATTTCTTTGAGGAAATTACATTGAAGTAACTTGGTCGTTACGAATATTTTGTGCGTCATCCATCTCGGCCCGGCCTATTCTAATCCGGGAGAAGATTCTCTCTAGTACGGAACGCTAATAACACATTTCTCGACTTAGCATATTTATGGTGATGATACCCACCTTAGTGCTTGACTTTCTAATTTCCAGTAATTGTAAATTAACGTTAATACCTTCTATCGGTTAATCTGCCGCAGTGTTTGACTCGGAAAGGTTTTGATGCATAATTTGCATTTAAAGTGCGTTTCGCAGTACTGCGCAGTTATTGCGTTGTTTTAATTACTCCTTTTGTATTTCACCTGCTATATTGAAAGTTTTGACATAGCGTCTATGCCGTAATTAATCACGTAGCTAATGAATCTATTGCCGATCTCTACTTATTTCGTTAGATGTGACGAGAACGGAATTGCATCACCGCTTTGTTTTTAGCATGATTTAATTTTTGATTATTTTCTTAGCGATACGCTTTCTTCTGAAAATTTATTTCCGATTAAATCCTAATAGAATGTGAATCCTGTTAAGCTTTTCTCAAAACTTCATAGAAACCTAAGTCACTAAGTTTTTTATTTGCTTTAGAATGTTTTGAAGGAGAGAACTAAATATTATAATTGAATAAAACGGTTGCATTCCAAATGTTTTGCTTAGGTTTTGAGCCTTATTTTCATTTTATTTCGTAGAGCATTCCGAATATAAACGAAATGAGTGTATAAATAGTTCGGATCATATGTGATGGAGGAGTGAACAACTGGATACATGTCATCATAGGTCGCAAGTTAATGGCGATCTATCATTGAAGAGCCCTTAGCATATCACAAATGTTATTAGGGATGTTATTATAAATGAGTTTGCGAGCTGGATGTGTAAATGTTTTACTTAATCGATTATGTATTTTATAATGTTAATAATAAATGAGGAAGTAATTATTACTTTGTTAGGAGTTCCTATACCAAAAGTCACATGGTAAATATTCAATAATACAAAGGTTAAAGGTAGAGGAGTTATCACTTTTGTAGATTATAATGCTAATGTTTCTAATATTTATTTTTATAATGCTTATATACTCATCCCTTCCGGGTCTTCAATACGTAGAAGTAAATCACATGTAAATATTAAAAATCGGGTCTGATTGCTAGTGGATTAGTAGTAAATTTGTTCAATCGTGGGATTTATACTGTTATACATTCTGTATGTCTCGTACTCTAAAAAGTCCAGATCAGTCACAGCATTTAGGAGTAATAACCCTTTCAAGGTCATTTACGAATGCTACTGAATGATAAATGTATTGGGATATTATAATACTTTTAACGGCAGATGAATCGGAGTTTGATATATAGCATACAAATGGCCCGGCAAGGATCCTTAACCCCCCTTTCCAATATTTCCAAGTTAATTTTGAGTGGGTTACTCCATTTAATGTTTTCTCCAGCTCATAGAGGAATATTCACGAGTGCTTTTTCCATTTCAAATCTAGGTCGAGCTTAATAGACCGGCCGTTCTGATGCAGCTGCACACCATGTATGTGTGACGTGGTAGACCTTAATGCGGGCCATTTTGTATTTCTCGCTCTTGACATTGAGAAACAAACGCCGAGAAGAAATTACACTTACTTTATGGCTTTCATTTTAGGAGAAACAAGGTTCTTCGAGCCACGTTTATTTCAAGTGGCTGCAGTCGACGCCGTCGCGAACTTTCCTATTCTCAAGATCGGCTTTCCCGTTTTACTGCAGGCTAAATCGGCTTGTGTTTATCGGAAGTTAATACGTTTAGGGGAAATTTATCTCGTTCCAGACTGAAGTCTATTACTCGTGGTAGTTACGGGTGGTTCGTTCGTCTTAACTGCTTCAAAGAGAGTTATGGTTGGCGCTTAACGGATCTCAGGCCACGCATTCTCCGTTGCAAGTCGTTATTTCCTCCGGTACCGTAAGCAAGTAGACTGCTGTATTGTACTTTTCCGTAAGTGTATTTTTATCGAATGTATCGTCAGATTTGTGTCCTGCTTATCGGTCCCTTGATTTCGTACGCTACGAAGGTTCTTTGACCCGGATCAGGTACCGACTTAATTTAAACTTGAATTTTCTTACTCAAATTTGAAGGATTTTCCGCTTCAATTCTCTAACCTTTTCCGACGTACTTCATTTTCCGTTTGAGTGATATTGGGTCCAAAATGAAATGAGGCTCTATTTATATCTTTAGTTAAATTTTTAAGATTTATTGCAAATATGCTATGTTAAATCTAATTTTTCACGATGTTACAGCGGGTGCATTACTTTGCTTTGTCAATTTAATTGCCACTAATTATTTTACATCTTATGAATTGTGTATCTAGTAATGGATAAAAATTACATTGCCTTAGCTACTGAAAAAATATACACGGAGTATGTACTAATGTATGTCGCAAAGAGTGAAAAGTCAGGTATGAATTGTGTTCCTCATTAGCGATGGTCGATTCTGAAATGAGTTTTACGTTATTAATTATTGCTCTTCATCACAGTCGTATGTATAATTTAAAAAATATTGTTGTTTTAAACCTAAGGGCGATCTAGTGTAAGTAAAATGCGATACCAAAAGGTTTTTGCGCTATAATTTTGAATATGCCGTATTATGGAAAAGATATTATGACTAAAAGATTCATTTTTAATTCACGGGTGTCCTATGTAGTTTCCCTTTGCCATATTCACTTCATTATGCCGTAAAAAATGATTGCGCAAACCGAGAAAAGTATCCTGAATATCCTGGAAACTAGCATTTCTTAGTGAAATTAACAACTTTCCGAGGGCCATATTTTTGTAGCTCATTTTAGTTAACAATTTTCAACAGTCTTCATATTTGAACCATTCCGCGTGTCTTGCTTTTTGTATTTAAAAAATAACTGCCGCCGTCGTTCCTCCGTAGAACTGTTTCGCAGTATACGACGGAGATGTCAAATTCAATGTGAGACACCCTCAACGTTATGCAACCAGCCAAAGTTGTGCTCTGCGGGAAGCCTAAGAGACCCGGCTCATGCAAGACGGGCTGCAGCAATTTCAGGGGCACAAATGGAATCCCGCGCTGTCATACCGAACTTCTTTTCCCGTATCATTTCTTCCCTTGCCCTCATTATTTAGTTGCATCATGCTGTCTGACTTGAGGAAACAGCCGTGCAGCGGAGCAGAGCTTATTAGGTCGGATGTTGAATGTTGTCAATTAATCTTCGTTACCATCACATGGTTTAGCACTTGAACTGTTTTATGTGATATTAAAAATGTACAGCCTATCGTAGGAGTATCTATTTATTAATAACCTCAAGAGTCATTATGAACGAGCTTGAGATTGACAAAGTCTTTTTGGAAATAATTTATGTTGTCCATGTGGCAGAAGCGTACCATTTTAACCAGGCAGGTATTACTATTTATAAGTTATCTTTCTTGGAAAAAATATAATTTGTGGCAATCTCTTGCCATAATACTTGCTAAGGTTATTTGACAAATGTAAGTACGTAAGTGAAATTACATAAATTAATATAAATAAACTAGCTCGAAATGTGGATCGTATATAAGAACGAATTTTTGAAACTGCTTTAAATATCCAAAATAGATAGCAGCTAAACAGAACGGTTTACTTTGCCTTTATATTTTACCTTTGTCCTTCAATTTTCTCCTTATCACGTTGGGAACATAAACTAGGACAATGTGATTCTGATTTTTTTCCAGCCCAAAATGAGAATCCTTTGATGGAAACGCATTTCATGAGCACATGTCAGTTGCAAGTTGAGGATTTTGTTTATGCTGTGAATTTATGAGATACCTCATTATAGGTGCTCATAAACTTTTCAAGTCCCTGTGATCGCTAATGGTGCGTTTCCTGTTTTGTTTAAAATTATCATTTACAGTAATTTGCATTCTGTAAGTTAGGTTTAAAAAGGGTTTTATCATTGCATTTTTTATTTTCTGTCTTATTAAATCAGCAGATAAACATATATGTACATTACTAGATTTTTAACTCTATTGATATCTTCATTCTGTATTTTGCTCAATATTTTTACATTACTTGTTGTTAATGGGTAACATTTTTGGACCCATATCAAATTATATTCTTCGTCAGTATTTTCTTTTGTCGAGAACTTGGGTTTTTATGCAGAGATGCTTATCCGAAAGTAGTAATTATGTGCAGTAGAACCTCGGTTCACGAACTTAATCTGTTCCTGGACCCTGGTCGTGAACCGAATTGGTCGTGAACCGAGACAATTTCTCCCGTTCAAATTAATGTAAATACAATTAATCCGTTCCAGACTCATAAAAATTGTATTTGTAAAGTGTATTTTTGTTTAGAATGCACGTAAATTAAATGCGCGTAAATTAAATGCGCGTAAATTCTTCAACGTGATAATCCTGCACATCAGCATCGTCGACTTCCAAGCCCAAACTCTTGTTCATGGAAACGATTTCATCAACCACCTTGACTGTTTCTTCAAACCTCTCAAAATCTCTTTCTGGGACACAATCAGGCCAAACTTTTCTCCAGGCTGACAGCAAGGTCCGATAAGAAACCTCATTCCAGGCTTTATCGATAAGATTTATGCAGTGTAGGATATTGAAGTGATTCTTTCAAAATTCTCGAAGGGTTAAATCCGTGTCAATACTGACCTGGAAGCATTCTGTAAAAACAGGGCCTTGGTGTAAAGTTTTTTTAAACTGGAAATGGCCTGTTGATCCATCGGCTTCAATAATGGAGTTGTATTGGGTGGAATAAATTTTACCTTGATAAAGTTGTACTCGATCTCCAGACTTTTCTCCAGACCTGGCGGATATGCAGGAGCATTATCCATTATGAGGAGACATTTCAAGGGCAGGCCTTCATCCTGAAGAAATTTCTTAACAGCTGGGGCAAACTGAGTGGTATACAAGAAGAGGTTTTATCTCGCAGTCACCACTTGCGTTTGCGCATAATAAAAGTGTAAGCCTATCCTTCATAGGCTTGTGACCGGGAATGGCCTTCTCCTCCTCGGTGATGTACGTTTGTTTTGGCATTTTCTTCCTAAATAAACCAGTTTTTTTATATTTCATTGTTTTTTCCTTAATTCGTCTTTATGAGCGTCATTGACTGCGATCAGTTAATAGCTTGCGTATACGGAAGAAGAATAAAAGAAAATTCGAAATAAATATAAAATACAGTAATTTGAATTTAAGATAGCTAAATGTTATTATATTGATATGGAATTTGTCCTGTTTCACGCATAAAGTAATCCGCAAATTGCTCACGAAGTGTGTTCACTGATCAAGCTGTCTGCAACGTTTTCGCAGGAACGATGCTGTGTTATGTCGGGGTTGCCTACTGAACTGGTCGACAGCCTTGGTCGTAAACCGAGTTGTTGTACGCCAACCGAGTCAAAATTTGGTTGTCAAAGCTGGTCGTAAACCGAGTTGGTCGTGAACAGGGGCGGTCGTGAACCGAGGTTCCACTGTACTTGCATGGTAATTTATGATGGATACAAAAGTGAAACTTTCTGAGATTGCTAAATTTTAAATGGCAGTATATTGATAATAATATTGAAAAGCCAACAATTCGAAAGTATAGTTAAATTATTATTTACTTGGGTTCATCTTTGTAAGCTTTCTCTGATTAAAACAATTTCGGTTGTTTTATTATGTTAGCTTCAGGTAAGGAGTTGAAGCCAAAATTACTTCCTATACGTTGCAAACTGTAACATCTTCCCTTTACTCACGAGTTGTAAAGCAATCTAAACGTTAGACGTAGGAGGAAAATCAGTCTCATAAATCCTGCATCAAAATGATTCGATAGTTTATAAATCTCCGTAAGAAAAACGTGCTACGTCAACCTCTATCTTGTTTACAAATTAATTAAAAATTTCGTAGCAATGATGGTCTAAATTTTTCCGAATTATTGTTACTCTAAATTAATCCACTAAGAAAGTGAAATTTAATCTAGTTCGACCTTGACATGCCCTTGCTTTACGTAATCCGCGGAAAATGTATTCTTTAACACCTCTGGAATCTTTCACCTGCGTTTTATTAACATTTCCTCACGGCCATGGCCATCCCGCTTTCCGCCTCTAATTAATACGCAAAGGGCTTTGCGACGCACGCGTTGTGAGTAATTGCAACTCCCCTTTGCTCGCCTCGCATAGGGATAGCATCGCTGTGAGCCATTTTCCCTGTTATTCCACCGCGAGAGGACATCCGCCGGAAGGGCTTTTTTGTCGTTTCAGGTGCCTCTGGAAGCTCTATCGAGCGGCTCTTTCGAATTAGGAAACTTTCCACCGCATTCATTCATTACAACTCGTCCGCGCATAATTTATCCGGATAAGAAAGTTCGTTTATTACAGTTCATCATCCGGGAATGCGATCCGCCCTTCTTTCCTTATTAGTTGGCGGCGAATACACAGTGCTGATGCATCGCTCCCATTTAAGTTGTCGTCTGGGTGATGATTACCTTATTGTGGTGTTTCTTTCGAGTTGGAGTGGGGAGCTCATTTGCGGCTCTCCTTTCTAATTGGTGACCTTACTATCCCGGGCTTAGGGTCAATGCTCGTCTCGGATTGCTTTCTCACGGATTAAAAATTTCTTCTTTGGAATTCATAAATCTTGCTCCTTTTCATCTGTTTCCTCTGTTGAAAAATGAGGGTAGGTATTCGTGTACAAATATCCAAATGGAGAAGCATTGAGGGATTTTTTCCTCGTTCTTTGTGCTGCGCAAGTTTTTCATGATTTTCCACCTTGTCTTTTCATCGCGAATATTTCCAAGTTCGAAGGTAATTTACTTATTTTTTTAGACTTTTTAATAGTGTTTTTCTTACACCTAGAACACTTTCAAGAGTATGAATTTTATGGACAGAAAATCTTAGGTGATTTATAACTTAGTTTGCCACAGTTATGATAAGCAATTCTTTTTAGTCTATTGTTACTATAGGAACTGCGTTACTTGGTCGAGTTAATAATTAGTGTAATTTAATGAGGTGTTTATGTAAACATTTGTGGCATTACTATTCGTTAGTTAAACAAACTCGTGTTTATATAATTGAAAACCACCCTGATTTTTTCCCATATATATAGTAACTATAAAATTAATAATACCCGATCATCATAAAAAAAATATTCTGCGAGGCATATTGTAATGGAATCCTGTGTTTTGCGCGATTTATTTCTTATCATAAAGGCCAGAAAAATGTTCACATTCCTTTGATCCTCATTCTGAAAATTATTATCAGGAAGTTACACTGCTGCATCATGTAAATTACTTTACACTTTTTCTTTGCCTTAAATCACACCATACCTTAGTACTATTAATGAAACTGACTTTTATTTTTTATATCAAATCATTTTGTTTTCTTTAGTTAAAAATTACCGTATATAAATAAATAGTACGGCTTTGTCATCTATCGTTTTCCTGTTATCCTAGTTTTAGCGTTGTCAATTTTATCTTTCTAGGAATAGTTTTTATTAAAATTCATAACTTTTGTACCCAGTGACTGCATCTCTCTTTCTTCGTCGTCCGTGCTGTTGCCAGTATCTTCCATAAAAAGTCCCTCGAACCTTCTAGAATCTTCCTTGTACCATTTTGTTGCTCTTTTACCATTTTTAGTTTGATCATCCGTAGGATTTGAGTCTATTTCGCAAGATGAAACTCGCAACATCTGTTCGATTTAGGAGCGTATCTTATCTCTAGGATATCAGAGACATCCGATATTATATCGAGAGTTCTTACGATTTGAAACTTTATCCTGTTAAGGGAAGAAATGATTTCGAGATACGTAATAGAGGAGTAGCCTATGGAATTTCCAACCCTTTTTTCCTTATCCACAACCTTTTGTATCAAATAAGTTTGTGATACATCAAATCCCACTATTCTAACTTTAGAGTTAACTCATAATGGTAAATTAGAGAAAATTATGCATGCAAGTAATATTTTTGTACAAATGAATTCAAAGAACGGAATCGGGAACAAATTATTATAACGTACACATTTAGAATTCGAGGTATCAATAGGATGAGATAACGATGAAGATAGTAATGATAAAAATTACGTGAACTATTTCTTTGGGTGTGAATCGTTGATGTATCCGTTACCACATACCAGTAAACAATGAAATTCTGAAGTATGAAGTACATTTTATAAAATAGGAGGAAAAAGTACTACTGGGTATTTACAGGGCATACTTACAGCATAACGTTCTGTCGTGGTTGATTAGTTTGGAGTAACTTTCCTTTGGAAAAAGTCTCTTCGATCTTGAAATGGGTCCTCATAAGGAAGGGCCGAGCTAATCTGGCATCCCTTTCTATTATTTTTTTCCAATCTGATTGACTTCCTTAATTGGACTCCCCTAACAACCGAACCAATCCCACCTTTTCTTTCCAAATCTTCCTCCAATCTTCCCCTTCGCCTTTTCTTGATTTAGCTCCTCGTTCTCCTCACCTCCCCCGACATTGTTACACCGCTTGATTTTACGATACCTGAGGGAGATTTTGGGGCGTGGTCCAGACCCGTGAAAAGGTAATAAAATGGACTTCCGTTATCTTCCCTTTCTGCAAAGCGCGTGGTTCTGCACGCCAGTATCGACGTTAGTGGAGAATGGAATCGATTTCCCATTACCACATACGGAACAGGAAGAAATGCGCTGTGATTTGGCTTTTTGAAAAGTGAGGCAGTCACCCTACTCTTAAAGGAAAATACAGAACGAGAACTTTAAAAACCGATGAGTTGTTTTTTTATTATATTTAGTGGAAAATGGGTCCGGATTATGTGAAAAAATTACGATGATAATATTTCTGTAGCTGAAAAACATTCGTGATTCAATCCCTTTGATAGCTATTGAAGTATTTAGTTTTTAACGATTTAAGGAAATACATCTTTTTAGTCTTTGTTTAGAAATATTATATTTCTAGGTAAGAATATTATATAGATTATCTTCTGGATGACCTTTGCCTTAATTTTTACTTTCCTATCTCCATTTCCCTTTACTGCTATAATCTGAATTTGCGTGACAATTTTAGAATTTAGCTATAAGCTGTTTAGCGATAAAAATTTCCAAATTATAATGAAAGTAATAACAATAATGAAAACAGAAATAAATTATGAAAGGTGTCAATTGAGGCAGTGTTATGCAAAAACGGCTTTATGGTCAATATCTCTTTGAATATGATCGCCATATCTTTATTATATTCGGAAATAGGTTTAAGGTCACATTCCCTTCCCTAAAATGTCTCCTGAATGGCATGTTAGAATTTTCTGGCCAGATAGCTCAATTGGCAGAGCAGATAATTTGCCATTGGGGCATCCGTGTTTTAGTCCCGAGACTTTCCTCTTGTTCCTTCTTCTTTCGAAATTATTATATCCATCTCTAACAAGAGAATGAAGAAAACAAAAGCATAACATATGCA
Source organism: Sympetrum striolatum (assembly GCA_947579665.1). Lineage (NCBI taxonomy): Eukaryota > Metazoa > Arthropoda > Insecta > Odonata > Libellulidae > Sympetrum > Sympetrum striolatum. Next base: position 85,149,273 of record OX388346.1, read on the forward strand.
ATAAACCGGGAAAACTACATTTTTGCCTTTCCTGACCAGAAATATCGATGAAAAATTATACAATTTCTTATAAAATTGGAGAGGGCTCTTATTATCACTGGGAATTGAATTTCTGCCGGTTCTCTACCCTACTCGAGAGATCTTTTGAATGAAAATTATGGGTATGAAGTCCATGCATGAACTCTACGGGCGAAACAATCGATCTCTCAGACTTCCTTATGTTTTCCGCACCCTCGTGAAGCGCCTGAAATATTCAATGCTCGAGTGAGGACAATTGCTATGCATTTATGCGATGGATTCGCTCCATCCCATTGTTATTTCTCCACCAATTGGAAGCAATTCGCTTCTCCTGCGTGAGATACGAGGGTTTTTAGCCTGGATTCCGTGCATCTATTATAATTCTTGGAGGTGAAGAGTTTTGATCACCGTATTGAATAGATCCATATCATATTTTAGTTATTTAATGAGAATCGGCCCTAACATCAAAATAAGGAATACTTTCAATTGATTAGTTACTTCCCAATGCTTCCCATTTTATTTCTGACTAATTGCCTATGAGTGAATGTATAGTATACATCTGCATTACTTCTATATTATTGTATTTTATTTCAATCCATCTCAAATTCTTCCAAAAAATTCGCTATCGATTATCAAAACAAGATTATGTTTATCACATCTTAAGAAACAAATTATATTGAATATTTGCAGAAAATTCTATTCCGATTTTTAAAACTATTTTTATTTTATGATTTGGTAGCCCAGGTTTCAATGCGTGACGTCATCATCATAATTAATATTCACTTATGTGTTACAGATTGACTTATAGACCTAGTATATATCAATACAAATCAATTCTACAATACTATGTTATACGCTTATTAAAATAAATTCAACCCTAATGACTATTATGGAACATTTGTTATATTGTTATAGCGATACAGTTATTTCAACACATTTATCTTTACATGCGTTTTTTGCCATGAAAGTGTTATGGAAGGAGAAAGAAAATATTCATTCGACCTCTAATATAATGATATATGCTGCCTAGCTAAAGAAAGTTTAAATCTGAGACCGTGGTAGATGAGGTAGTAAATGCATTTCCGAAGAAAAGGTATTGCAAAAGTTTAAGTGATCCCTTCAAAAGGGATTTTTTAGCTCAGATACACCGCAGCACAGAAGTTCAGTTTATTCCATTGTTTTCGTGATTAATTAAATCAAACAAGGGGAGAGGATTCGTAATTAAATCCTCTGACATACCTCTCGTTCATATCCACGACATCAGACTTCGAAATAATTTTCTTTGTGCCCAGATTTTGTCCTCGCTTCTTCCAAGAAATGTGCTTGACCTGTTCTTCTGCGGAAATATTTGAATCTGCAGCTGTCGCGAACCCAAGGTAAAACTTTTGGCTCCGTTGGAAATGGCACGGAAAACATGCTTGAAAAAATCACCTCCATCGCAATTTGCAAGGGAACTCAAGAAGTCCCTTAAGAGTATTTCTTCCTCCAGTGTTCTTAAAATCTTCTCACATACCTTGGCGACCTCGTCAAAAAACTTTTTCAAATCCGTTATTTCCTTTATCCATTTCAGTTTTTTCTCTCCAGGAGGCGATGGAATCGTTGGGAATGATCCGGAGAAAATAGTCGCGAGACGGTGACGTAATAATAGGCGGAGTTGTTTCGTTCCACTCAGTGCCACCTCTTCGCGACATGCTCATTTGGAGGATGAAGTTCTCTTTTCTCCACGCCTTCCTCCGGTGTTCTCTCTGCGTAGTAGAGTGCTCTAGTGTGACATCACGTACGGTTTTGAAATGCTCACAACACAATCAGTCCAAAGTTCGAAACTTTCGCTGGTAAACTGTTGGATTCCATTGCGGATTCAATTTTTTTTCTTATCTACTCGCGCGCTAATACAAATGTTTTGCCAATCAAGCATGACTATTACTCGAACTTCGATCAAAGTCAGTTTCAATAATTTTTACATGCTCATACTACAGGGCCGGGAATGCAGTGCGAAGAATGTTTTGATGCTGATAAAGAATTTTAAAAAAATATTTTAGAATAGTGGAGCCCTTTCAATTTATTTGTGGTTTAATTTTTCTTGCTGCAGTACCAAGTCACGACCATTATTTTTTTCTCGAATATATATTTAAATTAAGCATTCCCTGCTAACGTTAAAAATAGTCAGCCGGGGTGATGTAATTCCTGATTTGTTTTACACTTGTCCTCCATTACAGCTTAAAGAAGTATATATTTTTACTTATTGTTTGTTTATTTTTGCTCCATCTGAATCTATGTTACTTTATTCAGCTATCAAAGAGATATTTTATGCTATACGTTCATAAATAAATATTAAAAGCATGGTATACTGAAAGCTTCTTTAATTTGTCAAATTCGTAAATACTAAGAAATCGGTCTTACGCAAAAAAGCCTTATAATTAAATAATAGATAATTCAGCTTTTTAGGAGAATGAAAAACAACCATATTCCTTCGTTTCTCTTCCTTGTTTCCTCTTCGTATATTCCTTGTTTACCACTATGTTGTTATAGCTTATCTGAGTTATTTTGGCAACTATCAGAAATTCACGAAAAGTCATTATGTTGAAAGAAAACCTGGAATACAAGGAAATATTCTATTTTTAATTTTCAATGCAGCCGCATTTCAGAATTTGAGATAATCTGAATTATTTTCCATTGTATGGAATAGTAATATTATTTGTTTGCTTACTCCGTCCATTTTGTTTGTACGTTTTTCATGTCATACATCTAAAGACAATAATATTTGCTTTTAACACTTTACTGCATTTTCGAATGTAGTAGAATAACGATTTTATGACAGTAAATAACTGAACTCTTAGTACACAATTATTTTAAAGGTAGATACGAATTTACCCTAGTGAAGTTCTTCGAAAGAAATACACATCTGCTTGTTTGTTCTGCAATTTAAATGCGCTCTTTTTCCTGTTTTCCATTCCTGCTCGCTCGTTTGCTCGGAAAGAAAATACAAATTCCACCGTCCATGAAATGGGGCTTATTTTAATTTTTTGCGGCCTCCAATCAGTTTATTTTACAGTTCGCAAATAAAGTGGACGGTTTCATTTTATTCCTCCCGCGAAATTATTAGTTTCATTTCAATTTCGCCCCAATTTATCGATTTGGTAGCGCTTCTCCTCGGCACGCATTCCGAATGGAACGAAACACGTATGGAAAATAAGAGGAACTGTCTTTGGAGTGTAGTCGCCGCTTTGATTTCGTATTTTTCCCCTTCCGCCCCCCGTATTATTTAGCGGCCGCATCCTCCTTTTTTCGTTTACCCGTGTACCGCAAGGTAGCTACCTAGGTCCCGCTTTGTTTCTCCTCCCATTCAGTGTCGGGGGGCATTCCGGAGGATGGGTCGCTTTTCCGTTCGCTTTATAATTTACATTCGGCGCTCTCTCTGAGTCCGGAGGTTGCCTTTGACCGCCTGCATTAATCCACCCTTTACCCAAGGCTATCCTCTGTTTCCACACCCCTGCGGGCTGACCTCCAAGGACACGGATGCCAACGGAATGGATGCGACATCTACACTCATCACTCTCTCCCTTCTTCTACTTCTGTCTTGTTTTTCTCTCTTCGATTTAGCTGTCACCTTCTAAATGAGTTTCCAATATTTCTGTACAGAAAAAAATATTGAAATACGGCTGTTAATGAATTAGAGGTTTAAAATCTCCAAAAGCCGTCTTTGTCGGCGTTCCTCCTCTTACTTGCCGGTATTCGTAGAAATATAATATTATAATAATATATGATAAATAAACAATAAATATATATAACAAATGTATATATAAATAATAATATTATAATGATAGTGCGGCATTCCTTTCTTGTTTTCTCCGACTACCGGTAAGTAAGAGGAGGAGCGCCGACAAAGACGGCTTTTGGAGATTTTAAACATCTAATAACGTAATATTTATGTATTAAAATGTCCCTTCTAATGATATCCATAGTTTTTTAACGAATCGTTAAAATTACTAAACAAATACGTGATACATACGCTGTTATTCCATGTCTTATAGTTGCATAAATTGTGCATTAAAACAATATTTAGTTAAAAGATTGTCACGTTTTGTCATGATGCAAAAAATTGCCTGTCATTTTTATTCAAATGATAGAAAGTAAAATTTAACTTTGCACATGTAAGTTAGGTACTTTACCCAAAGTTATACGGAAGTGAAAAATAGTGACTTGGCGGGACTTCAACTCTTACGAATCTTTCATTCATCTACTTAAAGTCTAACTTGGTCCTAGTACAGTTGGTGATAGTGGAATGTTTTCAGGATGGACCTTGGTAAAAAGTTAACTTGGTATTAGCTAATTAATCACTATCTCTGCTTCTATCAATAAAAAGGACTGATTCCATTTCGTAACTACCTTCATTAGCAATGAATAGGGTTAAGTAAGCCCTGATTCGCCGAGGGATTCAACTAAACGAATGGAAATAAGGGAAAGGGAATTACGGTTTATTTGGCTTCGTCTCGCTTTTATAATGTGGCGGTAAAGCCGGATGGTAATGAAGGGAAAGGCTCGGCGGTGTGTTTCCATGTTACATTTAGGAAGGTGACGTGACAGATTTACCGACCGTTTGCGTGTCTGTAATCTGTATTTGCTAATCGGACTTGGGCAAGGGCAGGGCCATATGCATGTATTTAACATATTCAAACAGTGAGGATCGAATGGCTGGGAGATTAACTCGAGCATGATTCACCCGACTTTGATTTGAATTATATCGGCTCCGTTGTGTTTTTAAAACGTGTCGCATGTGCATTAATTTCTCTTTATCACTTCATTAAGTTCTCGTTGGAGAGAAATTTTAAAAAGTCAGGATAATTTGGTCCGTTTTATATTAATTATTATTATATAGTTATAAATTTTTCGTCGATAATTTCTGTATCATGGCCCTAAATTGTTTGTTTCTCTACCTGTGATTATATCTGGTGTAGGTAAAGAAAACCGTTTCTTGAAACTTGTTAAAGAATGGTTATTCGAGAGCAAGGAGGTGGAATATTTGTTTAAAAGTAATGAGTAAATTTCTCTTTTTGCATAGAGAAATTATACTTGTGTTACTTTATTTTGTATTTTGCATGTTATGATTGCCTGTATTAGTTCCGGCATTGTCTTTTTTTCCCAATTTTTCTTTTTCTTATTGATTATTTTTGTATCGACTTTTAATATTTGTAAAGTTACTTGTTAAAAGCGGCACAGCGACTGTTATTTTGTTGTTTTCTGTATTTTTGTTGGACCGGAAGAGTCGGTTAACCCCAAACAGAATGTTATCCTAGGGGAACCTTTCTTCCTCGATTTTAATTTTTGTAATATTTACTTACGTGTATGAGTTAATATGAGGAACAAATAAATAATAATATATGGAAGGTAGGAAAGAGGTAGTTTATACGAACAGAAAAACTGATCATCTTTCTTTGCTACATTATTTTTTATTCTACAGCAGGTTTGTGTAAATTTATTTCGCCTTTCCCCCAACGAGGATTTTTTCAGGAGAGTGCGTCCAAAAATGTGATTTGTGTTAATTTAGGAATTGCACCTTCCATCATCTACACAGCTCGTATGTGCATATTTAAGTTGATGAACGAAAATGCGTGTTTTACTGGTTGGTGTTTTTCCCCTTCTGGGATTGAAATTCCTCAATAAATCATTTTATTTGATGAGATGGGCCATAATAAAAAAGTTACGATTGCTACATCCAAAGCAAAAGCGTTTCCAATGGTTTAAATTGAAATGTTTCGACTTCATTAATGAAAATTCGTTTTTTTTTAGCGTTTGATATTATTTCCGGTCGGTTGCTCCAGCGATGCCGCGCTCTGCGATTCCGGAAATATATTTCGACGATCTTTTTTGTTTCGTCTTTGGGAATTAATTGTCAAGTGCGCGCACGTAGCTCGTTTTTTGTTTGGTTTGTTTCCTCCAATCAGTTAAAATAATTAAACTAAAAGTTGCGAGCAGAGAGGTTGTCTGCGTAATTGGATTCTTGACTCACGGAAAAATGTTTGTTCTCAAAGATTCCTGCTCAGTGCTTGATTTCATATCTCGCTATTTGATATTGAAGTTGCTCCGTATGTTCCTCTCGTGGTCTGCTGTTGTCTTAGTGAATATTACTCTATTTACAGAAGAAAAATTACGTTTACCTCAGTGAGAGACTATAATTTACATCATTAGACTACGTGACCTTGTTTGAAAATAATTTATACTTTTTCCTTGAAATGTTCATCGTAATGATAGTTGAGATGATGAATTTAACTCTTTTGAATTAAAATTATTACCTAACAAGTTGTTTTTTTTTGACTAATAGACTAACAATTTTAATCCCAAGGAAGAATAGATTTGAAAAAAGTCCGGCCGGACCGGGAATTTCCTTGTTTATAATTCTAATATTATTCTTTTTAATAACTAGAATTACGTACAATATGAGTACTGTATTTTCCAATACAATTTCAATTCGTCTTTAATTAGCGATTCATTATTCACAAACATTATCTTCCCTCTATTATAATGCTCCGAAATAGGTTGCGTTACACATAATGTGTATTACAATAGAATTTCAATGTCCGCCGAATGGCAGGTTTCGCTGTACTTCATTTTCATAATTATAACCAATGCTCTGCCGTTCTGATAAAATTTTATAAATAATTTTATTTTGCTCTAACTTATAGAATGACTTTTTTTAACTCAAAAAAACTTTCTTTTTTAAGTTTGTTTTCCAGCTACGCATTTTTTCCGGATGAATGTTTTATTTTTTTAATCCTATCATAATTTCCGATACTTTTGTTGATTTCCTGTATTCGTTAATGATTTAGAATAATGTCAGTGAAAACCTCAATATCGGTACCTTTATATGCGTGTTTAGTTTTGGATTTCTTTTGAAGATAAAAATCGGATCCATAGCTAAGGAAGGTTATTAATGCTTAACTTTTAAATGAAACGGTCCGTATTTTCACCGCAAAATTACTACGAATATATTACTCGTAAGTGCTAGCCTCAATTAAAATAAATTGACTTGATTACAACCAACGTCACAATACTTTGTCGAATGCAACGAATAGCTTAAAACTTCAAGTTATGGCCTATGTTTCCGAGCTTTTACTAAACTTGCATCTGATCCACCAGACCTAATTTCTGCTAGTGTTAATACCAGCCAGTGAACAAAGGGACTTATCAACTGAGTTTCCTCCACAGAAAAAACAAAGGTCTAGTAGAGTTACATGTACAATTACAATTGCCGTCCCAAGACACTTGTATGACCTACTTGTTACACCGTCCTCTAGCATGGCTGAAGCCGCAGATATACATGTATAGGTATGCATTGAGTAGAATCTCCGTTATTACCGTAGCGTATCCATGCCGTTTCACGGGGTAAATTCGTTTAATTTGCTAATTAATAATAATTTTTCTATCAAATGGTTGACCTGGAAATAGATTTATAGGTTAAAAATTTCCAATAGCCGTCTTTGTCGGCGACCCTCGTCTCATCCGCTGGTGTTAGGAGAAAACAAGAGAGGACACCGCACTTTTATAACGCAGTTAGTCTTTTTAAAGTGCGGTGTCCTCTCTTGTTCTTTCCGAACACCGGCGAATGAGACGAGGGTCGCCGACAAAGACGGCTTTTGGAAATTTTTGACCTCTAATTCTTTAACAACCGCATTCCAAATTTTCTTTCTTTACATCGGAATAGTTTGAAGACAATAAATTTTGAAATAATATTTATTTATGCTTTTTAAAGAAAAATGCGTCATTTTTCTCTTGAATCACTTGGTGGAGGAGATTTACTATACGTAAATACGTAATTCCCATGATTTTCTCGAAATAGTTGAAGATTTTTCCGAATTTCTTCATGAAATATAACGCTTTTTACGTAAATTTTGATATACGCTTTGCTAGAATTTTTCTGAACGTAGCTACCGATGTAGGTCATTCATTTCCATAATATATTACGTGCCGTGAAATTTCATTATCTGAATTGATAGGATCTTAATATTTACTTAGCTTAGAGGGCTCCTTTAGTGAAAAGTTTGTTTTAGGAATAGAGTGCGTTATATACATTTTAAATTTCGTAAAGTAAATATTTTATAATTTTATCTAGCACGAAGAATTTTCCAGAGCCATGGTGGTTTGCATCTAATTACCTGAATATAGGTCAGGCTCGCATAATAATAAGCACTGTAATGCATTATTTAATGGTAAATTCGATGGGTCAAGAGACCTTTCCATTACTTTATGCATTAAATTTTGAGGATACTTTCTCAGATCATCCTTCAATCGAATTACTCCTCAAGATCAATGGAAATACGAAGCTGCCGAAGTAAATTAATCTGCGACGTCTGTAGATTGAGATGACGCCATATGAAAGACGTTAGTATGTAATGAAAACTTTCTAATTTTCTCACTAAAATGTTTTTTATGAGGTGACGATGGCCGAAACAGGTTTGAATAATAGAATTCTACTTTGGAACTTACCAAGTTTTATTTATATATTATCATCAATAAGAAATCGCTATTCAGTGCCCTTCCTGTTGCGGTTGGCTTGTTTATATATTCATCACATAAGGATAATAACGCCGATTTAATGTTATAATGTAACGAATAGATGTGTAATAATGTAACAACATAAACAGCAGATAATTTACAGCAATAAAGAATCATGTAAATATTTATTTACGTGGAAAATATTTTGTCAAGACAGGATCAGGTTTTCTAATATTTCACTCGTACAAACACTCTCTTCTTTCCGTAACTTTAATCCCCGATCATGCGCCAAAGTTAATGCGTTTTACATTTTATTTCAATTCTAGAACCGATGATTATTTCTTTTCGTTACTCTTCCCCGCAGTATACGCTTTCTCATTTAGCCATCGATGCTCTCTATCGGGAATTTTGGGAATTCATGAGTAGTCGTGTTTTCGTCATTCATCTGATCCGTATATCCTTTCATCGTCTGCAGATTTCCAAAGTATGGCGTGTGAGAGATTGAGAATGTGTGTAGAAGTTTAGACTTCGGCGTCGGTTGGAAAATGGTGTCAATCAGCATTTAACCTTACGGAATAATATTTTTCGACTGCCGTCGTTGGTGTCGGAAGACTCCCTCGAACTTCCACGCGATATGGATTGAGTCGTAGTCGGGAATTTAATACGGAATCCCTGGAAATATATCAAGGCTACGAAGTAGGAAGATGAATGGAATTATGATGTTGTCACAGCCACTTTTAGTTCGGTTAAAACACCAATCTGTATTCATATAATTCGGTACGTCACCCTTCAAAACTAGTTCTATGTGTCCCTGGGAACGTTTTTCATGATTGAATGGAATTGAATGAAATCTGGGCGAAAATAGTTTGACGTGGCCCTACTCGAACCAGGAACTACTAGTTTCTGTGTCAGAAGCTTAAACTAATTGAGATACTTCGAAATCATATCAATATGGAATTTCGAGGTTCGAGAGATCCGGGTTCGATTCCCAACTACAGTATACTATTACTAAAATACATCAGATATCAATACTACAATAGGATACAAGATTCTTTATCTAACATCAAGCTTTTTTTACCAATATCTACTCATTACTTACCGAAATTATTTTCATAATTTGATAGTTCAATTTGTGTATAACCTCATGGGAATGAATAAGATAACGCTGCAAGTTGTTATGTTTGGTAATCATTTATCTAAACGTATTAGATCTTATCTTTATGCTATTATTCCTCATCGCAATCCACAAAGTAATTAAAGATAGTATATAGTCCTGTTTTACTCGTAACATGATGGACTTAGGCTGATGTATCATAATGTGTGGGTGAAATATCATACGGTGTGGATTAAGTTCTCAGTATTAAGTTGCGTGGTTACATAATTCCATAGATATTTTATTACTGGGAACGTTAGTTATTTGTTCAGCGCGCTAATGGAAAAGTAAGTGCTCAGATGTTTAGCTCCACCTCTTTTCAAGGCTCGCGTATTGATATATGATACCAACTATGCCCGCAGCTTTAAACATTTATCTGCGCTCCTGTAACATGTAAACATATCATAGGATAGCCCCAACCGTTGGACCTTCACTCTTCTTCTTAGTCTATTTAGATGAAGGACATAGGGGTTAGAAACGAGCAGAATCGATCCAAAATGTATGCCTAATTTTCATTGAGTGATAAATTTGATCATACGAGAGATTCTCAAGAAATAACACTTGCAATACTAAACATATTAAGATAAAAATGGCATCGAACTTTTGTGTTGAACTTTACACTCATTAAGTCGTCAATTCGAGAAAACTTGTCAATTTGAAATGAATGTGTTACAACGTGAAGGGAGTTGCTGTTTGACAATGCAATTATTCGCGATTGTCTGCATGCGATAATTTTTGGGAACAAATCGATCTAGAATGTTAATTTATTAAGATATCTAGTAGCGAATATTCTATTATCAAGGGTACTCTTCCTTAGATTATTGAAGGGATTAGCTGGTTTGTTTTATATAACTTAAGGCTCTTTCGAAAGTCGACTATGTGCCATTCTACAACGAAATAAATTTTATGTATGTGTGGGCCCGCAAGAAAGAAATTTGAGATATTCTGTTCGACTAGAGATGTTTTTGTTTCTTTTCCGTAAAAAAATATGGAGCCTTGTGACATGCTATCAACGCAATCGTAAGTAACGACGTACCGCAATCATTATCTGGAAGAAGAAAGTCGTGTTTTACAGGTGAGCGTAGTAGCATTTCGTTTAGAAGAACCCTCGAAAAGGAAAGGAAAGTTCTCTTTGTCTAAAATTCATCCCATTTTTTCGAAAAATTATATCGAAATGTTGGATGTTTTCAGCCAGAAAGAGTATGTAAATTGGAAAATCACAAGCGTAAACTGTGTGCGAGGGGAGTAAGACCTATTAAAAAGCTGTGAATAGTCGCAATTTATGAAATTGAACTCCAACACAGTGGATGTCAGTTCGGAGAAAGGATTGTCAGAGGCCGCGAAAAACCCTTATTATTACAAACTCAAACATTCAATGTCAACATGGGAATATTATTCGTGAGGACGGAAAAAGAATGAATTATACGGTAGGAAAATTTGGAAGGTTGGAAAAGGACATAAAGGAATGTGTTAGGAAATCGTTAGTCTCCTCCCATACACAGATTTTCGTTAACATACTGAATATCATAGTTTATTTAAATGCCAAGGGCAAGGAAATAATTAAGTATCCTTCCGCGATTGTGTCTCCGTGAAACTCCTATTTTTTCTCCCTGTTTTAATTCTTAACATAAGGCTTAGGTCATCGAATGACACCACGGTTATCTTTTATTTCGCAATCTTTTGTTACGGTAAATTACTCTGTTATTTTTTTTTGCTTTCTTAAACTATAAACTTTTACAATTCACAATTAGTGTGTCATAGTGAGCACTCTAATTTCAGGCTTAAGTACGATATGAGTATATTCTGTTTATTTATTTTAAAAGTAGTAAAGCTAATAAAAATAGTATCCATGTACTCTAATTCATGAATTAGTTTACATTTCTACAAATATTTAATAAAAAATTATATGGTACTAATTCAGTCAGGGCTGGTTATAGCCAACAGTATTAGTAACGTAGTATATCAAAATTATTCCAGGACATCAAGGGAGTTGTTTCATTTATTTACGTTTTTTAATACTTCGATTGCTTATGGTATAAAAATCAACTAAATAATATACCTTAGATACATGGTACAGACTTGTTTCTTGCCATCGCCACAGTCCTTAGTTCATGCTACAATTTTAGTTTGGGTCGGTTAGAGCCAACATAGTAATACCATACCAAGTAATGTCCTTCCTAGACACCAAGCGAGTTTTATTTATTTATTTTTTATAATAGAATGTCGTAAAAGTCTGATTACATTCGTTTTATCTTAAATAAATGCGGGGCGTATACACAAATCAAGAAATATTTGTTATATAACTGCAGGTTTGCTAAATATATCCCTACGGGGTCCTCCATGGTCCCCCTTTGGTATGTGGAGGGTTAAGAACAATAGAGTTCGCAAGAGAAAAGAAGTGGATCATTACTCGCAGGAGACGAAATGAAGTCAGGAATGTCGTCGTTCCGTCCGAGGAGAAGAAAAGTTTTCCGCTCCCCCTAAAGATTCGCATCTCCCTTCTTTTTCGTCCATCTGCATCTTTCCGTAGGACCGAATCTGTTTCCCTTTTCCTTCTTACGTTACTTCCTCCGAGCGTCTTTATCCCTCCTTCCCGTCTCGTTGTTTTCGTTCCCTCCCTCCTTTTTCCTTCGAAAGTAAGCAGGATTGATTTTCTTCTCGGAGAAGGAAGTTTTCGAAGAGGATGGATAGAGCATAATGGGAATGTTGGAGATATCTAGGAAGATTTTCTTCTTGCGATTCCGAAGGCACAGTCTTCATCTTACGGATGGGCGTGGTCACAGACAGTCCGCCGTTTTTGTGAATGATGATGCGTTCCCAATTCTTCTTCCCCAGCTTTGGGATACTTCCCTCTTAGCTTACCATTTTCCTTAAACGTCGTATTCTTCTCCAGTGTCCTTTTCTTCGCGAGCATCCTGAACTGTAAATTGCCTTATCATGGTGTTATGTAAGTGGAAGGAAAATACAGCTTATGGATGATTATTGAAAAAAATGACCTAATAAAAAATACATGATCTTTTGGCGTGGTGTAACCCTGCGGTGTTTTGTGTTAGAATTTTTGCTAGGCCTCGCAAATCTTTAGTTTCCCGTCAACGATGTTTGCTAGCAAGTTATTTCAGCAAAAATTAATTTGAATGTCTCGGAATAATACAAATCTCCACTCCAGAAGATGATGCATTTCTGAATTCATGTTTGTATTCTTGCATTTTGGAATAGATTCTGTTGTAGAGAATGTCCTCCTAGGGATAAATTGATAAACGAAGGAATTAATTAAATTTCACAAGTAATACCTTCAGATACTGTAGAATGCGATGTTATATTTAGATTTTTGTTAATTTAAGTGAATTTACTTCTTTAGATGAAAATTATTCCGCTCCATTAGAGGATTGACTTTCAGTTAAACTAATATGTCCACCCCGTAGATTTTGCAAAATATTCCTAGGTTCATTTTCAAGTGTTTTCACTTTCGTTTGTGTTTACAATGCCCAAACTCTTTTTCCCAAGAGTTACTTTCTTTGATTTCTCTTCATTTATGATTTGGCTACTTGGGTACATTCGCCTCCGCCTTGAATTCGGAGTACCACCGGGGAAAACGCAAGCGGCGTCGTAGATTGAGCTTTAATATTTTAAGGAAGTGGAGCATGGAAAAGTTTTTGGGGCTTATTAATGAGCTTCGGATTTTATTTGCCTTTCCGAACAATGGCTGGAAGCGTCTTTTAATAACAGTCTCAACAGTATTAAGAATATTTAGCTTTCTCACAAATTCAAGCTGTTATTAGATTAAATTTTCTTTACTTTTTGGTATCTCTGAGATTGGTGGTTTTTCATCTAATTACAGACAAAGTCGTTGCATATCATACATATCATACATTATTTTTTGTAATTGAGATATATATGAGTGAATAAACTACCGATTCAGAGAATCGGATTTTTGTATTGAATGTCTAATACGATCTTATTAATAATGTAAACTTGCTTTTTTCCAAATTAGTGTAAGTTAGTGAACTCTTCAATTTCAGGATTATGTATGTATTGAGTATGTCGAGTTACCGATGTATTTTTCTAGTAAGGAGAATTTTAATAATGATATAGTTTTTAATATTTTGTAGGAAGAATAATTATTCTAATTATAATTTTTCCTTATCAACATTGTGATTTGTCAGTTTAGGATAATGCTTTGGACCGTTGACTAAGTCCCAGTTTATGAAGTTAGAGATTTTTTACCCAAACCACAGTATGAGATCGTGACAATATATCGTGACAACAAAGATGGACATTTTAAATTTTTAAATTATTTTTTTTACATATGACATTGATGTCTCGTCAGGAAAAGCCTGTCGACGGGACGTATGCTAACATACAATTGTGATGCAGCAAATTTGGTCAAAAAAAGGAAAAAAATATCAGCTTAACCCTGGTTTACATACAATTGTTATACAGGAGAAAAAAATTTAAATTAGGAGTAAACTTCCTAATTCTTGTGTTTTCACTGTGGAAAAATTAACAAACATAACGCTGCCATGGCTCCTAGGCTATGAAAATTCTCAATTCCTTTGGCTTCCATGAAGCATTGAACCATTGTATTCACAAGGGAATAATTCAAAGACAATTATTTCAAGAAACTTCATTTTACACGCTGTCCATTTCAACGCATTCATTACTTTCGAGACCGTCTCTGGATTTATCGACGTTGTGTAGTGGACTTTCTGACCTAGCACAGAATCACAATTCGCAATAATGGCCACGATTCGCACTGTCGTATCAGTCTGAAGAATCATCCGCAAAAAACAGTGGCCTGGTTTAATTAAATGGAAGCAAAAGAATAAAGGGACTTCTGTGAATCTCAGCTGTTTTTTAATCGTAACCTTTTTTCCTCGGTGATATTTTCCGGTGACGCCCTATCCGTGTATTGCACTGGAAAAATAAAAGAAGAAAACCTCCACCAGAACACGTGGAATTGATGGTGACCTATGATAGCCATTTTTCTGTTCGACCCGCCATATAATTAAACAACCTGTAAATGTTACCTTTTTAAGCGGCTTGCAATATTTTCTGTTGCTATTCATTTAATTCCCCTCAAAAAATTTTTGATTATTGTTTTCGTTAATGTTGACAGTAATTCGACGTTAACCTTTCTATATTATGAGTTAACTTCTTTTGTCTCGGTTAATATAACTCAATAGTAACTTCCTTTTAAATTATTAATTTTTCTTTGCGGAAATCTGGAATTTATTTCTCTTTCATAAAAATATAGTCATGTATTATTTCTAGCGGATGTAATTTATGACTTTTTAAGAAACAAATGCTTAAAATATTATACTTGATAATGTTTGCGAATAAATTACTTTATGGAATTTTCATCCAAGATAAGACTCAAATAGTATTCATGCATTTGCTCTCAGCCCGAAATTTACTGACCTACTTTTTATCTTATCTTGATATGATCGGACCTTTTAGGACCATAAGCTATGGAGATCCATAGTGTGACCCTCGTCTAGATATTACACCTTCTCTAAGATCAATCAATTAAATGTATTAGGGGGAAGGCACAATATGTAGTTGAAGTCTGATATCGTTCTAATTAAAAGCTATGGTAAAGTTCTCCATACGTTTTTGTGTTGAGCAATACCTTCTTTTGTGTTTTTCGAATTATTACTTTCTTCATTTTTTGCCTATTGTGTAATTGAACCTAAGAAGTGACATTCTGCCCTTAAATTACATAGTAGCTCTTTCGTAAGGCTTCTTTAATTTGACCTCTGCATTTCATCATCGTGCTTGAATATTACATTCATATTATAAGGCTGAAGATAATAGTTTCTCGTTTTAATTCTAAAAAGATAATGTTTTGCAACTTCCTATTGTTTTATGTTCTAGTTCTGTAAAATGCATCGATCATTATGTTCGAAAACATTTATGGTTATTGAATTTTCTCCGGTGTATGAAATCATAGATGCTGCTGATTAATCCTGCTTGCAGTAGCGCCATTTTTTGGGAACGAAAAATTTTGGTTTTCACGCCAAATTTGCACAAATGCGTAGTTAAGCCGGAATGAGGTCGATTCTCTTTTTTCCTTTTTGCTCACTCATTTGTTTTCGCATTCGGGCATCCTTTTGTCTTCTTGTCGCCGCTAACGAGGTTTCGCCACCGCCCTTTTGTTTGCTTCCGCGATTCAGAGTATTGCGTGCTTTTGAATGTCTTTGGAATCTCGCAAACCGCGAGAAACTTCTCTAGCTGCGAATTATAATTCCAGAAACCTCCGCCGTCCACGCGGGGGGAGCCACCTCCACCCATCACCGGGCCAAGGAATCTTCCGGAAGGACAAATATATTCATAACTGCCGTCATAAATATGTCGGTTTTGAAAGCGCGTTGCATTCGCTGCTCCAGAAAATGTACGGAAGCCATTTTCTCTCGCGACGAGCGATTCGTACACTTTCAGCCGTAGGCCCAGGGGCGGCTCTATAATATTTCGAATCAGAGGTCGGCTCACGTATTTTTGCGGATCCGACTGTGTGATGAATGCCTGTACGTGCACTTCGAAAGGCTCTCCCGAACAAAGCTCAAAGCGTGGGTGAAAGTTCAGCCATCTCTCCGAGGCTTCTGGTATTGTGAATAGTGTGCAGTTCCACTATGCTCCCCTAGTCCATGGTCCCATAGGCGTGCTGTTTACCACTCGTGTGCTACTTATGAGGCTGTGTTCTACACTTCGATCAATCTCCTTCCACATTTAACGCTGCTCACTTAAATACAAAATTTCCTTGTCCTTATAGCATAAAAAGATTTGAGATACCAGCAAAAATTGTCCTTACATGTTTGGAGTAAGGTTTCTAGATATTATTTTAAGGGTTTCTAGGTAGTAAATTATATATTTTCTCACTGGCGCTATGGATCTTTTGTAAGAGATAAGCATTGCGATTTCTTGACTCCCATATCAGAATTCAAGATATGTAATGCATCATCTTTCACTTTACTTATCCTTACTCTATAGTTTATATGTATATATATATATATATTAATATAGTATAGTTAGAGTAATACCATATCATGGCTTTCTGGCAAGAATGTTTTTCAAAATGATACATAAAATTAGGAGTAACTAATTAGGTCAGGATTTCGTAAGGATTTGGCTCTGCTTAAATATCTACGGCCCAAGAAATTTGTATTTCCCATCAAGTTGTTCTTATTAATCTGCTTCATTTTATCCACTTTTAAATATTGGCAACAAGTTCATCGCTACTATTCTTTCTTTTACATCAGAATTTCGTATTCTATAGGTCGCGAACTATTTCGTATTTTTTTCTATTTCCTTGCATATGAACGAGGTATTGAACGATGCATCTCATCCCTCTAGCTCTTGCGTATGCGACGAAGCACATATACCTGTTACGAAGGCAACATTTTGTATTTTCAAATCAACAAATGATGGAAATAAAAAATGGATGAATGGAAAATTTCCTTGAGGGGATATAATATCTCTTTGCGTTTCGGTTGCCTCAGTGAGGACCTCTGGTGGTTGGTGCCGCTGCGTGGAGCACCATTACCTTGAACATAAAGCCCCCACTTACATAAGTGAAAAGGACGTTGCTCGGTAGTTTAGTTGGTAAGAACACCTGTCCGGAAAGTGGGACACCTGGGTTCGAGTCCCGGCCAAGTTACTATTTTTCACTCCTTCTATAACCTTTTCAAATTAAATAAAATATAGTAGCCAATTCTTATCACTAGTGTTATAATTGAAATTTAGCATTATTTTACAAAAATGATTAAAGTAAATCGAATATCTATTTTGGATTACGTTGCAAGAGCATGAATAGTAGTGGATGATTGCATGCTTATTTGTTTAAACCTTAGAATGGTCACGCTTTGATTTTTAAAAGATTTATTGGAAGATTTGCACAAACGTGGAAATATTATTTTTCTACGATATAGTAAAGAGGTCACCAGGTAAGCAGTGTGTAACTTTTCGAGAGAAGAACTTTTCTTCGGGATCGAACTATCTTAGCAATGGGATGGGAGAGCCTGACTCTCGCATTAGGAGTCCTGCATGTTTCCACCCCTTTAACATTGGTGTCGGAGTGGCTGAGCGTGTTCTGCTATCAGATCACCATCGCGATGTGACCGCGTGTTAACCCCTGCTCCTGCCACTGTGTGTGTGTGTAGATCCAAGTTGTTCTTGTCGGTCGTGACGACTGCTCAGAGTGTTTGTATGTTCGGACATCTGAGAACGCACGGAGAGCCACTCTATTTTCTTGGTTTTTTTCGAACGTTTTAGGGAAAGAAGCGCTCGACTGACGAATCACCAGATTTTAATTCGTTATCATTCAGATGAGTTATTTTCACTCTATCAGCAACCATGAAATTTCTTTAAAAACTTTGTTTCACTAGAAAATTTAGGTAATACTTATGTAATAAAGTCATATTTTGTTGTTAAACTGTGTAGCTGCACAATTGCACACTGTATGCATAGCACGAATCGTTTCGAAAGAGTAAAAATCTAAATGAAAGAGATACATTTCACAAACTTTCTACCTTCGGGAACTATCATTTGTTACCATTTAGCCTGTCCCTTACATTGTTACTATTTCTGTATTATTAAAAGATACATACTTAAATTTAAATTAGTTTACGTCCTGCATGGATAAGTTATTTTTTCCTAGCTTAAGTTGCGGTTTTCGCTTTATCTTGGTTGGTGTTTTCAAATTTTGCAGGTATAATGCGTATCTCATAAGCTTTACAACCTACTGCATCGAACATCTGTTTGAAATTGGGTTAAATCCCTCGTCTTTTTCGATTTAAAAACTTAGTCTTTGACCTATCCGGTCACTAGTACGATTACTTACGTTAAATCATAGAAATATAACATACCTGAAGATATTGAACAATTATTCCCTTTATCATAGTAACATAGCGATTAAAATAGAATTTTTGGGATTAGTTTTTCATTACAAGTAATAAAAATGCTTTATTTTCTTCCAAATTACAATTTTTATGTGTTTTAACAGAGATGCACTCTTTCCTCAAAGGTGTTTAGTGGAGGAGAAATCAAAATCATGTTTGAGCCTGTTTATTCGGTACGATCGCTTTCTGTACGCAGAGATTACTTAACGGGGCATTTCTTCTTCGGAGCAAAACGAATTTGTTTCCATTCATCGCCGAAAATCTTCGCAGAACAGAGAAAAAAGCCTCCCACAATAACTTCTCCCCTTCGACGCATTAAAGCAAAAAATGTATCCCATTCCAAAGCGTGTTTCGGAAGCTTCTTTTGGTCGAATAGGGAGAGTTTTGAGCGACGGTAAAATGCCCTCTTTGCAACCACCCCCACTCCGATTTCTCAAACTCCTCCTTTCCTTGCGGTAAGTGGCGTAAGGGAATTTGAGGATTTTTTGCGTCGGGGAGGGTGGCGGGGACTTAGGCGTTTTTTTGGAAACCCTAAGAGTTTGGAGGAAGAAAATAAGAAGAAGATGATACTGTTACTGACGTTCCCCTTTGGTGAACGCTTTTTTTGGCTCCTGAAAGACCTTCTCCTCGCCCATCCTCCCGAAAGACCTCCTTAACTCCCTCTCTGTGCTGAAAGAATCGCTTATTAGGATCGTTTTCCCCCTCCTCGACGATCCCTGTATGAAATTTAAGGAGCGGGTGAAAATTTTGATTTTTTCCTTCTAAAAGTGCCCCGTTTATGTCTCTTGTGCAATATCGTCAATAAAGATTGCTACGAATATGTTATGAATTAGGCCACTGGCAGCAAAATTGTTTTCTCTTTTGTTTTGACATTAGTACAAGTTATTTATTTACGCACATTCGTTCTGTTACTACCTTAATTATTGAGGAGATTATGGAAGGCTCTACGAACACTTGGAATGAATCACGTCTAATTTTATTTAACAATGCCAAATTGCCAGTGAAGTATGAGCCAGGATTCAGAACTGAGCCTAGCCATCTCTTGAAGTTTGTTTGAATATTTGAAAATTACTTTTTATTGTCTGCTAAGCTGCGTTATTTCTCTATTCACTGGCATTTGAATACCTTCACATTAAAGCCTCCACGAACTATCATATTTTAAAATAATCATCTTTATTTTTTGCGTATACTCTCCAATTTTAACGTATATGTTAGAATTTCCATTGCAACTAAATTTATTGTTAACATTTTACTTGATCATTATCTTGAAATCTTTTAGGTCGGGACTCCATAGTCTTGCTTTAGATTTTTGCTTCAGAAGTTCGTTCCCCGTTTCTTTCTCCTCCTCTCCATATCCGTGAATTATCAGTTTCGTTTCTCACATTGTTATCGTAATCATTTTGTATCGTTCACAGGTTTCTCATGGTTCTTTATTATTCCAACAATTTGTTTTTTTCTTTCCTTTTGGCCGGATCACTTCTCGTGATGCGTACATTTCCTTAAGTTTTGATCATATAATTGCTTCGGAATTCTGCATTCACTTTTAAGTATATTTAGTCCTTGTATGTACAATAGCTCAGTATAAGCTCAGTGTCAGCTACATTAAGTATTTAACTGTAGTTAAGTTTTAAGTGAAACCTGAGTATCGTTCTGGCAATGACTTTTTATACTTAATCCATGGCTTTTTCTTTCTCAATTCCACCATGTTGCCTCTTACTCGTCTTCCCTCTTTTTTCCTGGGCATATCTCATATTTCCTTTCTCTGTTTTTGCCCATCTTTTTCCTTCTCGACCAAGGCAAATATGGCAGGGTTTCCCCTTCGGGGAGAAGCAAAAAAAAAGAAGTCTCCGAAGACGAAAGTGAAATTATCTCTACTCGATGGGTTTTCGGAAGCAATTTTTCCCTTTTTGCCCATCGTTACGCAGTCATTTTGCCTTATTTCGACCTCGTAATATTCGACACTTTCGTGGTATTCGAGAGATCTGCTCTTTGGGAATTTCGCCCCTCGGCGTTGCGTTCTTATGTTGGGAATCTCCAATATTTGATTTAATCTCAGGGATGGATCGTTTTGAAAATGCGATCACCGATTGATGTCTTTTAAGGTACTGAATGATTTCGTCTCCTGAAATCTGTAATTTTGATTTAAAATAGTAGATAGACGTAAGTTTAAAGTGCAAAATCATGATGGATTCAAATATTGTAATTTGGATTGATATTTATTATTTTTATTGATAAATTTTCATGGGCAATATATAATTGCAGAAAATTTGCGTTCAATTTTTTTCCGATCTTGACACGAAGACGGTTTTCATTGACACAATGTAAACGTTCATTTATTTTCAAATATTTGCATGAGCAACTGGAATTTCTGAAGGCATCGTCCTAATCTAAGTGAAGGATTAGAATGAAGATGAATTGCTGGTTGTAAGTTCAGCTGACTTTATCGATAATGGTTTTATAATAAACATTTTTATAAAAATTGAAAAGAAAACGTCTCGCCTTTCTTCGGATCGCTGTAATAGTGTAACTAACTGTAATTTAATTATTTTAGAGGATGGTTATTAATGAAGAAGATAGAATTCTTGATTTTTCTTTTCAACTCTCTTTTCTAAGCCTGATTATATATTCTCTCCCTATGTATTTTCGATTAGTTCCAACCGTTATATTTTTGTGAATCATTCTTTGACTGCTACACTATTTGATAATGTGGGTGCATTTTTGTCTGCTTATCTGTACACCATGACAGACGGAAGGAGGGTTAGTAACTGAAATGCAAACCAATAAAAGTATTCGAATATTTCTCAAAATAAAGGATTTACTATTACTGCGATCTTATAAAGTTTATATTTAACGCCAGCCATCTTTCTATCTTCTGTGCTTTATAGTTTTTCTACTACTACCCGCCGTTTGATTAATTACAGTAATCGTCTATAACAGGTTTTCATCAACAAATCTGTATAACAGTGTTAATATGTATTCTTAGATCTTCCCTTAAATTTACCTTTAGGAATTTGGAACACTGAAATTGTTGCATAAGAGTCGTACATTATAAGCTATATAACTTGCAGTTGTAAATTTTCTGAGCAATTGAATTAGGAAATATCCCCATAAAGATATTGCCAATATTACTGGACAAAATCACCTTCGTTCAAGATGCAGTCCACCACAAACCTGTTAGCGAATATCAAGTTTAAATATTCTTGCCAACTGCCTTTTAAACGGAGAAAACTCCTCAGTAAAACGAACCCATTCCCATCCTTAGAAAATCCGATATAGCTTTTTCTCCCATAGGGCTGGATCGGAGACCAATGAGGTTTACACCTTCTCAACTTCTCAAGACGTAGAATATCGTAGATAAAGATAAAAAGAAATTTTCGACACATTACCAACTTCGAACCGGTCGGATGAAAATTCGCTATGCGAGAATCTCTCGTTGTTTTTCCCCTCCTTCTATTATGAAGTTGTAATGCGCCCGGAGCCATGTTGTGCGTGTCGTGAGATATCGGATAGATAATCCATCGCATCCGGATTGGTACCCTTGGGCACCCTTTGGGAAGGAGGATGTGATGAGAAAGTTAAGCCGTCATCTCCGCACCCTTTGGCCCGCGAACTCATCTTTCTCCGTTCCTTATCCGTATTTACATCTCCGCCGTCTTCTTCTAATTTTTCCTCCCTTTCGCATGGCGTCTTCAAAGTCCCCATTGCTTTCAAAGTCATTTCCTCGTCTTTTCATCCCGTTTTGCGGCCCCTTTTTGTATATCATTATCCCCCCATCCACATTCACCCTCTGGAGGACTCGTGTCATTGGACCAGCTTGGGCGATTGCGTGGTCGAGTCGTTGGTAAAGTTGTTGTTATCGAATCTAAATTTGTCTCGGTTGAACCTTATTCCTTAATTGAATGTTAGCCTAGAACGTCCTTGCCGTATGGAATGGTATTGTGGCAGCGTTTTCCGCGAGCGTAACCATGGTCACTAAATTCGTCGGCCTGATTAACCGTGGGTTTAATCGTGGGCGAGGAATCGTGGTATTGAATTACCTCAACACTTCTCATGTTCTTGCATCACTGCTTTCCCGATTGTCTGGATTACCAACGAGAATAACACACTCCCACGTACGCTGGAAGGCATCCGCTTCTAGCATCCAACGATATTGTTCCAAACATCCAATCCCTCAAATAACAGAATTATTTTTTTAATTTCGACGAAAACTGGCTTATTTGTCTTTTGGTCTGATTTTAATTTCGTATTAGAAAAACAGCGACAGGTTTAGAATTATCGTTTAATATAGTCGGGCACTTAAAGACATTCTGTATGATTACCAAATCATTTATAATGTACTTCCGGTGCTAACCTTGTGCTGGTAAATTATGGGAGGTTTCGTTTCATTTTTGAGTTTTCACTCAAGAAAATAAGAATTCATAAATCGAAAGTGTGTGATGAGAAAAAACTATATATTAATTAGTGAATCTTTAAGACTTCTCCGTCTAAAATTACAGGAGGATTTAACGAAACGAATTAGAAAATAGTAATCGAAATGTGTAGGAGGGTTGGATCATTTCATGGAAAGTCAACGGTGATAATCACTGAATTGTTGAAAGGGATTAAGGAAATAAACACAGCTTATAAAATCCAAAACTTTTTATTTTGTAAGTTTCAAAGCTTTTGTAAAGAATGTGTTCATATAAATGATAAATTAAAAAATATAGTTTCGGGTATTTTTTTGTATTTGAAAAGTTGATGTATAGTTATTTGTTTCCCACTCGGGTATATTTTTCGGATGTACTAAATTTAATCGGAAATACTGTGTCGATATGTCGAAATATTTTAACTTACTTTCATTTGAGTTTTGAGAGCAAGTTTCCAAGTTATTTTATTGCAGCATTGGTTTTACTAATTTCCGAGATCAAGTATTTTCCACGTGCTATCCTCATAGCGTAGAACGGACTTTTTAATTAACTTACCAGAAGTCAAATTGGATTCGGAAAGAGAAGATTGTTCTTTCGTATTGAAGTTATGGATGGAAGCCCCGTTTGTTTTCATGACTTTTGCTTGGACTTCGTCTGCTTGTCTTCATTCTGTTTTGCGGTTTCTTTCCACTGCAATGAATGCTCCGCCGCAATGCGAATTTGCCTGGAATTTAATCGGTGCAGCCTTATGATTACGTACGTGTGTTAGTTTGCATGTAGACAACCGAGATACGGAATTGAATGTGGGCGAACCAGAAATAGCTCTGCCATGGACAAGGGAAACTACTTGACCCTTTCATTTCCTTCAATCTGCCGGTGTGGATTGAGCTCGTTTAAAATGCTTGGGATCTATGGCTTTTAATTGGCTGGAAGCTCATTTTCGTGGTCCTTGGTCGTCGAATTATACCGGTGATTTTCTTTTACGAAATAGGTTTTATGGTGGTCGTAGATCTATTTAATATTTACTTTACTTATGATTTCGTAGAATTGCAGTTGATGAGTCCCTGAACTTTATCGTATAAAATACTGATCTATTCATCTTTGAAATTCGTATTAGTATAAATATTAAATATTTCGTTTATAATTTTTAATTTTTTTTATTTAACTACATTGCTTCATTATTTTTTACCCCTATGAAAATAGATATGGTGAAAATTAATCTCATGAAAATATTTAACTAAATATGATTTCCGATGCATAAAATATCATGAATCGAAAGTTTTAATTTATCTTATTGGTCCTTCGTTGTCGCAAAATATTCTAAAATCAGTTAATTGAGTACTACATATATCCCAATAACAGCGAATGTTTTCACTTTTTGAAAGACCTGTTTTTATTTCAGTTTATGTATGTAAATCTGATGAGAAGGAGAGAAACAGCAAGGCTGTTTTTGAAATGCATTCATGCTTGAGCCAAGGTAGAGTGGTATCAAAAATTGGGTATAAATTTCTTTATAGCCATTATATTCGATTATGATTCATGTGGTGTTCAATTCTTAAAAGGCGAGATGTTTGGCTGCCTGTTCATCTGAGCGTTCCAATTGAAGCCACCGTTCGAGAATGTTGATTTGCTTTTCCGGAGGTCTGGAATTCACTTATGGGAACTAAAAAGGAGATAACAGAGCCGTAATAATGAGCTAACCAATAGCCTACAAATGTTTGATTTCGGAAGTCTTTTCCTCGGTTTGTTCTCTCATACCTGGAACATACCAATCAGATTTATCTCGAGGAAATTTCAATCTCGGCCTAATAAACGCCCACATCTGTCTCCAAATCCATTTCTGAGGCTTTCATATTTCCTAGGCTTATCAATGAAACCTCTTTCCTCATTTCGTTCTTCATTTCCCTATTCCCCAAAAGGATTGTAATCCGGTACGTTTCTCCATATCTCTTCCGCCCTCTTCTTTCCTTCGTCCCTTTACAATTCCAATCCTTTATCTCTTTCCCTAAACTGTCTGACATCTCTTGCTCCGCTTTTTTCGCTGGACCAATGAGTTTCCCTCTCGAAACGCTTTCTGCCTCCTCCCCTTCCTCGTTCTCTCATCTCAGTATCACTTGGATTTTCCCTTATTCATTCGGAGATAGCGTAAAGTACCCAAATGCTCGCCCCATCCCCTCGCTCCCTTCCTTATCCGGTTCCTTTCTGTCTTTCGGCCTCCGCGATAGGCCGTTGTTTACGGTTAATCGTTTTTCTGCGCCCTCATTAGCTACGGGAGTGAGTATCCTTTAAGACGATCAGGGTCATATTCCCCTGAGTTCATATTCGCACCTTTTTGCCTTCGGATGCTCACGAATAGGACATTTTAACAAGAACATGAATCAAAACTAATTTAAATGTGTTGAGATATTCTTGTTTCTCGTGGGATGGGAATCGAGATAGGCGGGTTCGAACATTGGAAAAAATTTGGAGGTTGTATAGTGTATGGCTATACTCTTGGGTGGATCGATAACACGTTTTTTTCGAAATTGGTCAACGGTTAGTGCTTAAAGTTGTGGTTGGTGGTTGTGGTTGGTGTGTTGGTTGGTGGTTCTTATAATCCAAAAAAAATTTCAACTCGATCGGATTATGTCCTGAGGCTGCGATTTTTAGTCAAAATTTTAAATTTTTATGAAAAATGTCACATTTTTGCAATTTTTCTTGATGGTTTCTCAATGTTTCCTAAATGATGGCAATCAAATACATATATTGCTTGTATGTTGCTCTATGTTAATGATTTAGTGCGTTTGAATCAGGGAAAATGGTTTCTTAGTTCTCCGCAATCCGTCAAAAAGCGCAAAATATACAGAAATCTTACGGATGTTGGTTAGACAGTATGGTGGGTCGTTTTGTCTTTTTTTCTGATAGAAGTGTAGTACCCAGCAATAGTGACAAACCCACATTACACGTATTATTTTCTTTCCGAATCAAATACTATCTTCGGTGAGAATTTTTGAAATTTTGACAAGAAACGCCAAAATTACCAAAAATTCTAGTTCGGTTAAAACGAATATTTTTTTGGAAAAATATATGCCATTTGCCAATACTGTCACTCAAGCCTTCATATGCCACTTATGGGGCAGAGATGCCTCCAGTGGGACCAGAATAGGAGGCTAATTCATTAAAATTAAGCTCTTTTGTAATTTTTCCGTCCTCGTCTACCACAAACTTAAAGCACTAGCCGTTGACCGATTTCGAAAAAAATCGTTTTATTTCTATCCACCCTACTGTGCATTGCTAAATTCCCCAGCCTGATGATTACGTTATAACGTTGCAACAGATTCATCCTTTTATTCTGATGTGATATCGTACAAAACATCCATAGTTGTTTTGCATTAAAGGTTATCTAGATTGATATGTACCAGTAATTTAACGTGTTAATTGATACAAGACTACCTTTCTCTAAAAAATGCGGCTCAAGCCGTGATCATATTGGTTATTTTTAGAGGTTTGGTTGGTTATTTTAAGAGATAGTATAGCGTTTTTGGTTGGCCTAGTTTTTCAGTAATATCTGTGATGGCTTTACTAAGAGATTTTTGATTTCAGTCGAATGAATTTTAAAGCGGATAACAATCTTTAAGCTAGTGTTAAATACATGCCAACTAATTTTCTTTAATATGTGAAGAGTTAAAACTTATTGTGTATTGGTGATAAACTATCGTTTGCTACGAAATGAAATCTTTACTTGCTCAGCAAAATTTATAGGAGTCTAGATACTCTTCGTAGGCATTTTCTAAACATTTCTCGTAAGTTCTGTCCATTCACCTCTGCTTTAGAAAGCTTTAAATTATCATTCCATTCGCAGTTTATATAAGTTACAATTCAATCGCCATATTTTAGCTAAGGGGCAACATCGTGCTCTTTCGGCGCATAGCGTGGTACAACCTCAAAGTGTAATTGCAATGAAACATTGAAGAGCAGAATAAGATTGCCCAATGATGACCTATATCTATAAATCAGTCTATGGGTACACAGGTTCAGATTTAGTTCTCCAACTTTTCCGAAAATTAAGGCAACCGTAGCATAATCGAGTCGAATTCTAAGCCAGGAATGACATTGCAGTTCCATATTATGAGTTTTTTTCTGTTCGCAGACCCAAGTTTCTCGTAATTATCGGGCGTAATCGCGTCGGTCTCATATTTCCCATTCGTAGATGCGCATTTTGATTCGGTTACTTGGTTACGAGCTTCGGCGCTTTTTCCTCCGTCCGATGAAATTCCTCTTTTGATGCCGAAATGATGTTTTCATCTCGCCCTCCTCGTCTAATATCTCTACGTCGATTTCTGCATTCACCGCTTGCAGCGTGCCTCCTTCCTCTCAGATATACATTATGTGGGAATGAACGGTTTTATTTTTGGCCTTGATAAGCCTGGGACGGCGTTACTAGGTATTTTCAGCGCCGGTTTGAAAGAGAACTCAACGCCAAATACGTTTTCCCACTCCGAAATTTCGGTCTGGGTGATTTTTTTACCGCTTTCTAAATGTAGATCATATGGAGTAGCTATGTGCTTTAAAAGATATCATGGTGCCTTCAGAACATTTTTTTAAATTTTCTTTACCTCTCGCATCCTCATCCTCTCAGTTATAATTGATTTTAATTTTGAGTGCTTTCTAAATTAATAGGTACTTAGTCGTGGAAGGTATTACGTACTACGACTTTTAATATTTTATGATGATTAGAAAAAACAATCCAAAAGCACTCATAGCTAAACGAGTTGCTAATTATCATTCTAGAGACCCTAATTGTGGCCATCAAACGGTCATTATATAAGGTTTATCTCTAAACTGTAATGATGGCGACATACTTACCATCAAAATTTTAATCTCTTTATTTCGAATGTGAAATAGTTCTCATAATTGTGATGTTCATTTCTGCTTCGACGTTGCAACTAATCTAATTATTCTCATTATTATCGTCCATTCCTAAGTAATGGTCTATCAGAGTAATAGTCGACCCCCTAATTACTGACTGTAAAATCTAGCAATTTCCACATTTCTCCAATAAAATTAGACCACTGAGTGTTTTTTAGTACCTTAACTTGCGTACAGAAAATTGTACTATCATTAGCATGTACAACTGGTCCTAAAACCTCTCTTGATCCCTTGACCGTGTTTTTTTATCTATAAAATTATACTTAATCGCTATTCATCTTCGTATATTTTATTATAATGATTGTACAAATTAAGCTTACGCGAATTAAAGTTTTGACTCAGATTAGACGTATTTTGTCCCTGGAAAAGTGATAGTATTCACTTTTAAATCGACCTCTGAAATTCAGGCTCAAAAAATGGACAGAAAAACAAGACCAGTCTCTGGGTTCATGCGTTAATCATAGTTTATTATTTATATATATCCATGATTACCTCTGAGCCTTTTTCGTGCTCTTTGTGTAAAATATAGCTATGTGAAGTATTAGCGATGTTGAATTATACTGCTGTACAATTGCACTTATTTAACCATTTAGAATAAGGCTGCGCTGAAATTTACTTGTACGGTTACAATAAGGAAAGTTAAAGGAAACATATGGGTCATCTTTTTAGAATACATTAGAATAGAAGGGAATACTTAATTTTAAATTAAGTTGATTTTATTTTCTAATCTTTCTAAACTAAATTTCAAATTAGAATACATAATAGGCTAAATGAAGAAGAATAAATTAAATGAGATTAAATATTATCATAGCATTTGCAGCTACGAACAATTTTCGTGATGAATCTTACATACAAACATACGAACATTTAGGAACTCTTTTCGACTCCTGTATAAAATTCTTTAGTAAAAGCTTTGTTTATAGCAACTTAAATCTTTACGCATATTTATGTGCAATAAAATGATTTTGGTATAACTGTGTAATTGAGATTTGTTACTATCTTTCAATTCAACAGATTGTGCGCAAATAACCAGGAATGTTGCGGGCTTATTTCGCATAGTTATGTTATAGGATTGTATAGGGTGGGGGGGGGTATCAAGATATTATTTAAAGGATACAGTGGGGAATTCTAGGGTATGGGAACATTTATGCGGGTACATGTATTGATTATGCAATGAAATTGAATTGTTCCTGAACATACTATCCAAATTCAGCATCCTCAAAATTTTAACCCAATTGAAAACCGGCTTTAGTTTTACTTACGGACTGGAATGTTATGCCTGGTAATTTGGCCCAGAATTAGTAACGCATCTGTGATTTTAATTTCACGTAAAAGGTTTCCTTTGGAGTAAACTGATGCAGTACTTTTCATTATGTCTGCCTGAGCCCAATTCGTCAATAAGACACGTCTAAAATGCATTACCATTCCATGATTCTACGCGAAGGGACCGCTTCGGAAATTTAAAACTCGGAGATTTCATCGCTCGCTCACAATGGAAAGCCTTGAAACATTCTAGTCGACTGCGAGATTGAATTCCAATTATCCCCGAGCGATTTCGCTACCCGAGCTTAATGCCCAATAAAAGTCGGTTTTTCCCGTTGCGCACAATGAGCCCAAATTAATTTTTGCGCGCGTGAACATTTTTAGAATCGCGAAAAATTTCCTAATCTTTCGTAATCCTAAAAAATGTCGGATTTTCTCGCGCGCGTCGCTTCACTTCACGGCAAATTTGACGAACTCCTCGTCATTAGCTCTCTTGTGACCCGCCGAAGACTCGCAATATTTCACCTTTTCGCAAAAAGAATTATTCGGTCGCATCTCTCCGACGACGCAGAGATGCAGAAATCACGCGAAAAAATATCCTCCCAATATTTCAGAAGTCTCTCCCTCCGTCGGATTTTTCATCAATCCTTCCACTCTTTATTCCATGCGCTCATTCTTCAGCGAAGGCTTTTTTCGAGTCGGGACAATGGCCCTCGAGTCCTCCATCCTCCACTTCCGCAAAACCCTTTCCAACTCTCGACTCGAGCTTGCGAGAGAGTTGATAGAAGCTAACTCCGTCTCTCTGTCGTCCCTCTCTCTCGCCAATTTTTCTCTCTTTCTCAGGGTTACCACCGCCGCAAATTCCGAGCCGGGATTAGAGATTTCTAAATCAATTTGTGGGATTCATGATTTTTTGTGCGGACGATTCGATCTCTTATCCAAACTACTATACGAGTGTGTCCAGGTTTCTTCAAATTTTTGAGTTAACAATGCATTAAGCCACAGAATAAAATAATAAGAATTATTATTGATGACGGAAATAACTGTCTAACTAAAGTAGCGATTGAAGTAAGCTTTTTAAAGATTGAACTTAGCTTTTGATTACTTGTGAAGCCTTCCTCTTTTTTTCCTCATATATTTCTCCATATTGCTGAATTCCTGTTCTGGGGTAAATAATCTTGTAAATATACAATTACTGTCTACGGAAATTAGTTTTAGAATGGACTTACAACACTCAGCTAATGCTAGATTAGTAATTTTGTCTACTGCAAATGTTTCGTTCGTATGAAGAGTGTAACTACAGTGAAAAATGTTTATAAATATATATAAAAATTTTAACTTAATTATTTGACGAAGGAGGGGGAATATATGATGTTTGTTTCAAGGAATGTATTGGAAATAATCATTCAATAATAATTTTTTGTTGATTCAACTATGATAATTTATGTAATTTTGTAACAGTTTCAGTGCTAGAAGGAACATCCTCTATACCAGATGATATTAATGGCTGTTTTGAAATAGCCGATTTTTAAATAAAATCTCTGAACGAATGTAAACGAAATGCAAAAATCACTATCTATTTTTGAAGCGTCCCAATAATTCATTTATCTCATGATCGATAGAATATAATTCGATTTATGACTTTCTCAAAGCTTCATGGTAATGCCATGAATAATGGGAAAGAATGTCCATGAAGGAATTTTCCTGATATAAATTTTAAGTATACTTCCTCGGAGTTGGATCCAGAAATTGCAATTATAATTCTTAATTCTCCACAAATTTTATTTACATACCTAATTTGTAGTAAGCGTAAAATCTCTCGAAAAAAATGTAAATTTATTTTGCCTTTTCACCGTTTGATAAATTTTGTACTTTTATTCTCTTCTAATTAGGATACTCCGTGATTATATGCTTAACTAGGGAACTGAAAAATAATGTTTTAAAATTTCTTGCAGATCTCCGTAAATCATATATTTGATTGATTTGCGAATAAAAATTCTTGGAATTCATAACCCAGATTGCCTTTCTCGTGAAATCTACATCAGGTCCCTCGGATTGCAGCAGTTGAGAGTCGCAACATTTGTTCGAGCGCGATATGAAGCTGCGATAATATTTGCAGCTGGGGTGACGTCAGTTGGTTTTGAGTGCCAATGAATTCGAGAATGCTTCATGTTGGCAGCCCTGACCCCTCCCCCCTAATCGACTCCTTCTCACCCTCGCGATTTGCCTCCCTTTTCCACGTCCCAAATTCACTCCCTTTTCATCCCCCAGTTCTCATTACCTCCCCTCACCGCCGCCGCGACTTATCCCCGTAAGCCAGACCCCACTTCCCGCCACTCTCAGCTCAAACCACATCAAACTTCAACGTGAACCTTTGCACATCACAGCCCTCCCTTCTTTCCATACCTTTGCGCGACGTATACGTCATTTGTCGCCGCCCAACAGGAAGCGACTCCCGCCCACATCAACCGCTCCGTCCCCTTCCTTCTTGGCTTGGGCTAAAGCATACGTCAGCACATTGGCTAGCAGGAAGCCTTGGGATTTTTTTACGTGGACGGCGCATAAGTTTCCAGAGACCCTCTTTACAGGAAGCGTGTCTATATCTAGAATGTGTGGAAAGTGGTGACACCTGGGAGGATTTTCATCCCGTTTTTTTCGTTTTTCTTCATCCCCCTCTCTTTCTCTCTCCTTTGAGTTTCGTCTCCTACGCCACAGCATCATCTTCATTTCATTATTCTTTTCTCCCGCCTCGGAGCGCCCTTTCTCTCTTGCGGGTGGGAATTTTTCTTTGTTTGAGGCGTAATTATTGGTGTTATATTCATCCCCTGAGGAGAAATTTAATTAACTTTTTCTTTTTTATATCTTTGAGGCTGAGATCCATTTATTTTGCATGAGGGTGGGGCTTGGCGAGTTTCCGTCTGATTCCGCCTATCAAATTGGAGATTCAAAAAGCAGGAGGGACTTTAAAAGTTGCAAAGGCGCCATTTTCAGTGGTATCTCCATTTCCATTATACCAGTCATGGATTTATCTTTTCTGCAATGCGTAAAAGTAGGAGTTGGGATGTGAAATTCTTTTTTATAATATTATTTTCATTTTCGTCTTACTAACATTATTTTGTGCGATTATAAATTTCTAAAATTATTCGGTTACGATAAATCACGCTAATGATATAAAATTCATCCTTTCGTTTGTATTTTGACTTCTATATTTTTATTCCTCTCCTTTATGATATCTGTGATTAGTACTCCCGACTTTCTAATCTTTCAATTCGAATAGGATCGTAATTGCGTATGACCTACATTTACCAGTGCTAACATTCAGGTAATTTCGGCTCTTAATTATTTGTTAGTTGGGAACTTGCATGGACTAAATTACTGCGTAATCTCATCGTTAATGTATTTCTGATTTTTTTAATTTTCCTCACGTTGATGCTATTTCATTTATTCTGTTTTCTCCGTAGAATCCACGCCTTCGTCCTTATTTCTTAATTACGCATGGCTTTTCTATGACTTCAATTTCTACTCCCATCTCGTATTGCTCCATATAACCTCTTCCCGTTTCTTTAAAATACGCTCATAAATTATTTTTCTTCAACTCATATTCCTGTAATATTCACTTATTTTCTTAATCTGCTGTGTGTAGACTATTCATATTTTTATTACCATTCATCTACCCTCTTATTACGCTTTGAACAGAAAAATAAGTGGCTATTTTTTTCAAGAAAGGGCTTTGAATGAGTAAAATAAGCTTTGAAAGTAAATGTGGATTTTTTTTATATCTATGTAATTTTTCAAAGAGACTCACGCAGGATGTAATCAGGCTCAATATTTACTATCAAAACTTCTCCTTAAACTGAATTTTTCATAAAACGAGGGAATGCCGTCTTTCCTCGCTAATCTCAATGTTGGTTGATCCATGTTTTATTCCTTTTGTCTTCTACATCGGAAGTACAACAGAATTGAGGTGAGGTACTTAAGTAATCGGGTGCTAATGCATACTATCACATCACACGTCTAACATTTACACGTATGCTATTCTTAAATATTGGATCTCGCTTCATTTCCTATTCATCCCTATGCACACATACGTTCTCGGCCTTTAATCTCTTTACTTTTAAATGGATGAAAATTGCGTCGGAGCTCTTTCCTTTCCACCTTGTTGATATTTGATTAGAGGAATATATTGAAATAATTACGGCCCTTTGGGGCGTAGGCTGGCTTAAATGGAACGAATGAATTGAGTGCTCCTTCTCTTTTCCTTTTGTTTCCCTTCTTCCTTCTCTCTCCCTCTCTTTTCCTCGTTCCTCTGTGTTTCCTCATCTTGGGCTTCCCATCTTCTTCCCTTTGTTCTCTTCCCCACTTCCTCTTCCCACTTCCTCTTCCCACTTCCTCTTCCCACTTCCTCCCTCCTTTTCTTTCCGTATTCCTCGAATCGTCCCACTCCACTCGCGTCGACTTGATCGAACGGTTGAATGCGACTCCGCGTGCAGTTACGCCTCCTCTTTTCACAAGTAGACTCCCCCGCTCTTCGCGTATGGATAATAGTCGTGTGCCCGGAGCAGGTAGTGATGAATTTCCTCGACGTGTGAAGAAAAGGGTTTTTTTTTTAAAGAGTCTTCAATAGTGGGCGGTGCGGGTTGAAAAAGTGGGTTTGAAAGGGGTTGGTAGGGCGGGTTTCATCTGCTTTAAGAGGGAATGTTCTCCGAGCGATATTCCGCGAGAAGATCCTTTGTTCGGGAGGCGAGGCTTAGATTAACGCAGTCTTTAAGTTTGCTCGCATGCCTTCCTCCAGGACTCTTCGCCTTTTCGAGCCAGTTTATGCTCTCGGTTATTCTTGTTTTTTTTTCGCTGGGATTTTCTTTCGTCGCAAGGCGACGGAGGTTGCGCGAAACTATTAATTTTGTCAACGGCTCTTGTCCTTTTTGAAATGCCATTTATTTGTTGGGTGATTAATCTCCTGAGTGTACAACCCTTAGAGAAATGCCTCAGTTACTTTTTATTTTTCATTTTCAGCCTACAGGAAAATAGATTTTGGCCCTTTCAAAAACGTTCATGGAGGCATATTAATTACCTACAATGCTTGAGAATACTTGGCGAGCTCCACAAAATATTAAATGAGAAATATATATTGATATAATGATAATGAATAATTAAATAGGTATGTAATATTTTTCTGAATTTACCAATCATATTTCTTTGAGTGTCGCCATGGAGAATCTGCGCCAAGTTGATTCGATGTATGTTAAGTTTTTGGATTATTAATTTTACATAAGTTAACCCTTTTAGAGCCTGCGTGAAATATATTGGGCACCATTTTCAGTACTAATTAGATATTATTCATATTAATTAAATATTTATTTTTATGGGTTTGCTTCTTTTATTTTAATATTATGTCAATCCTGTAAAAAAGAGTCTCATAATACGATTTTATTGCTATTGAATAACGGAAACTTTAACTAATATAAAAAATAATTGTTTTCTTCTTAGGAAAAATAAGATTTAATTGAGCTAAACGGCAAAAATAGCTATGAACTCCCAAAATAGCATTCACATTGTGTGAATGATTTTAGGGAAGTGTGTGAATAGCTATGAGAGAATGAAACTATGGCTGAAAATACTTAAATTTCTCGAAAAATATTGTATATACTAAAATTTGGTTGGGAGGCATTTATAAAAGTATTTGTGGGTTGTACAGGCGCCCAGCTTAGAAGGAATCTTTGAGAAAGGTTTAAAGAGTAATGTCTTGGGGTGCAAACCCTTCGGTTGATTGTTCTTGAATGAATGATTATAGGGAAGTAAAGGGTTATGAGAGAATGAAACTATAGCTGAAAACAATTCTCGCAAAATATTGAATAAACTAAAATTTGATTGGGTGGCATGTATAACAGTATTTGCGGGTTGTACTTTGCATTGTATTCGCCCAGGTAAGAATGGACCGTAAAGAGAGTTTAAAGAGTAATGTCTTGGGGTGCAAACCCTTTGGCTGGAATGTTCTTGAGCGAAGTTTAGATGGCGAAACCCTCATCTCTGGAACCGTTAATTTCATCAACGGAGGAAGGCTCTCAGCTGTGGAGACGTTGTGAAGTGTTAGGTTTCATTGTTTTTATCCAATGCATGGGGAGGCTTTCGTAATCTGTTGGAATGTTGGAAGAGAATGGAATGTTGTAGAAGTAAGGAAAATGCTTGGAAATATTTCGTGGTATTCTAAATAGAAGGCTTTCGAATTAATTGTATAATTACAAACTATTGTATAATATGATGAATTTTTCTATTATGAATTTATACTTTTCACGTATATTCTCAGCACACGCTTTTTGTTGCGGAGGAGTTGAAAAGATGATTAAGAGATTTAAAAGATATAAACTTATCTTGAATAACTCAGTAATCAACAAGTTAGTGACTCTTTACATTAAAAAAAAACAAGGATTACATTAGTTATGTTCAGATTATATAAATATAAGTCATAGATCACTGAATTAAACATTTTTAGTGTAGATAATATTTAATTTTTCTAACTTCCTTCTAATTTTCTTTTAATAATTATTATAATTAACTACCTATTCCAATTCGTGATTCCGTGGTAAATGTTTTAAATAGTGTTGCGTATTTCAAATCAATCTTTAATTGATTTTGAGTGATAGCTATATTACTTGATCATTATTTTAGTGACATTCCGAATACATTCCCACTCACGTTTGATAATGTAAGAACAAATTGTTCCTCTGAACGAATACATTTTTCGAAACGAATAAATAATTCCACGGGAATTTTATATGAGCTTTTATTAAACTCATTGTACATACCATTTTGATTTACATGCACGAATGTTCCACTAGTGAACTTAACATCGATTTCCAAATAGTGCTTATTTCTTTATTAAAAAGTCCTTTGTTTTTCATTCTTCGGTGTAATTTAGCAATGATTCGAAGATTTCAAAGCTGCACGGAACAGAGCGGATCGCACTACAGAAAGCAAACTTTACGAAGTGAGATATTTTAACCCCTCGGCTTTTGCACGCAGGATTAATACGAGAGCTCTCTTCGGAATTCGTTTTGCGCCCTGGATTCCAGGGATGTATAAATGCGCCGAAAGAGCGAAAAACGAAAGAATCGCGTTGCATCGTGGGGAACGGCAATATCACGTCCGCTTAATCTGGAACGCGTATTAACGCTCGCATCGGCCGATCCATTCTTGGGGCAATCGCGTGCGTTGGATCGAAATCTGTCCAAGCGAGCGATTTCTAATTATTCCTTACAAATGGAGCACTCCCTTTGGAGGGGGTGTAATTGGCATGGTAGCGATGTGCTGCAGGTGTCCGTAGCGGCCGATGCTCTTTTTTATTTCGAAAAGATCGTTTCTCAATTCCAGGCTCCTTTGTCTCGAATTCTCGAGTGCGAAATTGACTCGCGCACTCTCAATTTAACTCGCAATTCTTCCTCGTCTCTTCAATAGGTGCTGGGCATTTTCCGTTTTAGCTTACCGTGCATCTTCATTCTTCATCATCAGTGGATGAGTAATAGTATGCCCTTTTGTCCGTAAGCATCCAACAATGTTATAAGTAACATTTCAGGTTAGTTAATTTAACTTTCGCATTTTCCCCGTTGGGCTAATTTCTGTTATCTGGGAGTTACAAAGGAAATAATTAAACCTATTCATAAATATAGATTGAACGTAACATTTACGTGAAACTAAAGTAACAGGCTTTATCCCGTTATTTTAGTGAGGTGGAAATTTACGTATGTTTGATATGGAAAGATGCTTTCACTATGCAGAGTACAATTTTACAGGTATTTTAATTTCAAGTAGTCTTAATTTATATTAAGAATTTATGCAAGATATTTAAAAATATTTTACTGTTAAATTTTCTCATGCATTTGAGCCGCTCTGAGCTACGGAATGGCTAATCAGGGGGAGCCTTATGAGTATATACGAGTATATTTTATATATGTATATATGTGTATATTTTACGTGTGACAGTACATAGAACATACAGTTCATTGTTACAAAATTGGGAACAACGAAAAAAAAATTCAAGAGAAAAGGAAAAAGATAAGGCCTGTTATAACAAAATAAGAAAGAATTTCGTCCTAAAATTAGTTCATTAAATGAATTTTTGAAGCGCTATTTTAATTTGTAGCGATAGATAATTCTTCAGGCGTCTTGTATGTACATACTATATGTCGGTAGGATGCTAAAATATTTAATATCTTGCCACTATTTATTAAAAGTCTCGCCATTTCTAGATGAATGAAATATTTAATAAATAATAGTATTGACGTAAGTTTAAACAAAAGTTCCATCTGTTAATCTTAATATAATTGCTATTGGTAAATTTCGGTAAATTTCTTGCTATCGGTAAAATATGTGTTTATTTCGTTCAGTTTTAAATTTAGAATAGCGTCATGTAAATATCTTTTACTGCCCAATGCAAGAAAAATGCATCATTATATTATTCCCATGATTAATTGTCCTTGCAAGTAATGAAGAATTCTGGAATATTCCATATTTTAGTTTTAATAGTGCTGGCTTACTTCTTTTTCGATCGCTCTTTTTCCTTTTCAATGGAATTCGGTAATGTATTCCCAATCCGTTCCATGCTTACCCGTACGTTATCGGCAGTCTTAATTAAAGCGGACAAGTCGTCGAAATTCCATCGTTCCGAAATTATCTCAAATCCAACTTCAGCAGTCCTCCGTCACGACTTCCAAGCCGTGCGCGCGGATCGTGACGCTAATTCGCTCATTGTAGTGCCGCTTCGCCAAAAGCTCTTTCGACACGCCCTCTGCTATCGCTTCGAGAGACGTTCTCGATGTATGCAGCACGACTCACAACTGCCGCTTACCAATTTATCTTGCCCTCGCTTCTCCGAGAATAGCGTCTTCACGTCAGATTTTGAAAAATTTAGTTTATTGCTTTCAAAAGAATTCAAATTTTACAAAGATTTTCTAAAAGGCTTAAGAAAGGATTAGGTTGCCTCAAAAGGTACCTGTGTGGAGGCAACCATCATACCAATATAGTACATTCATGCGTTGCAAGGAATAAGAGAGTTAACTGACATCACATAATTTGTAATTTGACATGTTAAAATACAAAAAAACGAAGTGAACGTAAAAAAAAACAATTATAGTAAAATAATAAAATTTAAGAAATAGAAACTAGTGGAACTTAGAAAAGACTTGGAATTTCCTCATTTAACAAAAACCAAAACTTATTAAGTATAAAATATTTGTCTGTGCACTTGGCACTTTTTATATATTTAGGTAATATATTAAACATTTTTCGTCCTAAATGAACAAAACATTTCTTGAAGAAAATGATTGGTGTAGGTGGTTCTCTCTGCTGAAATCCTCTATTGCATACCAATTTTCGGTTCGAAGTTGAAGATTTTAAAATACTTATCGGCTTATTATTATTATTAGGGGTCTTTATTACAGGCGAGATTGAGACTAAAAAAGGTCCTCTTCCATCTAATCTGCATATTGATGCGTATATTTTATCGCTATTGAAATTTTCCATGAGCGTTCTTAAAAGATTGGCGATCCTTCCTGTTTTCTCTGATGAGATGAGGAACGTCGACAAAGACGGTTTTTTGGTGATTTTAAACCTTAATTCATTCAAAGCCGTGCTCCAATTTTTCTTTCTTGACACCACTAATCGGTTTGAATATGAAAACGATAACGTTTTTCCTTGTTATGCCAAGAATATCGCAATTGCTGTAGAAACAAAAATCTGTCAATAGAGATAGAAGGAATAACATGTATAGTGCTAAGATTTTCTGAGGTGCTGAGGGTGAACTCTCGCCAGAATTTGCCCAATTCAAGTCGAATTTGGTTCCTACCAATTCAAGATTGCTCGCAATATCCGTCAATTTCTTGCAATTTCCCAAATAAAATGTTTCTGTAAATGTACTAATCTTCGTAAAGATACTCAACAACAAATCTCTATTGGAACGAATTAGGTCCACGAAATTTCATAACACCTAGCGGATTTTATAACTAACAATTTATTCTCAGATTTTATTATCATATTCTTCTCTATTAGACAAAAAGAGTTGTATTTTTCCAATATGGGCAGGTCCTTCTGTTCAGATTTTACTATCTAAATTATATTAGTGTTTGATTATCTCGGGAATGTGTTTAACGAAATTGTATTTTAATATACGAAATCGTAGAATGTATTTATTGATGATCGTAGTTAATTAGCTTAATACAATCAGTTATAACTTTATTACTACACAAAGTGCTTTGCATAGATTACTGCATTCTACTTTAAAAGTAGAGGTATCATGAGTTCATTATCGCCAAGATTAATTATTCATTTATGCATGTTTTCACGACTGAATACTAATATTTTAGTTAAAGCAAATGCAATTTTATGGTTTTTAGATGTTGGTAATTTTACATTTCACAGTGAAAGACTTTCATTTCCAGGCGAATGGAGTTAACTTTCGGAAACAATTCCTATAATTTATGACCTACTTCTAGATTTTCAATGAATGACGTGAATAAATTAATGCGCGCATCAATAATTCAATTAATCCCGAAACCCTGAAAAGTCCCATAAATCGATGTAAATTCTCTATCGTTAAAGCTTAAATGAAGCCATTTATTAGCCTGAATTCTTCAGAAATTATTTTTTAATAATTCCCTCGGCATTTCATATTCATAAATTGATTTTGAATCATTTTTCAATTCCACCCAATCAGAGTTAACTTATAAATATGGACGTCCAATTTGGGCAGAGTTACGGATCAATCTAAATGTTAAAAGAGGAAAGTTCCTTGGTCTTCTCAGACATTGGTGATAGTATTCATTAGATATTAATTCGTGGAACTCTACAAAAACCTTTTCTACAGTGTGTTCCATATTTTCTAGTCAGAAGTAACGTATCATACGGGAATGAAATCCTATGAATTTTCACCCCAGGTCGTCTCTAAGCGGTGTTTCTCTATTTTATGATTGAAATTACGATTCTTTGATTACGTTAGAATATTTCTACTGTAATTCTCTGATATCAAACTACCAGCAAATCCTGGAACTCAGTATGGCTTCATTTTATCAAATATCTTGTATTACATTGGTAATATCATAGACTGATTATAGTTACTCTATGGTAATGTTTACGATTTTTCTCGAAATTTGAGTCGTATTTTTAAATTTCATTTTATCCGTGTATTTACTTTTAAGCATTACCTCTCCGTATCCCTATAGTCCAGGTATTCTTCGCTCATTTGTAGTATTTCCGCCCGTGTCCTAAATTCCTCAATCCTTCAGTCTCCCCATTATTTTAATAATATTTAATCCGTAGCCTGATATTGTGTGCTTTCCACGCGAGATGGCATGCCCGCTCGCATTATCTCTTAGAGGGAAAATTCCCGTACTAATCTGCGGCATGCGACGCGTTGAGCCTCGCTGAATCTAACCCAAATATTATTTCCTCGTTCCGATTCGTATTTTCGCGCTCGAAGCCCTTGAGCGTGAGATAGAATAGTTCCAAATGTCATCATCCAACTCGGAGGTCGTGATCATGTAGTTGTTATACCGCTATAGATTGATACCCTTCAAACCAACTGCTGGTATGCGCTAAAGGGTACATATAAACCTTTTTACTTCATTACTACTATCGCGGATCCTTTGTGGCAGTTATGAATTTTTAACAAGATTTTCCTTTCGGTGTACTTTACTTATTTTATATTCATTTTTGAATAGTCGCAGTTAAGTCGTATGACATTCATTGATTTCTTTTTCAAAGATACTTTCTCTGCATTTATTTAATATTTACTATCTAATTTTCAATCTTCTTTCTATTAACGATGTTCCACGATAAAAAAATCTATTTACATACGTAGTATTTATTTCCGTTATTTTGCAAAAGTTTTTAAGTATAGAACTACATATTATGTTGATGGTGGCATTTAGTTTTGCTTGTAAAATATGCTAACGCTAGCGACTATCATTTCAGTGACTCCATTAAGGGAATTAACACGAGTTAAAACATTTCGTGGAAATTCCATAAAGTAAGCGCTTCGTAATTAACATTTACAATTTCCTATTAGACATGTATGAAACTTATCCACTCATTATCTATTACCTTCATTTTACATTAAACTATGATTTTGCTCATATGTACTAATTCGTTTTTGTGCGAATACTATAGCCTTTCTAGGAATATGTTTACGAGAAATGGTTTAGTATGTAGTGCTGATATTGAGCAAAATATATTTCATGGAATTACACTTGTTTTTTTTTGGACTGTTAAGGAAATGTATTTTTGGAAAAAAATCTCCTATTCGGAGAATTAAAAGGTGTACGTTTAATCGTTGTTTTAAGTTTATGTATTAGTTTACAAAATGTCAAGAACTGTATTTGAAATATTTTAATATTCGTTGGTCGATAGAATTTAAATTTTAAAGAAATTTTATGTAACGCGAAAACAGGCTGATTCACTTTTAACAGAAAGATGCGGCCTTTGAACTCCCATTCATGAGTTAATGAACGTATTTTACTGGATAAATTCCCACGTCTAATTTTTCTTTGACTAAATGAGAGTCATCTTTACGTATTTCTGAAATTCTCTGCTTGTCACTTGAGGCGATCACAGGTGAAACCGAGACTGAATAATGAGGACCTAATCTGTTTGGAAAGCTATCTTTCCGTATCTTTTCCATTACTCCGAAAGGATCACCTCTCATTCGTTCCTCGATGGTATACTTCAAATAAAAGTCACTGGAACGCAGATTGCCTCTGGCCCTTATTCCTGCTAAACTCTCGAAGCCTTCATGCTATGATGCTCGGAGAACTTGTGGAGTACCTCACGGTATCGTCGTGGGGCCAGTCCGGTTTATTCGAAGGTGAAGAGAAATGGTTGAGCGTTATTTTCGCCTGAAGGATGCTCTAGCGAGGGGAAAGCAAATTTTTGCGTACAGTGAGGTGTTTTCTTTTTTCTCGAACACCGACGGGAATGCTCGCTCGAGCGTTTGATATAAACCTACTGCTATGTTTATCCGAGGATTTGCGAGTGTACAACAAGGATAAGAGAAGTAATGTATGTGGTGATAAAAAGTGGCTGGGTAAGTTTATGAAGATGTGGGGAATTTAAAAAAAGAAGTCTCTCCCAATTTGGGCTCGTTTATGTGGTGAAAGGAAAGTTTTCGACTCTTTATTTTGGTCAAGTTTAAAGCCTTTTAAGTCCTTGGTTTTATTTTGGAATGAAGGTTGCTGGTGGAGTTCCCTTCTACAGATATATCTCTGACTTTGTTATGGGAATAAAATAAGGTTAGCGTATAAATTCGGAATGTGTATCGCATCATTTCATCTCATTTTTTTTTTTCCTTATTCGGTTTAATTTTGCTGATCCTCCGTCCATGCTTCCTTCACTAAAATTTTGCTATGGTAAAGCCGAATATTGGATTATTGGAATTTGCCTGTAATTTATAAAATCACCTCAACCCTGATGATTCTAGTAGTAATGATAGGTGATTACACTCAAAGTTGCCAGTCTTTAATTGTTCTGCATTTCCCTTTTTGATTCTTTCCTATGTTCAATATAGGTTTTTTACATCCACAATTATTCTTATTTTTTCTCTTTAATTTAATCATTGTATAATCTATGATGATGGGTTACTTGGAAGAAGAGACTTTTAGTCACAATCTTGCCCGAATAAAGACGATTTATTATTATCATGATTTGTATTTATTCAAACAAGTTAGTTGCTAATCTACGAATAACTGCCTGAAGTTTCATACTTTTTGAAAGCTTAGCCATCTTTAAAAGGTATTTTAAAATCTCATAACTGATAAATGATATTTTTGCATTTTTTATGATTATTGTCTTTTCAAATTGGTGTATATTAAATTGGTTTAACTATTCAACTTCTTGCTTCTTTATTCTCTCCACTCTCAATCGTATAACTTAGTAATAAATTTCACCTTACCTAAAAAAACAAGGATTTCAGCTTTACTTTAATACATTTTATTGGGCTCTGAAAGTAAGGTAATGACATTCACATCAGTTGTGACAGCACTTTGAATAAAATACGCTGTATAATTCATAAGTATTGAAAATTATTTACATCATTTTTTAAAATGATTTTATGTAGATATACGATTTTAACAGTTTTTTCGTAATTTCTACCTGCCGGATAAGTAAGTGCGTATCTGCCACGGTGCCACGGTAGAAAGAGAAATCATCGCATCAAACGGCGACTGATAAATGCTCGGCAGGAGAGGAAAGAGTGCATTCCCCGTCTTATTTATCGTCTAGATATCAGAGGGAGGCATAAAAAAAATCCGGCTCCGTAATTCACGAGGCAGTGCACCCCGTCAAAGGGTCACGAAAACGCAATTAAGACGCGTGTGGGAGGAAGTCTGGCTGAACAGCGCTGCACCGACCGCCCCCTCTTAAAAAAATTACGATCCCTCGCCGATTTCGTTTGTGCACGAGAATATTTACGACTCGGAAGGAATTTCCTCCGTTTAAAAACGTCGTTTGGAGAACTTACGATAAGTCTAGGAAAGGGTTTTCCCCGATTCAAGGAAGCGAGATGCTGTCTCCCCAAGTCAAAATGAAATATGGCGTCTCTAAATGGCATAGTTGGTGCAGTGAGGCTAGAAATAAGATGTCGTTCTTTTTTCTGAATGAAAGTTAGAGGAGTTGGGCGTGAGGGAAGGGATAGTCCATAAAGGAGTTTTGATGATTATTGGACGGCTTGAAATCGGTAAGCATCGGACGGTCGTTGGTTCTTAAGGTTCGGCTTAAATCTCTTTGAACTATCAATTTATTTTTGAAGTTCTCTCTACTTTATCAACTGCATTTTACGGTCTCATATTTCCTTAAATTTCCTCCGTAATCCCTAGTACGAATACAACTAGTAATAGTTTAAATCATATCTAGAAAATTTTTAAAGTAATTACGTTTTGGAAACTTCAAGAATTCTTCGAGTACTGATTGTTCGTCGTAATTTTTCAGAATGGGAAGCTTCCATTTTAAAATTACCCTACAAGCTCATGCATAATATTCAGCGTATTGTGAGCTTATAACTACATGGTTAATGTTTCATTTTTGTCGATATCAGAACGACCTTAACGCCAAAAATGTTTGCTTTAGAATTCGAATTGGCAAGTGCCAGTATAATGTTAGTAGATTGTTTTTCTGCATGTTGTCTAGCTCATTTTCTCTATTCAATGCATGCATTTTAATTAGGGCATTTTTATTGTAATTCATGGATTTTATTGCATTTTTCGAGGTTTTGATATACGTTTGAAGATAGCCAGGCTTT
This sequence comes from Sympetrum striolatum, assembly GCA_947579665.1. Lineage (NCBI taxonomy): Eukaryota > Metazoa > Arthropoda > Insecta > Odonata > Libellulidae > Sympetrum > Sympetrum striolatum. The sequence continues at coordinate 85,193,682 of OX388346.1, forward strand.
TTAACTGATTATTTTGGTTTATTCCTATGTACATTTGTCTGACGTATGAATGATTTTTATTTCATCAAATAATTCGAATTCACAACTACCCTCTCTCGAATTTGAGTCTTTATGTTTTGTAGAAGTATCCTCAAACATGTGAAATCTTCAGTTTTAAAGGCAATTCTCTCTTAATTTTCAATACCTAAGTATAAGTAGAAGTATTAGAAAATGTACGAAACATTAGTGGGATAAATATCGAAAAATGCACTAACAAGTGATATTTAATGGCCTGCAGACGTAAACATCATCATTTTTTTTGAAATTTCAAGCGAATACTTCGTAAAAATCTGCTGTGGTAGTTTTCAATAAATAATCAGGCTTAATATTTGTTTACCCCGAAGCAAATTGTAATTGTTAGTTTGAGTTTGATTTTAGACTGAGTGTTGAGTAGAAATGAGTTCGAATAATTATATTTGGATTATAGTGGGACCGTTTGTTTGCTCCATAGTTGCAATTTTAGCATTTCCTACTTCGCGATTTTATTTTGCTATTTATGCTCCAAATTTCCCAATGGTTTGAATGTTCACCCACGAGTTAGAGCCGTATTACAAGAACCACGCCGCGAAATTTCCTCCTCCTCAACACAGAAATCGTGTATGATTTCCCTGAGTATTGCCCTGCTTCTTACGCCCGCTCCCGCTTTGTTATGCTTCGTCGAATCATTTTCGTCCGTAATCTGCGCTATTTTCGAATTCCGTAATGGATTTTTCTTATCTGCCGCGCCGCGCAACTAGTGAGAACTGAAGACTGTTTTTCCTCCTAAACTTGGATTCGTTATCTCGCCCTTTCAGTGTATCGTGCTGGGTGGAAATAAAGGGCTGGAGTTGTTTTATACCCTTTTTGCCATCGCAAATAGATCTTCCTGTCTATTTTGCGCTTACTTACTGGAAATTTTCCGTGATTCTCGGAAATTTCATTTGCTCGATGGCGATTCCCATCTAGATAGGTTTGTTTTGTTTATCGTGGCGCGGCGGGAGTTGTCTGTATTGCTTTTTCCTCAATTTCAAGGCTGAAACTGCGCTTTTCGCTCATCTGAGTCATTCAAATAAGTCTACAACGGGGAAAGAGCTGCTTTAGCAACTATGTGCAACTTTTGAACTCTTTATTTACACTTCAGTGCTTCCGAAATATTTAGTTCTGCTGTCCTTTTTTTATCTACCACCGACCCACGACCGTTATTTATTACACTCATTACCTGTATGACCTAATCTGGTGAGTTGTAATAGCAAAATATAATGACAAAGATGTAAACAAAGTAATGTTAAAGACATCAGTAAAATATTTATATGGTAATATTATTTATATCTAAAATCCAGTGAAATTGTTCGGCAATTGGATGGATTTTTTTGATTTTCATCAAACACCCTTCTAGATGATATTTGCGTCCCTTGGGGATCGTTTTTGGTTGCTGTTTGAATCACCAGCTTATTTCATCGTATATTACTTTGTGTGTTTGTTGAATGATGGGTTTTACCCATTATTGCTTTATACATTTTTATTTTTGGTTTTATTGCTTTAAATATTCTTTGTCTAGTTAATGGAAAAAAGTTTTCAATCTCCAATTTATTGAAATTTTTCATGGTATACAGCTATTAATGCATGATTGTAGCAATAATAGTCGTGTAATTTATATATTGAGTTTTATGTTCATATCATTAACTTAAACTGTTTTCCTATTTTTTGCAGGTAAGAAACCATTCTTTTCTCAATGATTCATCTAGTCACTTGGTAATAATGCCTCTTAAATGTTGGCTATGAGGGCTGGCGGTAAGTAGCGTTTAAAATGTTGATAATTTTATTTGTTATAATATTTATCGGTTTGATATATGATTGCTTTAACATTCAATAAGCTTACAGTACATATATTGTTTTGCTAAGTAAGGAGGATCGTAAGTAATTTTCTATTCTGTACTGTGTGGATTTGTCACTTAAAGTTCGTTTCATATAAGGCTTCAGTAATTCAGTTTCAGCTATTTTCATAAGGTCACCAAATTGATCTGCTTGGGCATACTTAGTGCCACACTTCGATAGAATTGGGGAGTGTCTGGGATTTTGACAATTTTTTGAAATTTCCGTCTTTGATATAAAAGAATCTTACCGTCTTACAGCCATCAGTTTATATTTGAGATTGATTTCATCAGCAAGAGCTTGTTGAACTAGATTAGTTTTATCTTTGATATGCCTTAGCATAAGCCAAATCTGAGATATTTATTTAATTGGAAGGAATTTTGTCTCCTGTTCAAATAACAGGTCTTTCATCATTACTAAAAGTAAAAAATAAAATTCACGGATTGACATGTATGACCCATCTCTTGGTCTCTCCTTAAGGGTTAATTACTAAAAGTAAGTTCAAAGTGATGAAAATTAAATATGCTGCAAGGTTGTATTGAAATGTTCTTTCAGCTTCAACTAAGTGTCGCCAAAGTTTGTTTTACTTTTAATTAGTAATGATATTTGATTAAAATTGGTCGACGAACCGTTACTTGGTGAAACTGCATTATAGTGGAAATAACTAAGAAAATGTTTCACAATTCACAATATATATTGTCTTTAATGTGACCGGACCGGTTTCAACTATTAATAGTTATCGTCAGACCAGGACTCCTTAACACCGAAAACTGATCCTGATCCTGTTGTGATCCTGAGTTAAGTTATTATTTTGGCGAGCCTGACAATGGGGATATTCATCTCCCCAAGCCTCACCTCGTCCTCACTTTCACGTCGAGGTCATGGAGGTTACGTCATAGCCCAAAAACCCTTTTTCCGCACAAGAGCTTCTTAACCACCTCCCGTAACCCATTTCCTGACATTGGCTTCTAATCACGCCTGGCGTCCCTGCTCATTTCCCAGGGCCTTGTACCGATCCCGTGTTTACCCCTCCACCATCGATCCGTGTCACACAGCTTATTCCACACACCGCATTTATTCCAACCCCATCCATGTGTTTCCCTTATTCGAGCCCCCTCAGGGGTCATTACACGCCGCCTTTTTCCCTAACTCTTCCTCGCTTAATATCCTCGCTCTCCTCTTAAATCCGGATCGGTTCTTTGCGGATTGTCCCTCTTCCTCCCTCCTCTATCTCTCCCCTCCCCTATTCCCCTCCCCTCCTATCTCTCCCTTCACTTTCTCCGCCGACCGGATAAATTGGTGCGGCCGACCCTCGGCTAACTCCGTACACAACGCCTACTAAATTACCTCGCAACTAATTTGCGCGAATGGAAATGCGAGTAGACCGTAACGTCTGCCAGGTCGGGGATAAATGGTGAAAAAATGCGGGATATCGATAGGAAGATAATTGATCGCTCCGGAGCTCCCAGTTTTGTTTTCCAATTAATTTCTATTGAGAAATAATTTGGGAGGGTTTTGAGAATTGGAAGTGGATTTCGGGCCAGGTGACCACCTTTCTGATATCGTATTTTACGCGGTCTCTTACGATCCTATTTCACTTTAACGTTTAATTATTTCTTCCCCATGTCTGCCGATGTTCGTCTACTCATATATATCCTATATTTTTAGTTGCATTTGTTAGTTAAAATGATTTTTCTAATCGATGTTATCGATTTACTACTCTCTGAAGATAATTAAGGTATTTCTGAAGTAATTTTTTCTATATCTTGATTCGTACGTATTGTAATGAAATTCAAAGGATCCTCCTAATTGTCCTCTTTTAATTCCGATTTCCGAAATTGACGGACATTTTCAACGGAATAGAGCTCTCCAACTAACTCACACTGACATTCCTTGCTAACTACTTATATCTTTCGAATCATTAAGGGTAGATTATTAATTACCTCATCTGCGATTGAATATTCTTTTAATTATTAGAGCAATAGCATCCTAATCTCATTCTTTCTAAAGATTTCTTTCATGCGTCTTAACCATCATTTATATACTTATGCTCAAATATCACTTCTATTATGATGAAGAATCTCCATTTTTTCAAAAATATCTAGTGGAGGACCTTCTTTTCTATTTATTTTCCAGTAATTTCTGATTCACTTAATCTAAAATGATTACTAAACTAAATTTACTTCGCAGTTTGAACTAGTTTTGTAAATTTAGACTGTCCATAAACGTATAAAACTCATCGGGATTGAATTCGCATTAAATTTCGTGATTTCGCTTCGTCCACTCAGGAGTTCTGCATATATTTTGATAGTTTTTTATCGTCTATTGTACACTAATATTGTAGATATTCCTATTGTACTCAATTTTTTATCTCGCTTGCGAAAATTTATAGTATTCCCAAGGTGGGATTCTTTCCTTCAGGAGAAGGCAAGAATGGAAAATATCTCTATGATTCAACAATTTTTCGAGGATGACTTTTCTTACTTGGGATTAATTAAAATAATTTATTCTAGGGCTCCCGGATAGTCATGTGGACAGCGCGTTTGCCTTTGGTGAAAGCGGTCCCGGGTTCGAATCCCGGTGGGAGCCAATGTGCGAAATGACCTGAGCTGTCGAAGCACTTTTAACAATACTACTAATTTATTCTAGTTCGGAACCCCACCTTGTAAGAATAATACCTATTTGATAAGTACGTTACTGTCTCCATTCATTGGAAAACACTGATACCTGTAATTTAGGTTGGAAAAATTCTGTTTATCTGCCAATCAATGCCTCGATTACTTAAGAAATTACGGGAAATTAGTAATAAAGCCGTTGTTGGCAGCTAGTAAAGAGCTACCAAAAATGCCGTGCATCATTTGTTAAGTAACATTAGCTTAATGATGAAAATTTGCTTAGCACAGAATATTATTCAACCTTAATCAGCAATTATATGACATGCAAATAAGGAAATGAAGCTTCCATGGCGTTCCTAGGAAGCGCATAGACAGTTCCTCATCTGCAGGACTTTTCGCCCAGAGATATTGCTATCAAGACATTTAACCTTTAGGATTTTCCGAACCGAGAAAAATACAAAGCGCATGATTTAAATTCTAGATTATTACCCCTCTCCTAATGCGGTGCTTCCAAGGAATGGAAGCAGATTTCAGAATGCAAATGATTGCTTTTCCGTTGTTAATATGAAGAGATTTGTTTACTTGACCACGTGCCCTACTATTTCACATCGCTCTTGGTGCTTCGCGTATTTTCCTACGGACATATCCCCGTTTCCGCAGGAAATAATAGAGTCCACTGTTACGCAATCCTCCTTTTTCCACGCGTAATAACGCGAATAGTTGCGCCATTGCTTAGGCAAACTAAGGTAACGTCTAGTGTATATAGAGTGTGTCTCTCCTCTGTTTTTCCTCCTCTGAAATACGAGGATCCCTTTAATTTGAGTACCCGCTGCAATCTCCGCACGTAATTTCTCTCCGCTCTCGTTAACACGCAGTAGCTTCGTTTGTTATTTCACTTAGAACTCGAAAACAGTTCCATAAAAGTGCCACCATAATTTGCGCGTCCGCCATTAACCTGTTCCCATTTAAAGCCGCGCGATCTTTTCAAACGTCACAGTATCGTCGATCGTCATTTGTCCTCAGGGTTTTCTCCACTTTCGTTGGCCATTTGTTTCTCGAACCCCATTGCAACCGTTCCTTACAATTTCATGCTTCTATTCTCTCCCCTTCGCCAGGATCGTAAATATGGAGATCAGGCCGTAAAACTTATATATGTTAATATGATATGATGCATATATATTTTATTTTATTATATTTACCATTTTCCCGTAGAGTATTCCTGCAGTTACCTCTTTTATGATTTTATTATTATTTTTTGTAATTTCGTCTGAATGTTATATCTTATGTTTTTTTCTTATTGGTTCCTCATGGTTTACTATTGCAGTTTTTCCTGTTTCTGATTTTATTGTATTAATAATTTGTAATTTAGTTACAGTACTATTGCTTTTGTAATCTCCAAGTTATACACAGCTTTCTTTAACATCTCTTAGCTTGTACTATCAGTAGGTTTGCGCAAGTTTTTCACACCCCCCTTCTCTGTGGGTGTTTTCCTGCTGTGGATATTTTTCCCCTAGTTGTTTTTACCATCCACTCCCTCTAAATTTTTCCTCACTATTTCTATGCACCTACTTACAATTTTTTATGTATATAATACCATTGACAAAAAGGTTAGATGAAAGAAGAGACTTTTCAGTATCAATCTCACCTTTAATAAAGACCTTAATAATAATATATGAAAAGGAATTTTATAATGATTTTACCTTCATAATCAAATTAACTGACAGCTTGGTTTTTAACTTTATTATTTGTTGTATCTAATGTATAGCTGACAGAGAATCTGATATCACTGCTGACTAAAGAAATGTTTGTTCAACACGATATGACGAAAAATACTTTTATCCTGGTATTTGTTCTATCTGTGAATATCTATTTGAAATGTCTTTATATTTTATGTTGTGTTGGATTCCGGATAGCCATGAAGGCAGTGCGTTCGGCTTTAGAGGAAGCGGTCCCGGAATCGATTCCCCATGGCAGCCCAAATGACCTTAGCTATCGAAACACTTTAACAATACTATTAATTTTATGTCGTGATCTATCGTTATCTTTATTTCAACCTGTCTTACGCATTTCGCAGGGTTTCATACCCTCCTACTCTTTGTTGGTATTTTCCTGCAGTGAATTTTTTCTGTAATAAAATTAACAGTTATTTTATTTTCTCTACAAAACCATTCTTTTTTCCCTTATTTCTTATATCCTCATTACTTACTTAACATATCTGTTTATTATTATATAGATACATACGTTTCAAGTATGTATACACTAGGTGGTAACTTCGTCTTATCAATTCTTTTCTGAATTTTAAATTACTGCATATAGTTTTTTATTATACATTTACAAAAACTATTCGCTTAAAGGACATTTTATCATCGACTACGCTGTAAATACGATACAAACACACATTATATAATACTGCTATATTTTGCTTTTATGCGTATTAGAAAAGGTTGAAATGGAGAATGGGACTTCCTAGTACCGATTCCGTCCAACAAAGATATTTATATTCTATTGCATTTTAAAACTTATGCCTATGGGACTTTTATATGTGTGTTTTGGACTCAACCGCGCATTTCTGCATATGCCCTGTTTTTCAGAAAGGTTGAGAGGAGTGGGAATATATCGCATCATTTGATTTCGTCCCTTAGATATCAGTTCCATTTTCGGTAGCGTGGGATTGATTTATCTCTCGCCCATCTATTACAAGGTATTTCCTCCTCTCTAGTTATTTACGACTCTTGATCTGGAGACGCCAAGTGGGTGAGCCTTTAAAAAAAAAGAAACGTTCGCGGGATCGAAAACTGTTTCCTCTTTTCGCCTCGAATCTTTTTGCGTCGCTGTGAAAACATTTGGATTTTTATGGGCGATAAGTTCGGGGGAAAAGTAGCGCTTGCCGTGAGCTCGGTTTAGCAAAGCGCTCTGAAAGCAGGGGCTTTCTCGCGAATACATACGTTTCTCTCTTTCGCGAGTATCTTTCATGTTAGGGGAACAGTACGGCCGGCTACGCATGTAAATGTGTGATAAGTGTGAAAGGAACGTTGCTCTATCGTTTATTTCTATTTACATTCTCCGGTTTAATTTTGCTAGCTAAGTTAAGGATAGATAAATTGACCCTTTGTTGGCGGCTAGGTTAGGTTTAGGTTAGGCCTATAAGGGACTCTTTTTCTCCTAACCTCGTTTATAATTTTAATTTGTATGTATATATGTACGGAGATAAACGCTAGAATAATAATAATAATAATAATAATAATAATAAATGGACTTTATTCGGGCGAGATTGAGACTAGAAAGTCTCTTCTTACACCTAACCCATCGTCTTATGCGAAACAGAAGGAAAGAGATAGTTTGAAAAAGTACACGAAGAAAACTAGTATGTGGATTTTTAAAAAACCTAAGCTGAGGGCTCAGGAAAAAAATTTCCACTGCAGGAAAACACTCGCAGGAAGGGGAGTGTGAAAAACCTGCGAAATCTACAATAGAAAATTATATTTTGATGAAGGAGAAAGAAAAGGGTTATGATAGACAGGCAGTAAAAATATAAAAATTGTACAAAAAGAAAGGAGAAAAAACATAAATGCATTACAAACAATCAGATAAAATAAATCAACTTCTCTAAACTGACATTAATTATAGATTAATTAAAATAAACGTTGAACAATGGGAGATAAATCTCAAAGAAATGAAGAAAATGAAATTACATTGAGAAAAACATACAAACGAAACATTAAAAGGTCTAGTACACTGAAAATAATCAAAAACATAGTTTATAGGAAAGTGTTAAAAGACAAAAAGAGAAAATAAACAAAAATCAAATCAAAAAATAAATAAAAAAAATAATGAGTACAGTGTGGGGAAAAAACATTTTGCTACTGAAGGTTGATAAGGAACAAACCCACATAGTGGGAAAGTACTCACAGAGAAGGATAGGAAAGAATCTCGTGTAAACGTAGAAGCAAAACAAACAGTAAAATGACACATTACATTTTAAAGTAAATGTGAAAAAGAAAAGTTTAAGATATGCGGATAGTTACAAAACTAATGAAATTACAAATTTCAGGATAGCGAGAAAAATAGTTAATCACAAGAACACGCTGTAATCTTAAAAATTTTATATATCTAATAACTAATAATAATTATGATTTTAGCCAAAGAAATTCGCTGTTAAAGTTATTGTCATGTCGGAGGAAATATTTCGTAATGCTGATTTCATCGCATTTTTCTTATTTGTTGGAGAGTGAAAATGGTTTAACATTAAAGAGAGAAAAAAACACAGTTAAAGGGCAGTGTTGCAGTATAAAGGTTGTTTAAAATACTTCCATTTGTAATTACAATTAGACTGTTTGTATTTTCAGAGTTAGGTATGGTTTTTGAAGCCCCATTATGATTCTTTAACTTGGAAGATTCTGATAAGGAATCTGGAAGAAAACTTATTTTTCCCACTGGTTTATAAACAGAATCAGTTGAAAAAGTTTAACTCTTCCCTTCTTTGATTGAAATTCTACAATATGGTTATATTCTAGCCGATTTATTATTTCTGAATTCCGTCCAAAAATGTATTATTTCAAAATGCGAAACTTCTGTAACCATACGTCATTTTTGTTTAGACTCTACTACTGAATTAAAAAGGATGGACTTAAATACACAGTCATGTGTGTTGAATTAAAGTTACAAAAGTGTCTTTATTTTTAGAGGCTGGAAATACCTCTAAATATAGGATCATTATTATTTTCGTTCCTCAAAACTTCGTTTTAATGTTGAAGGATGAATCGCTCGGGATTTTAAAAATGTATTATTTCGCTATTATTCCCTTTCATTATTTTGGTCTTGTTAGTCCCTTTTAATTTGCGCTTCATTAGGAGTATATTTGGAGAGGTCTTGATTAAGAATGTCATTATGGATTATCATTTCCCTTAATGAGGCTGGAATCTTTTGGGTATAAATATCAATGTGCCCGAGTTTTGGGGTCTCATTAAAATTTTGGCCAAGGAAAATCGATGACGCTTTTCTTCTTTTCATATATCTTAACAATTTTCAGTTTGAATAGTATCCCATTACTTCTTGAGGAGAACGCATTGTTTCTAAACAAATTAGGATCTCGCGTTTCCAATATTGACATACTGCTTTACGCGTTATTTTTTTAGAATTTATTTGAATATTATTGATTTGAATATTTGTGGAACTCGTAGAGAATGTACAATCGTTGGAAAGTAAATTTCATATGTCGGGGTATACAATATTAGTTCTACCGGAATCCGATTCAAATGAAGACTAGATGTAAGTATACTTTACGTTGGCCCAATTCTAGCCTAAGTTTGCTATAAATTGTTCTTATTTTCTGATACAAATTCAAGAATTTTTGGTATATTCTATTTATATCATGTTGATAAAATATTTTTCAGTCTAATTGCTGACTCTAATCTGTGGGGCCCTCCTGATTTCATCTAATTCTCCATAGGAGGCATTTTTTGTGTTAGTTACTCTTCTCGCCCCTCGATCTTATGCAGCCGGTGGTACATCATTTGGAACCGAAAACGTTAGTGAAAGTCTACTAGATTCGGACAGTGGTTTAGATGGGAAGGATGAACATCGTTTCTATCTGCTTTAAGCTTTCGTAATTTACTGTTGTCTCTTATTTGCATATTTTTTTAAAACAAGTGTTGCCATTCACCGGTGAAGTCCTCCTAAGCTGAGCTTATCAGGATGTCCTTCACCAAGGCAACAGTAACTTACGAGCACACACAACCATTCCCCGATCGGAAAAATCCGACTCAGCCGGGATTCAAACCCGGGACCTGAGTGATAGCTTAGATGGCATGCTATCCAATTGGCCACCTGGGCCGGTAAATTGTTATATATTAATTCGCAGTTCCTCCGTTTTATCAGTATATGAATCTTTGGTGAATGACATCAGATGTTTTCCCTAGCTATCCATGCCTACATGTCATCATCACCTTGATAGCTCCTTCTATCTTATGATTTTTCTGTTTCGTGTCAATACAATGCTCATAAGCTTCTATTAAGAAACAATGTTGTAATTATGATTTACATTTTCCCTCCAACTTTTTTGGTTTAGAATTGTCTCTTATTTTTATTCCAACCGGATGAATTTAGCCTATAATTTTCTGTTCAAGTTGTTTGTTTGTATTCCCAATACCGCACCATTTTTTATATTTTGTATTCAGATCTTATCTTTATTTAATAATATTTTAAAATTATATAACTCATATATTAGGATTACAATTCTTGATGGCCGTTCCAGTAAAATTGAATTCGAATCCGATAATTTTTTAAATACGTAGACAAAAATTATAAAATACAAGTGAATTGTTCAAATATGATGTAGGATTTAAGCAAACAAATTATGATTTCGTGAGTAACAATTAACGATGGATTCGGATTTTTTATTCGTTATAAATTTAGTTCCCCTGAAATAATACGTTTTCATTCATGAAATAGGAGAATGGTGAAAACCTTCGATATTTAAGGCACTTCCGTAAAGTCAATAGACTTCATATCTTTTCCTCGTAATTCCTCATCCTCTTCTCCAATAATCTCCCTCGGTTATAAAAAAGACGAGCCGAGCGATCACGGCGATGGGAATCTCTCCCATCTTTCCCGAGACAAAAACTTCTTTTCCAGAAAACCGTCTCGGTCAACTTATGAAACGCCAAAAATCCAGGCTGAATCGAGACAACAGTAACCCCTTCTGCTTGAACGCATTCGTTGGGAGAAAGGATGACATGGAAAAAACAAGGGCTTGGGGGGGATCGTGGGAAGATGCCAGTTGTCTTGAGGTGAAATTGAGACGGGAGGCAGAGAAGATCCTCGAGTTAGAGGGCGCCTCTTGCCGAGGACGTGCTCCGAAACGATGGAATAAAATGGGCGCAGACGGCGTGGGAGGGCGGTGTAGGATGATTGATAGATTAAATGAGATTATATCTCGAAAGGAGAGATTCTCTTTAGGCTTTGTTTTCGTTTTGGACGTATGACGTCCCACCCGAAGAAGATTCGGAACGACTTTAATTTTTAAGTTTGGAATCCGTCGTCGTTCCCGAACTCGATGTGTCTGATCGATTAAGCATCGACAGGTTTCTCTTCCCATTGCACGAAAAAAATTGTTTTTATTCCTTATTTTTCTGTCAATAACAATTTAGTGGTACATTTAACGAATGCCATGAGATATAATGTAGAAATTATAAATAATTCGGTTTCCAAAGAAAATAGTGGAATATTAGTTCTATTTTATATATATTTATTGATGCATTAATTATTATAGAATATTTAGGTCTATTTCTTCACCGTGAATAATGTTAGAAGGATCCACGAAGTGAAGGCTGAAGCAATCCAATATGTTGTAAAATAATTTCATCATGCTGAAAGTAAGAACAAATTGACCGCCTGTTGATAGCAATATTTCTTTGATTCACCATTCACGGAAGCTATAGGTTTGCTACCAAATTCCTAGTTTTATTTCTTTGAATACGATTATCCGCTTCCCAAGTCCCATCAAGGAGGTTTTCATCGATCATAAAAGTCTTCAATGGATATAAAAATAGGCATTTCACTTTTACTATTCAAAATTTATTAGAGAATAATTACTTACGGATTGAGAAATATATTTAAGCTAACTATCATATTAAAATACGCAAAAAATACGATTTTTTTGTCTGTTCTCACCCTTAAACAGTGATATTCAGTAAACTGATTAAATATTTTATTTTATTTTAAAGAATACTGAACCGAATCAATTCTTATATTAATTCAGTGCCTTAGTAACAGTAATATTTTCATGCTACAGTTGTAATGAAGTATATAAGTATAACATTTAAATACCGATGGGGTAAATGGATATAAGAATTCATTTAAAGAAAAGGACTGCCATCTTATTTTTATATAATGGAGATAAAATTATTTCGAGCTATTTTCTTTCTGCTACGACGGGCCTTTGAATTCTGCTCAAGCGTTTAATACTTCTGCTTAAATGGGAATAAAGCGAGTTTGGACTTAATAAAACGTCCGTTAGAATGAAAATAAAAATGTTATTTTCAAATAGCTGAGCTTCACAATGAGGTAATGTGAAGTGAGCACGCTATATAACGATGTGGAATTTGTTTGGAATAAATTCTTGTGGTCATAATATGATTGGTCAGTTGAAGTCAAGTAGTATTACTTTATGCGACCTCGTGTGATCACATTATTATTTGTTAAAGTTTGTCATCGTGTGTTTTCCCCTCAAATGAAGTGATATTCAGAAGCAAACCTTATACATACATTAGTAACTTAAGGTCTCTTTAATCTATTCGGCAAATATTTTCATTTATAACTTTTTAATTATTTTTTGATAATTTTGTGGTTAAGCTGTAAAAATAAGTTTGCTTACTCCATTAAAAGGACATTTATAAGTTAACTTCAACATGTGTTGTTGAATCATTTGAAGCTGTGTTAAATATTTCTGTAGTAGTAACTGCAATTTCGTTTGATGTTTCATTGTGAAGACAACGTTTATAGCTATTAGATTACCGGAAGCAAATGTTAAAAGTAAGACAAAATAAAATTTCTCCCCAAATTCCCTTTTTTGTCACTATACTATACCCGGAAACATTTTAAAAGTAAGGCAAAATAAAATTTCGCCCTAGGGTTTTTTTTTACTGCCACTATTTTATAAGAGAGGAAGCAGCCAAGAAATAAATCTTTTAAGTAGTTAATATACGCTGAATTCTTTGAGTAAGTACAAATTGCTGTATTACATTAATATTTTGAAGAAAATTAGCTAAATTTTTCTGATAGCCATAGTTATTTTCCACAAAAATCTACTTTATCTTCACGTTTGATGCATTAATTGAAGGATGAAGGAGTATTCTCAATATCCCTGCTCTTTTGGGTATCCGACTTCATATCCCGATCGAAGTCTTCGTCGGAGTCCACATCGTCTTTAGGAGAATCGTGTGAACGCTGCGTGATTCCTTCCGCCTCAAGTTCAACGAACCCTTTCTTTAGAAATTTCTGCACTCTTTCATGCCAAGGCGAGGCTGTAAAATTTTTATAGACCCCGAGTACTTCGCAGGTTTATTTTCGAGATCTTCTCTCGCCCCGAAATAATTTGCGAGCCTGGAATTTATTTCGCGAGTGGAGGAATATTTCTTTCAGAATTCCCATCTCGGGCATCTGAAACGCTTGGGGTGGACAGGGTGGTGTGATATGCCCTCGAGGGGGTGTCGTATAGGGTATGGCATGGCTTGTCTCCCTCCAGCCGCATCCACACCATCGTCTTAATTGATGAGACTTAATCCGCTAACTTGAATGCATTTGAAATCAAAAGGTGCACGTTTGTAAATTAGTGTAAAATATCCCATGTGGATTTTGTAATACCAAAGTTCTTTATGGGTGATAAATTTCAAATACTTTGAAACGTTTAACAGAATATCTCAGTGGCTCCGATTGGTAAAGTCTTAGATCTTTACGGTTATTACATTCCCTTTTACCTAACGCTATAAAAGTGAGATGGATTTTCGTGGGGTATATGAAATAAAAAAGTAAATAAAATACGTATGACATAATGATATGTCCTCGTGAATAAAAGTTATATGTGTTACAGATTTGTCAACAGGAATATAATAATAAGTTGAAGGAAGCGTACAAATTGGAGAGGTTGTCACGTTTTCGTATGTATGTAGGTCAATTAGAAGAAATGTAAAGCTGGTCTGGGATGAAAGCTAAAAAGAAGTTTACAAGGAGTTTTCCCATAGCAGGAATTTTTTCATGAATCTGAACTGTTGCCACGGTTTTGAGGTATTCCAACCATATTATTCTTTTTATTTTGTATTTCATAGTTTTATAGCCATGCATCACAAATTTTAATTGAGTTTCATATTTGAGGAAAATTGAGAAGGTAAGAGAGGTAATTAAAATGCAGAGATAGATTCATCAATAATTTATAAATATATTTTGTAGGATATATATCTTCGTGTATCTTTGAAAGTTGGCTAATTGTATTTTCATTTCAAATTAAAATAAGCTTATAAATCCATTAGGATTTGTTAGTCGATGAAAATTCATTTGGGATGGAAAATAGGTACTGGAAATTACGATGAAACGTCTTTTTAAGAGATTAATATAGTTTTCTGAATAAGACAGATGTAATTAAAACAGCAATTAACTAAATCAGTATTTCATTAAAACTTTTATCTTCTATTTGAATATTAGGGAAACCAGTATAACTTTATTACGATCAAGCATTATTTTTTATAATTGAGGCATCATGCTGTAATTATCTATAGCAAGGGTGAACATCTAAATAAATAATTTCGTTCAGCCCGTTACATCGGTGCAATGATCTCATTTGGCCTTATCACCATCGTGATAATGATGCCATTCAAAATTGTGCTTGAGCTTATCGAAAATTAATTCATTATGTTGGTATCACCAAGTGTCAGAATTTTTGTCGTTGCTGTAATCTAATCTGCTCAACCTTTAGAATTCAAGAGCTGCATTAATTTACTCGAACTTTAATTTTTGAGTTTTTGAGGCTCACTGATACCCTGTCTTTCTTCGTGAGGTAACGAAAACAATTTTCTAGCCCCTCCAGAAATATTCCAAAGTAATTTCGTTGTTATGACGATCGGAGATAAAACATGAGCGGTCACCCATTTCTAGGAACTCCTCCGATTCCAGAGATATTTCAACCGTCTACTTGAGCTCCTTTCTTGAGTACGCCGTTGAGGGCTGTGTGCATATTTTCGTAACGTGGGTGACAATCACCCTTTCACTGCCTTCAGCCCTTAGAGCGCGCATCTTCCTCTAAAGAAGAAAAACCGCATTTTAGTCCCAAGTAAATGACGCCGCGAAAAAAAGAGGTCGCCTTTTTATTTTTTCGGTGTGAACGACCCACGGCCATGTTTTTTTTGGGTAATAACTAGCGCGGCGTGAAATTCAAACGGTGGCATAGAATATTCTACTCCCAGCCTCGCCGAGGAAAATTGGAATGTTGGAGGAATATTCTTCCCTTCTGCAGGATCAGATGCTTCGGCTATTTCACGGCGTTTTTCTAATTGGTGCTCTCTGATGAAGCCCTGTGATTGCTTTAGCTTGGATTCCGGAGCGGGCTTTGGTAATTTTCGTTTGATTTATGCTTTTGGAAGGAGAACGGGATAATTGATTAAGGGAGAAGTAATGATTGAAAAACTGGAAGTACTAGGATGCGAGTTAATGTGCAATATTTAAGGATGGTGTTTCACGGAAATTAATAATGTTACTAAATGCTTGGTGATTCAACGATACAGATTCAGGTTTTATATTATGTTACTTATTAAAGCGTAAAAAATCCATTGCAAACCAGAATTCACTACTCCTATTTTTAATAAAGTGGCCTTGTAAAAGTTTAGTTTGGAATGGATTTTTTTACAGGTGACTACTTTATAAAACCTGGCTTGATTTACGAACGTAAACCATTTCAGAATGTTTAACTAGGTATATAAATAATTTTACATTTTTATTTACGTATATGAATATATTTACGTATTTTTAAAATCTATTTTATTACTACCTAGTAAGAAAAATTCAACAATAGTAATCACATAATGAGAGTGTATATGGTAGTAAAAAAGATTAGCTGCTGAAAATATTTTGTTTAAACTTATCTTTAGGATGACGAAAAAACTCCATGTCCCATTCGCATGGATCGTTGTAGGATATAACGAGATTACGATGCGATTACCACCAAAAGCTAATAACGAATTCCCCAAATTTCCTCTCTGTTACACGCCGATAGGCGGCTTGCAAGGTATTATCGTAATGTAGACGAAGACCTAACCATGAATACCCGAATTCTTGCTATGAGCATCCCAAAATCTACATATAAGGCCTCCTAAAACCAAAATTTTGACCTGATCACCCTTGATCTAACAAAATGCTTAGTTTAATGGAAATAATGGCATTACGGGATTTTAAATATCCACTAACGCTCATTTTCCATAACTTTATTATAAATCTATAATGATAGCAACTTATTTTTTCTTGTTTATATTTTACTCATTAAACCACTTAATATGTCATATTTCATAATGATCAAATCGTACTATTGAATTGTTATTGAATTAATATGAATTCCACATTTTTCTTTGAATCTCAACTTAAAATCCACCGAGGAAGTTGTTTTATGGAAATTGTCACAAGAAATTAAGTGGAGCGAATACTTTTTCAGTTTATTTTCTCGAATCTCAACTTATTTTGTGTTAGATTATAACAGTTATTAAATCATAAAATTATGAAAATAGTAGAAAATACTATTTTTTCCTTGAATCCCAAATTTTGTCGTGTTATTTTGAAAAAATGTGTGTATTAAGTATTTTCATTTCAAAAACACTCTAATAATTAAATGTTAATTCTCTGCAAACATTTTTATAGCTGACTGTATGAAGTGCAACGCCCAAATTGTGTAAATATGTAAATTTAATTAACTTGGTTGAGTCTAAGATTACACACACCTAAAGATATCGCGAAAGCTCCATTCTTTAACTTCGCGATTTCCGAAATTCATAACATTTCAACGTCCTCTTTAATCTGCGCGAGTTTGTGCCTTAATCCTCTTTCAAAGTACGCGGTGGCATCATTGGGTGCTCGAGAAGTACGTGAAGGTATTTCGGAATCCCAACGAAGGCTTAATTCGAAAGTCGTTCGAATATTCCAGCCCTAGGCTTCTTTCCAATGCCTCTTCACGATCCATTTCCATTCCCTTTTTCTGCCCTTCAACCGATATCGCATCCCCGATTCAGACTTAGCGTTTCCCGCGGCTCTTCCACGACGTCTGCCCGATAATAATGAATAATTATTCCTGGCTCGAAAGTGTGAATAATGAGTTTCTTTAAGCATGTCTCCGAGGCGGAGGAATTGGGTCCCTTCCCTCCCTTCACTCATTCCTCCCATCTCTTTCTACTCTCCGCTCAGTTTTTTCTCGGCGGAAAGTTTTCTCAGACCCGCCATGAACTTATCGCCCAAAATGTATCGAGAGAACCATCAGCGCTTTGGGGTCCTTTCGCCTTTTCCTTCTCCCAGGTCGGCTACTCGGTCTCACGGATTACTGAATCAGCAGTTCGCCGTTAGATGAATATGATTCGTCCAATCCGTGTGAGAAAGTTTAACCATCAAGAAAGAGAAGAGAGGTGAAATTATGTCGCCGGGGAAGGTTGGGATTTTTGGGTTGAAATGAGCGTGTGACGGCATTAATTATTCGTGCAGGGATTCAGACGTCTGTCTAGCTTCCCCAGTGGCGATATCGACTGTCTCATTTGCATACGGCGGAATATTCACTTTGATGAGCATCTTTTTGTTTCGTCTCCTTATATCTGCATTATCCGCGACTTCTTTTGATCATCCGCCTCCGCTGCTTCCCTCTGTTTATCTGCGGCTAACGCTCTTTGAATCGGATGCGACTGAGGTTTTGAAGAGCGAATTCCCCTTTAGGAAAGGGTTTTCTGTTCAAAAAACTGCTGTTTATAAAAGATATTGGGACGGATATTTTTTGAGGTGAAGATTATTTCAAAAACTCAGGGAAGTTCATTCCCATTATATGCAGTTCTACAAATGTCTCAAGTATTGAAAAAGTTGATTACATTGTCACTAGACGGGGTTGTCTAGCCCAGTCACCTGTTTAGAAAAATATCAGAATTTTAGGTAATCTTAGGTATTTTTTATTTCCATCCTCTGTTGAGCTATTTGTTAAGGTATTATCATACCTAGTATCAGTTTTTTATCAGATTCAATTTGTTTGATATAACAATTTTTGGGAAATTTGAGTCGCAATGTTTGTTGAAACATGTCGCGCATAAATCTACTGATTAACACTATAAGCAATCCATCGCACGGCTATAATACGAGATAATTGATCGAATTCTCTCATTTTAAGATAATATCAGAATGCATAGCTGTGTCATTTTGATCAGCGAGAGTATGTTCTTTGCTTTGTTTAGATTCGCGACATTGGACATTGGACTCGCGAAATGTTGAAAATTGTAAATACCCATCCCTTAAGATTTTCCGTTAAAACCTTGAGGTGGTAAGTAATAGTGATGATCCTAAATATTTTTTTAATGCGGCGAATATTATTGTGATATTACCTACACTTTTTATAAAGGTGTTCCAAATGGAGAAAATATTCTTGTTACGTCACGCAATAAGTTTGTACTACTATTGTAAACTACTAGTTTGCAATACTTTCAAAGGGAATTCGAGGAAAAGAAAAGTGGTACAAGAGGTGCAATAGATGGGAAAGGATCTTGTTTTATCACGTGCGGTATGACGATGTTTTCTTATTTCTTATTTTTTCTTACTCAAATAATTTGTTTTCCGAGAGCTTGAAAAATTATTCTTGATCTGAAAGTCTTGTGTCTGAAGTCACGTTGAAGAGTGTAGATGAAGATTCAGGATTTTTTTCTCTGTAAAATGAGAGAAAATTGTGCGTTTTCATTATCCACTGCAGCCACTATCTTTTTTCTTATCATATCTACCCTATGTCTGGCTCTTTATTTTTATGCGTCTCTCTTAATAACATTCATTTTGGCCCTATAAAAGATACGTTTATATAAATGAATACGTTTTAATTATTAGTTAGCGTCATTATCTTTTTGATCGTAGTACTCATTGTGACGACCCTGAGCTTACTAATGCCAGGGCACCTTTTTATTTTAATCGTCATATCTGTCCGGCAAATTCAATTCAATCTGATATCCTAGTGATTTAGATCTGATGGAGTATAATTCAATACAGCCTTTATTGTATTTATCTTTCTCTCAAATGCCTTGTAAACAATATATTGGGAAAGCAGAAGGATATGATCAGTACTAATTCCCTTGAAATGGTGGTTGTTTTGATAGAACTTAATCACAGAATATAATTATACATGATTACCCTGTAACTGGCCAGTGGAGTAGGGCTGGAGTTTTAAACAAAACACCAATTTCCCCTTACTCTATTTGTTGTGAACTTCTCTAATGCTCTTCGGGAGGAACGACCGGAAGTAACTATTCATCTTCATTTCCTAGTAAAATATGAAGATTATAATACTTTTAAACGTCTTTCTTTCTGTACCATTTTTTGCATTGTTTCACCTAGTGTTAGAAATTTATGTACAATGATGAGATTAGAGTTCGACATGAAAAGCATCCATGTGGTTAGAATTTCGATTGGAAACGATCCAATCGATCAATCTTCCCTCGTAACTTCTTTCTCGCCGAAGCTTATTTTTTCGGCTTCCCTGCAATCCCTTGCATTCTCCGTGGTCTAGCTTTTCATCTCCTTGAACTCGTACATGTGTATGCGTGCCTTCCATATGTCTCCCGGCTGCGATTCATCTGTCTCATCTCTATATTTCTTCTTCCATTCAGCCCCTCCGACCCTTCCTAGGCCACAGTCATTTGTTTTCCCCTATAGGAAGTGCCTTTCTCTTTTTTTCCTTCTTATCCCATGACCTTCGCCCTCCTTTCGCACTTCCCTTTCTTTCTGTCCCCATCCCTGGAACACCTGAGTGACTTATGTCTTGGAGACCTCGACCTATGCAGTCGTTAACGTACCTCTCGACATTCTTGTGTGATGGATTGATGTTCAACAGCATTCCGAGAGTCCTCCGGTGACCGAGATGCGATCATTACACGGCTACCGTAAGATTTTCGCTGTGAAAAAAGGAATCTAATTTTATCCCAGGAGTGCCTCAAGGCAGTGTGTTAGGACCAGCTCTTTTTCTGGTCGAGTAGATGGGCCACGGAGGAATTTCTGAACGTATGGGGATCGAATAGCATGTCGATACAATCTAACTACCATGCTTATCCGTGACCACTTCATTGAAAAGTGGTCTCGGTACTCAGTGACTTTTCATCAATTCTGTAAAAGAATGAGAACCACGACTCATAAGTTTAAAAAATAGAAATCGCTCTTGTAGTTTTCTCGCGGTAGAGTGAAGAGTTAGGTTATAGATTGCAGAAGTCTGATCTGATCAGTTAGATCTGCATATCTGAGTATAGAATACGTGTGAGTTTAAAAATATTTTTTTATGTTTGCAGAAGTATATTGAGATTAATCATAGAAAATTTTACTATAATATATAATTTACAGAGTATTTTATCCTGCAGTTTCAAATAATGATTGCATGATTTTAGTCATATTTAAATTAAAGTTTAACTTTGAATTTATTAGTTCAGTGTTTGATTTTATTTTACCGATATTTTAAATGTATTGGACACGATGTTTAAACGTTTCTTATAGTTGCTTTAGCTTACTATTTGCTAAAGTAACATTGTGTTGTTGATTTTCAAAATTACATTTGTTTACATCACTTAAACAAAGGAAATGATTTGATGAAAAGCTATTCCATGCATATGAATGCACGGTACATATTGAACTCTCTAATATACTCTGCAGGAAATAAGGTTTCCTTGCCTTTTATTAGCAATTTCGGCACGAAACAACTTAATCACGATAGTTTCACGGAAGGCAAATTTGAGGACGTCTGCCAGAGGCGAGTAATAGTCTGGCATTCCACGGAAATTAAACCATTATATTACATGCCGATTGCTTTGCGAAGTAATATCCTAAGATTAGCTTCCTTATTAACTTCGCTGCCCCGGTGTGGGCGTGGATGTTTGCATTCATTGATTTCTCTCCACGGCGTTGACGCACGCAACGCAATTGCTCTGAATGCTGTTCCATAGCCGCCCAGGGAATTTAATACACATCCCTTAAGCTTCGCCGGCAGTAAATTGAACATGCGCCGTAGTATGCAAACCATCTGCTTTAATCTAAAGTCTGAAATCCCGCGTAATCCGAACGAAAATTGGTCGTGACTTTACTTGTCACGTATCTGTACCCCTGTGCAAATCCGAACCTCCTCTCCATTTACGAAGCATTGTCCCTCGTTGAAGAGAAATATTCCGCAGATTATAACCTCTATTCACTTTTTCTTTCTTAACCCTTTCAGACCCTACTTGCAATATATTGGACACCATTTTCAGTGCTTATTGTATAAATCAGTGGTTCCCAACCTTTTTCAGCTGACGACCCACCTTTTCTTATCGGAATACCTCCGTCTTTGGAGAGCTGCTGGGGTAGGGGAAGAGGGGCCGATATTTGCCTCATCTACCCCAGCAGAAAAATATATTACAAGTCAAGTCACTGTCCATCGGTCCAAGGTGTAAAAACCCTTAAAATTAAAAAACCTTATTTGTATAGTATCCCTTCCTTATGTATGTATAATTTACTATCAAATATTGCAAAATATATTCATTAATAGTTTTGTTTCCATTTTTTATCTTCTCTGATGGTTTATTCGATGGTTTCTGTTAGCTCTAGGATTGAGTCGCGAGCCCCCGGTTGGTGACCGCTGGTGTAAATTCATAATAATAAATATTTATTTTTATGGTTTAGATTCTTTTACATCATTGTTATGTCAATCCTATATCAAGGGAATATCATGATAAGATGTTATTGTTTATTGAATATCGGAAACATAAACTAAATTAAAATATTATCTTTTCTAAGTAGAAAAAATCATGCCTGAAAAGGATAAAAATATAGTTCGGAAACAAGGAAAAATTGTAACTATGATGTACTTAGGTTCTTCGATCAATATGGTAGTAACAGATTAAATGTTGTGGTCCCTAGAATATTTAACTGTCTGCTTGACAACATATATTGCCTTAATTCGTTGACTGAGGTTAAGAGAAATGTGTATAAAATTAGGTTCAATTAAATACCATTTTTCAAAGAAAATACCATTTATTAAAATAGAGACCAACCAGATGAGCTAGCTTAGGCTCAGGAGGATTCGGAGGTAATTTTTTTTTCACTTGAGAGATTAATATTACCATAATTTTTATCATTTACATTATCATTAATCATTTAATTTTTGTAATGATCATCAAGATTTGAACTTTGTTATCGGAGCAATTACTCGCTGTATTCACTTACGTATTTACGTATATACGTACGCTATGACTCAAGCATTAATAAATTTCTCACATCTCAAACAATAAATATTAAACTAATCTGCTAGCCGAATTCTGTAGTTGAAAAGAGTATGCCAGTATTTCTGTATTGTCAATGGTAGTCGGATTTAAGGTGCCTAAAGCTTTTTTGTTACAGATGAGTGGATGATGTCCCAACCCCTTATCCTATCCCAAAAATCCATTTTTATATGATGATGTTACTGAGGAGGATGTGCCCATTAGCAACCGGTTATAACATGAGATAGACGGGATAGATTATCTTTTGGAGAAGATCCAGAGAGAAAGCTCTGCGGTTTGGAGGAAGGGTCGTTAATTCCTTGGAATGCGATAAGATAAAGGGAAGCTAACGTCAACATTAATTCAGGATAAAGATTAGCGTTTATGTGCTTAACATAATTGATTATCTATGAATAATTCCGGTGAAACAGGTTGCTATATTTTTAACATCATGTGGGAAGAAGCAGATAAATTTATTCATCTCTCTTTGTTGGATAATTAATTAGTCGTTTGAATGCTATACTTGTTTTAAGGATAATGATTTGAATTATTAATTTAATTCTCGTTTTTTCATGACGTCAAATGTTGCATTGTACATATGTTATCACTAACATGCCATTTTTCTATCATCATTCATCTAGTCAAATGATTAGTTTATAGTTCTTTAACGTTTAGTGAATTAATTGTTAATTTTTAATTAACTATTTTCTGCTAAAATGGCCACCATTTAATGTCGAATATGTTTAATAGCTTAAAAGGCTGCTGACAAGGGGACTGTGATATTGTTTTTAAGAATTCCGTTTTCGGGTTCTTTTATTATTCATGTGCTATTTTTTCATGTTATTAGTATTTATATTCACTAAGTAATTATCATTACTCAGTTAACTGGTTCAATTTTGGTAACCGATTTTTTTACATTTTGCATTCATCCAAATTTATGTTTCATTTTCAAATTGGGTTAATTTTTATGCATCTCAATAGTCTTAACATTTTTCCAGAAAGCTTAAGGAAAGTAGGATATAGTAAATGGACATGACTCCCTTGATAACATCAGTACGAATCTAACATTCAAAATTAATAGTAACAGGTCAGATGTACTTGTTCAGAATTCAACAAAATTAATGAGGTAATGTTTTATCGGTTACATATGATAAGTCTTAAGTAGGCTAACATTTCTATTGAGAATGGTGTATAGGTTATATGTGCATTACAAGATACGTATTCAAAATTAAGATAACTATCGGAGAATGATAATAATAATTTATTATGCTCTGGGTAATTTCCATAGAGCAACGCAAAATACAAAACTGCTCTGAGTACCAAAAATTCAAAAATATCACGGCTGAAATACAAAAATGTATGGAAAATCAAAAGAACGAAAGAATACACTGATAATTACAAAAATATGTGGAAATACAAAAATACAAAATAAAAAAAAAAACAACATAGGTAAACAGATTTTGGAACTTAAAGATAGACAACAAGAGAGGGAAAAAACAAGATGTGACTGGTCTATCGCAAAGTACTTGTTAAACATCAGCAGCTAAGAGATAGTTGATTAATTTTAACTTAAAAAACCCTCTCCGAACTAGAATATTTTATAGAGGCAGGTAAAGAGTTCCACACCTTAAAGCCTTCAATATGAAATGAATTAAGGAAAATGATATAATAGAATAATGTGACAAGTATTTCCGGTTAAAATAGACCACAATTTATTATAAAGGAAAAAATATTTGAGGAAGCTTAATGAAAAATTCATAGTAAAACTTATTTAAATTTCGTGCCTTCAATATAGGATTTGCTCGTGGTATGAGAAATCCTTTCCAATCATTTTTTTTCCTACATAGTGATATCTTTCATGAATAAGTAATCGTAATCATGCTCCTTTTGTAGAAAGGGGTATGATGGAATTTTAAGATTTCATACTCGATTTAATTTCGGAGGCATATAAATAATCATCGCTGAGAACCATCTTCGAAGACCGTAATTCCAAGTATGTGCAGCGTAAGGATGAATTGGTATTCCACATATTCCCCTGTCGGCACAAATTCTTCTCTCTCCCCAAACGACGCCAGTTACACCTCTTATGACTTCTGCGGAATTCCCCACCAATCAATTCGACGGGGTTATTGGGTAGACGACGACGAAAAATTTACTGCCTCTTCTTTTCCCCAGCGATCCAATTCCTCCCATTTTTCTTCGCGTTAGCAAACTCCGCTCGAGGCATCCTTTCCCGTCATCAATCATCTCTCGCCCCGGGAGAGCTTAAGGCCGCGATTTCGACCGGACCCGTCACTTCTGGGTGCGCGTCAACTTGCCTCCAGGGAGGGATCAGCGAAGTTGCTACACCGCCACGCGCGCATGTGTGTACACTTTGCTCATCTTCCTCCACTTTGAGGTGCTTGTCGCTCGCTTTTTGACCCCCGCGTTCTTCTTCGTCGAGCTTGTCGTGAGCTGGAGGCGTGGTGGGTAACGTGGAAGGGATCATCCCCAAGAATCATTTACATGGAGCCAGTCTCGGTATCTCGTGGCAACACTTAACAACCTTTCCTTCTCCTACGAGCGTATCATACGATAAGCGTATCTCATATAAAAGCATGCGGTGCTCTTAACCCTTAGTTTACAAAGCACGAAGTAGAACGCTGTATGGGTGCTATTCCGCAATTTAATGCACAGAAGTTAAACACTACGTTGTGCATGCAGTAACTGCTTAACTTCGGTGAATTAAATTATGAAATAGTCCGCGTTTTGTTTTCCTCCTTGCGTTGAGATGGATAAGTTCCACCGTATACCTCTTGAAAGCTTTCAAATTACTTTTTGTATTATTTTACAATCCGCGAGAGCAACAATAAATCATAGCGACCTGCAGTCTGTTGAGTGAAGCAAAGATTAAATTCAACCGTGAAATTAAACCATATTTTTTATTTTATTATTTTTTATTATTTATTATTTTATTTTATTGTACGCAATTTTGTTGTTTTTATCTATTCCCCCATCGTCCCAGTAAATCAACTATTTTCCACTTTATGAATACGATTGCGTTTTCTAGACCGAACCTTTATGTGGTTTTATTCGTCCTCTTTACAAGTATTTTTTTCTTGTTATTTATATTTTTTCCGCGTTTACATGAAAATAATAGTTCAAATAAAATTTAAACAATTAAGTAAATCCAACTGCCTTTATTTTTCATTGGATAAAAATAATGGAGGAGGTTATTTTTTTCTTAGATTTGATAAAAGTTTGATCGTTATTCAACATCTTTGTAAACCTTCAAAAATAGAAATGCGAGAATCAATATGCGTGATGCATACTCCTTTTGCAGATATACAAATTCAGCACACTCCGCGTCCTCTCGCGAGCTCATGTAATATCGCTGCTCTTTGTCAATGTATGTTTTTAATAGGCAATTAATGAATCATGTCTTAATTGATTTAATTTTAAACTAACAAAACTTATCTAACGAAACATTAAGCCTTTAAATGTTTCACCTTAAATATGCCTTTCGTTAAACTAAAAAGTATGTAACTTTTACTTAGAACTGTCGAATTCGTCAAATAATATTAAAGTAACATGTTGTCGATTTTCTCAAGTTAATTAAAACTGATTCAGAACTGTATTAATCGATTAAAATTGGATTTAAATGTCTTGAAATCGAGGACTATATCCTGAAATCACTCATCAATAGTCTGTTTTTTCTTCGGAATAGCTTCAACCGCCTCTTTATTCCTCACCATCTAGCGCGGCTTTTCCATCGAATTATTTCCGAATAAATAAGCATGAGATGGGAAGCTAATATAGAAATGCAAATGAATACGAGATTTTAATTGGAGTTGACGCCATCATCAATTAGGGAAGGGAATTAAATTTCGCCACGTGATTCCCAAAATTCGGACGTAGGCCCGGATGCTGCTCAACCTTTTAAAGCCGCCTCCTCACTCGCCCACTTCATTGCAAGACCTTGTTTAGCTCTACCGTTTCCCTGATAATACCCTTAATACTCTATTCCCTGCAGAAGACGTTGCTGGATTTTCTTCGTGAGCATTTTTACCGCGGAGGTGGAAATTTATTTATCCATGTCTCTGTCGATAGAGAAGGAAGAAGGATGTTTTCTTTTTTATTCTCCTCCCCTTAAAGTGGAGTTGAGGGCTCCGTCGTCCATCCAAGGGTCAAAGCCTTAAAGGGCCCGATTCGGAAGGGCTTTTTCTTCCATCTCCATTTCCTTTCCATTCCATTGCTCGAGCATGGGAATGAGCTATTTCACGAAAGTTCGGAAGAATTTTCATCCCAGTTGCTTAAAATGTTCATACTTACGCACTTTACCAGTAGAGAAGCACCTACTGGTGAAGTTGAGGGAAGCTCTGTTACCATCATTTTGGCTAAGTTCTTACTATTTTAAATCGAAAGGTCTTTATTCGGGCGAGATAGAGACTAGGAAGTCTCTTCTTACATCCAACCCATAGTTGTATAAGGAACAGAAAGAAAGAGATAGTTTGAAATAGTACACGAAGAAAACTAATATGTGGATTTAATAAAACCTAAGCTGAGGGCTCGGGAAAAAATTTCCACTGCAGGAAAACACTCACAGGAAGGGGAGTGAAAAAAACCTGCGAAACCTTAAGATAGAAAACTATATTTTGTGATTAAGGAGAATAAAAAGAGTTAATAAAGAATAAAAAGAGTCAATACACCCACAAGAAGGGGAGGGGGGTGAAAAACCAGCGAAACCTTCAGGATGGTTAAGTAAATTCTTATGGAAAAGCAGGTTTAAGAGAGATTTTAAAGGCAAAAAGGACAATTCATATACATATGTAAAAATCAGTATAAATTGCTGCATAATAGTGAAAAACATTGTGGAAAGCAAATAATAATGTTACAAGAAAAATTATTGGTAAAATTATAAATAAGAGACAATGAGAAGACTTGCGAATTATGTACTTGCGAAAAGTTTAAAATTGAAAGAACGAGGAGTACGGAATTCGACTTTATTTTACTTTATCTTTTGTTTCATTCTGAAACAAGGGTTTCGTCTCTCCTCATCTGGTTCGTGGTTTTCTGATTGACGGTTGATCTCTCGCCACCTTCCCCTCGCTGCGAAAACGTCCAACTCCGCCAACTTCTCCCTTGACACCCCCAGTTGGTCCATCCATTCTTAATTATCTCCCTATCCTTCTCGAGGAGTGATAAAGCGCCTCTCGTTGCCATGTGGAGAGAGAGAGAGCAACCATGGAGATGAGAACTGTTGCCCTACAAGGTTTTTCACTTTGCACTGGAAGGCGTCGTCGCCGTGATAAGGGAGAAGGGTGGTCTTCGGCGCTGATTTTATGCGCGCCTTCTTTCTCTTTGACTCGGCTCGTCAAGATTTCTCGCGCTTTTATTCTGTAATATTGCGTGCGTAGGAATGGGGTGTCCGATCATCAATCATTGTTTCGATTTCGGATGTTCGCGTCATCTTGTGTGTGTTTGTGCGTCGGATTTGCTGTGAAAGATTAATGAGGCCGAGGCAGAAAAGTTGACTGCGAAGATATTAAGTGAGCTCGGTCGGTCGTGATAAATCTTCGCCTATGGACTTCTGCTACTTCAGTGTACCGAGTTGTTGTCTTTATGACGCCTCGATTACTCTCCCAAGTTAGTTGAGAGCGTCGCGCTTCCTCTCTTTGAATTGCACGTCGTCTCAACATAGTAAGGGGTGTTCATAGATAATTGTTCTTCAATTGTAAGCAAATAATGTGGGTAAAATTATTAACTCATTCTTACAATACTTCTGAATACATCTAATACAATTAAATACCGCACATATAATTTTCACGTAAATACTCTATCACATAAATAATTTTGTACTTACACCCATATTGTAAATACGTTTTAATATTTTTTCAATATTTTTAGCTGTGTTACTATTCATAATGATTGTATTTTTTGTTCTAGTATTAACTTTAAAATGTGTAATCGCTGTAAGCGAATCTTTTAAAGTAATAAAGTATCTGCAAAAGAGACACGAAGTCACATGCTATCTTTTCTGAAAGGTAGTTTAGCAATTACGTTTTAATGCGGAGGCGGAAGGTCACTTTCCTGACTTAAAAAATTCCGTAAAACTACTGTTCAAGTAGTTAATTATTTTGCATTCTCTCTTCATTAAGGTTAGATTAAATATGTTTGAGCAGTGAAATAAATTTTGTCTTTCGACCATGTATGTTTGTACTGATTCACTATACCGCGTTTAACTCTACATTTAAAACAAAAATTTGGCACGTCTTTGAAGAAATTAGCTAAGAGATATGCCTTCCACGTGTTCTGTATTCAAAATACCATGGTTTTGGTATTGGTTTACTTATTCATTCCCATTTTCGTATGAATATATTACTTATGGACAGTATATCTTTACTCTTTTGGGAATTCTTCGAATAACATTCCAACAGATTTCACTTGACACTGATATTCACATCGTTGATATATTCTGCCCTCCGTCATTACACTTTCAGCACTTAAAAACAGCAGCAAAAAAAACCAAAGACAGGAATTTGACAAAGACTTAATTAAATGAAAATCAAGTTTCGTGTGCGTAGAATAAAAGAAGGTTAGAAAGAACAGAACAAATCATGAATACACTGAAAGAGTTAACTTATCAAAAATATCCATATGCTCCAGATTCATCGCAAATAAAGCACGTTATGTTTTCATATTATTTCGCGGGCCATTTTTTCACAGAATTAAATTCCCCTGATTAACTCTACAGCCTCGAACTGATTTATCGTCGCTTCGGGTTTAATAATTAAGTGACGGGGGAAAGCAGCTCTCGATTCGAAGGGAGCGCATGTCACCAAGCCACTGGGAAGAGAACTCATTATTTCCATCGACTTCGTCCCCTTGTCAAAAATTGTCCGAAAGATTAACTTTAACGACGTCCGCAGAAATTGACGTTTCTTGTCGAATTTCGGACGGGAATCAAAATACTCGCTTTTTCAATATTCGAGTGTATCAGAGTTTAAGGTTTGAAGATCGGTGCAGAGATCGGAAGACGGATGAATGGAAGACAGGTTTGATGGATGGGGAGAGAGTTGCCTTCCACACGAACGGAGATAATCCCATCGATTAACGAGGCTTTTTGCGCAATCGCATCCCGAGTTAGATTTATGGAATGGCGCTAAACTTCGGGATTACGCTTTTTAGTGAGCCACTCCTTCGGTGACGTCAACGCTCGCAAGGTTTTCGCACTCTTTGGCGAGAGAGCCAGAGATTTAATAATATTTATGGAATAACTTAAGTGTCAATACTTAGAGTAAGTTATGTATTAGGGTGCATCACGAAACACTTTTTTTCGAAATTCAAAATTTCAAGTCATACGCACATAAAAACAAATCAAATGTTTGTTTTCAACTACAAAAATATAAAGTTTAGAATGTTAATTAACACATTAAAAAAATGAATCTCTCTTGTAATATTTACGCCTCTTCAAAACCCTGCACAATTCCTATACTATAAACAAAATAATCGAAAATAATCAAATGGATGGGTTTAAATTTGAAAAATGTGTGTATTTGATAAAACATTAAGGTTTTCATGTATATTCGGGGACGCGTAAATGTTACACGACATATATAATTTTTATACTGTTAATTAAGATTATAAACTTTATATTTTTGTACTTGAAAACAAAAATAGGCTTTGTATATATGTTTAAAAAAATTAAAATATATGTTTTGACAAAAAAATCAAGCTTTAGATCCATTGCGGGAGAACTAATTCTTTTTCGATTCAATTAAAATATTTTTTTGGTAAATATGTGACCTTAGTGACAACTTTTTATCAACTTGAAATTTTGAATTTCGAAAAAAGGTTTTTCGTGATACACCCTATTTTGTATGTATAGTTATAATGTACCAATTTTAAAAACAATTATAGAAGCTATTAGTATCGATAACCTTAATCCACCTTCTAAGGGTGTACTGATAAACTAACCTTACTCGGATGAAATTTTTATTTGGAATTTTATGTGATAAAACGGGATTTCATTAAAATTGATCATATTTGTGAATTTCCTTTAATTCCGTTTACGTTCGGAAATTAAGCATACGGAGTCTCCGTAAGGAAAAATACGCTTTTGGTAAATGTCGTTGTGGTAGAATTTCAAAGTAAGACGTATTTTGAAATTTGTTTAAACAATGAAATTTCCTCAGTAGCATCAGTGATATGAGAAATTGAATTGCCACTTTGAAATTCATGGCAGAATTTGTGGAAATTATGCGATTTAGTTGAGTCATGCATCTTCTACTTACTATCTTACGAATAGTATTTCTGGAAGGCTTTTCCACTTATTCCCTCTTAAACAAATGCATGGAACGTGAAGAGCGTCGCGATGACCTTTGCAACTACGAATGAGTGTTATTGGTCGAGGGAAGTCACTTATTCTCCGCGCCATACGCTCCGCGTTGCCCTCCGTTACATATATCTCAGAGCATTAAGTCTGGCTACAGAGAATAAGGAAGTTTCATCCCGAGAATTATGAAACTTACTCCCATAATTTTTGCGCAAAAACTTGGGATTCTGCATGCCGAATCCTTGGGATGGAGGATTACAGTGTACACAGCTGCTGCGAGGCCTCCATGCAAAATGCAAGTTTATTGCGTCACGAACTAACTGATGTGTTGTTCTAAAATGCCGGAAATAACTGGAGTGGAAGGAGGAGCTCTTAGTAACTTTGAATCTCTCTCTCCGAGTGATGTTCACGGGCAGGCTTTGCTCGTCTTCCTAACTAGTCTTAGCGAAGCATGTAAATATATGTCATAATTAAGAGCTCGGGTTTAATAATAATGCACAAACGCTAGAAGCAGAGAGACTCGCCTCTTAGAACTAATTATTATGAGGACCGATGACGTAACAATTTTTTATTGTTAGATAATTAAGGTTTAGTACAATGATGTCAAAACTTCGCCCTTGGAGTACCTTTTAACATACCACGTGGAGACCGCTGGACTACATTTTCTATTCAGTATTAACTATAAAAAGAATTCTATTCATTTTTTAATTTAATTTGGCATAGTTATACAATTCAGTTTTTTCACTACGTATAAGTGAGCGAAAGTAATTAAAACATCATGATGAATTGTACGAATCATAAAATTCCTGAGCGATTAATAACTTACGGTTTGCAAAGCTATTTTCCTATCGGGTCGCTCGCAAGTATGTGGTGGACCGTAGTCTGTGTATTTTTGATGTAGAAAGTCTTTATAGTTATTCTGCATACTACAATTAATGCTATTCATATTATGAGATTGTATGAATATTATGAATAATGTACTAATAATTCAATATTGCAAACACTGCCACCAAGTGATAGAGATGAGGTAGATGTACCTACATGCAATGGAAATTCTTTAATATTATTAATAATAATACTGAACATCCCATACTCGTGATGTATGTATACTACAGGTCCTCATGATTAAAATTCAACTAAGCATTTCCTTATATCATTCTAAGGATGGTTACTGGTCGATTAATCTTTTCCTTCTGTACATTTTCAATTGCTTTTCTGTAAGTCGTGCTCGAAGCAGAACAATGTCATCTGTAGCCTCTCTCGTTGAAAACATCAGATAAAATAATCCCATCTAACTTTCAGTCTCCATTACTTCGTCATCAGTAATGTCTTTTATCCTCAAGCGCACGCGATGAAGAAAATCTGTCTCTCCAGTTTATAATTTCGACGCCAAAAAACTCCGCGAGCGGAATGAAGCAGAAAAGAAATCCTCGTTCCTTTCCCCGCAACATTTCCCGAAAGGGATTGAACCGTCCGAAAAAAAGTTTCTCCGGCAAAAGAGCGGAAAAAGGAGCCAGTAGTAGGAGGAAGTAGGTAAAAAAACGGGTAAACTCTTCAGAAGTCCGCGTCGAGGATAATGTGACTCCCACCACTTTCTTCCCCGCATTTCTCCCTCCGAGAATAAAAGAGAATCTTACCCATGACAGCGTGACACCGCAAAAGAGAAGAAGACGTCTGCCGGAGGGGGAGTCCGCCTTTCGCGGGGGAAGATTCTCTGGGAAGGAAAATCTGCGAGTTAAAAAAATGCGGTGTCTTCAACATCTACTAGCGAAGATGAATACGCTTCTCCGGTGGGGAGCTGAATGGGGCTGGGGAGGGGCGGGTTAAATGGGGTAGTGGGGGAGCGCCGGAGGGTCTGGACAAGAGACGGAAGGCCATGGGAAGGCCTCGAGGGAGTAAAGGGTTATGGACGGAAGGGATATGAAGGCGGAGGGATCCGGTGAAGGATTGCGTGGGATTTTTTGGAGGCGAGGGAGAAAAATGTGGCTCTGGAAACGTCGGAGGGGACAGGGTGAGGGGGGCACGTGCTGTGTATGAAAAAAGTGTCAGAAAAACCTGGAATTGCAAATGTGGATAACTAATTAGAGGATTGGAATGGTTTGTTCAATGAAGTGACCTTGAGTGTTCCATGAGGGTTTACATTCCCTATCACTCGTTCTTTTGATTTCAAGCATGCAAAGCGTTTTTATGATAATGATTATAATCGTCTTAATTTGGGGGAGATTGAACCTAAAAGTCTCTTTTTCCATCCAACCCATCGTCATTAATTATATAATAATTAAACTTAAGAGAATAGTTTGAAAAAAAAAACAGAAAAATTGAGGAAGTCTACCTAATAGATTCTTAGGAATAATATGTCCACTGCAGGAAAACACCCGCAAAGAAGGGGAAGTGAAAACCCTGCCCAAACCTATCGATAATAATAACAAAAAAATGAGATAATAAACATAACAATATATAGAAATCCACATACAGTAAGTACATGCATGCGATACGTAAATGAGAATCAGTTCTCACTTAAATAAATTATAGCAATATATTCGTACATAATAAGATAAAAAGAACAAATATGGGAATAAATTACATGGGCTTGCATCCATTAGGTACAATATGAGACAGATAAGTACGTATTATTAAGAAAAACACTATCGATAAAATACATACAGTATGTAGTATATAGTAGTCAACATTGGAGACAACATACACATTCAGGTAACTCTTCAGGTAATATTGTAATGCGCATAAATTTCGGAATCGCGTTAATTGGATGGTAAGACTGCAATAGTCGCATATGAGCAGTCAGGAGTGTTTTAAGGATTCGGATTCATAATATTCACATATGCATAATTTTAATATGCCTTCAGAAATTAGGACCGATTTACTAACGTTGGACTTAAAAGTGGCAACAGGAGTCCGTAAAAATGGAATTGCTTCTCATGCACTCAAAATTGTCTTTCAAATGAAACATCCTTCTAAATTATTGATTAAGAGGTAGGATACAAATTCTGGAAGACATTACGAATGTAAGTATATTTTGGAATTTCTTTCATAGTTCGCAGAAGAATATAAACAATCCTCTTATTTATGTCTCTAGAACATGCTTTATCTAGAATTATCCAGACACGGATAAAGTTTAGTTTCTATTTTTATTATATTGTCCTTCTCTAGGCTATAGAATACCGAATATTTTGCTTCCATACTGAGTATTACAGAGAAAATCCCCATACAAGTTACCGATTGGAGCAACGAATTTTATTCCAAGAATTTCGATAACGTATATATTCTCTACATAATATTCAACGTCATTATCCTTCCACAATTTTTTATCTAGGTCTTCCTTGAGAATGCTTTCGATTTTCTGTAAGGTAAAGTTAAGGTCACTGTGAAGGTTCCCGAAATTCGATTAGAAGAATTCCTTAAACATTTTTGCTCTTGACCCAGTATAAGTATGCAGGAAGAAATTCGATTTTTATGAAGTATTTATATCGTATGTATTTATTTGCATATGTATTAGGTTATCGGAAACATGTTTCGAGTGTATTTGCAAATATGAGGATCGGCGGAGTTTTATTTTTAACCTTGTCAACGTGACATTACTGTGCTCCTCAATCTTTTACATAATATGACTTCTACTTTGAAATTCCGTAATACATTTAAAAAATGATGTTACAATCTACGACCAATGCTTTACAAAAATATATCCTCGTCAAAGATATCTTTGGAACGTATGTATGGAAATGTAGTGGAACTTTCTATGGTGTGTGTTTTAAAATGTTTATATATTATTCGGAGCATTTCTGGCATAGGAAGTATACATATACATTTCAATCGCTTTCAAAGTATCATAAAAGTGAATGTGTAATTAGAATGAGATTCAAGAGAATGCAAATTGTTGTATCTGAGGATGCATCGCTCATCCTTTTATCTTAATTGTACTTTCCCGATTATAAATTTATTTTGTTTTAAAACTTTTCTTCGGTTTTGATGTTTATATTAATTAGTATTGAACTTTGAAACAAGAGAAGCAGGATTAGTTACATCATAGCTGCATATATTACTGTTCGCGTGAATTAAACTTGATAGAAATTGTCCCGCTGCTGTTTGTGACCCGAAATAAGTTTGTACCCCTGAGGTAAAGAAATTGAAACTCATTTTTGTTGCCTTTATCCATATTTTCAGAAGCATTCGCATCGATGGATCACTGTCATTCAATTAATTAGGTTAAATAAAAACGTCTGGGAAAATATAATTTTTAGCTCTAAAATATCGTATTTCTTAATATTTTACTAGGACTGACTAAAATAACTTCTGTAGTTAGAGCTATCACGTCAGTAGAGAAGGGAAACATTGCTACGGAGTAAAAGGTACGAAGAGTTCACTTTTGAAAAGGAAGCGTTCAACAGGAAATGTCCTAATTACTAGATCAGTTCCTGCTTGAATATCTGAATTGCCTTTGCTACCCATGTTTGCAAATATACTTCATATAGGATGCTTAAGGTGGCTCGCGAGCTACAAGTTGTATATACATTCCAGAATTTAATAAAACGTCTTCTACGATTTAATAAGTGGTTATTTCGCAGAATTGCGCCCTGAAATTTTTCCGGCCACGGCCACAGCTCTCTCAGTGTTTCCTGAATTGGCATTTCCTCTGTTTGAGGGCCTTAGTTAAGTTTCTCCATTCAGCGTCCGAAAAAGAGAAGCGGAGTTTAATCAAGAGCCCCGCGAGGGAAAAAGGACACTCGATTCGACGTTTTCAAAGCGCGCTTGGGAATTAGTCGCGGAAGGAGAGCCGAATGAGGAAATGCGAATTAGCGACGGGACAAAGGACGAGTGGGAGGGGCGAAAGAAGAGGGACCTCCGAGGTAAGGAAAGGGGATAAATAAAGCGAGATTCGGGGAAAACAAAGGAGATTGGCCGTGAGGAGGGAAAGAATCCAAGGGGGAATTCGGAGTGCTAAAGGTCTTGCGAGGAGGCGGAGTGCTGCTCCCGACAGATATATTGGGAATGGAAGTCGTGATAAAGAAGTGGGGGACGGGAGGCGTGCGGGAGACAGGGGCAAGAGGATTTGATGGAAGGGACGGGAGACGGAACACCTAAGGATGTATGCACACTTTTCCCCTTTTATAATCGTACGCTGAGGAACTCTTTTCAAACGTGCGCTTTTTCTCTCATAGCTCGAGTATTTTTTTGCTATTTTTGGGACTATA
Organism: Sympetrum striolatum; assembly: GCA_947579665.1. Lineage (NCBI taxonomy): Eukaryota > Metazoa > Arthropoda > Insecta > Odonata > Libellulidae > Sympetrum > Sympetrum striolatum. Next base: position 85,229,689 of record OX388346.1, read on the forward strand.
AAGATAGATATATACTATTTATATCCACGAGAGAGAGATTTGGGAAAATATTAAATTGAATCAATTTCGGCTCGCATGTCAGGCTTCACTTTTTAAAATTTGCCGATACTAAACCGAAGTAAAATTGCGTTATTTTTGCATATGTTTGATAAACAAAATTGCAGCTTGATTTTTAACTTTTCTTTTACTATTTTGGTACAAATTTTCGGATGCAGATTAACCGACCAATTTGAAGGAAATAAAAGATATGAGTTAATCGTTTTCAACGTTAAGGAATTATATTTAAAAATTCAAGTTTTTACAGTATCATTTAGGTAATTTTATCTACTAATTTGAACAGTATGAAATACTCATAAATTAAATGGCAAAACCATACGTGGAACAACAAAAACTTTGCTGTGTAATGCTATACATATTTTTGTGGAACCTTTATCATGCTCTTATTGGTTGGTTCTATTAAATGTTTATTTTTTATTTTTGTAAAATGCTATCCAAGTTATTTATTACTTCCTCTCACAAAAAGTCTAAAATGATGTGTCAAAATTTTTAAGCTGGCTCACATATTCATCATTCCCTCGAATCAGTTTAAAAAACGTTTCTTTCCTTTCATTGATTAAGCTGCAGTTTTGGTAAAGATTCTTTGAGTTACCTTCTGCAGTTTCGTCAGGAATCCAATGTAGGAATATAGCCTTCTAAGTTTTCGCGACTATATTTCTGGTACTTGATTGGACTTTAGAGAAAAATCTTCTGAATATAAGCATTCGTAGATAATCACTGCTTTATAAAACTGAAGTACCACTTTCTGAAGTATTTTTATAGGTTCATATTTGATTATGCGGGAAACATGATACTTATGATTGTTTGAATATGCCCCAAAATACTTTCTATCTAATACAGTTAAGTCGCATATGACCTAAATATTCAAAGTTTAATGTAGGCAAGAGAGGATGCAAATATCGTGGAGGTTAGGAATGGAGAGAAGGGATGATGGAGGGAAGGTTCCGTACTTGGAAGGAAGGGTCTCCGAAACGAAGGGTTTGAGTGCTCTGACGTCAGCCGACCTCATCCCCTCTTTTCCTTTTCTTTTCTATTTATACCATTCCCTTTCTATCTCATTCTCAGATCATCCAGGGATTTACGCTATATCTTTCGGCACTAATTGGCAAGCCCCATGATTATCTGAACATGTATGTCTTAGACACTAAATGATTACCTGTGAATTTAAGCATAATTGTTTACCACAGGAGTCGTACAAAAGCGTATTTCTTCCTTTGCGAGATACCAACTATTCGAACCGGTTCTGTTTTATTTGATTAGCAGGGAAGTTGGATCGGTGTTTATAAACCTGTTTTCCTTATAAACCATGCTACTCATGCAATCGGCATTCTATGAGAAGTCGCGCTGAGACATTCCAAAGTTGGAAGCAAAGATAAATCTGCCACGATATAAAAGCTCGTGGTATTCCGGGAAAGGGATTTGTCGGTGATTTCTAGCTATTTTGAGCCCTGTGTTGTTTATATTTTCTTAATTGTCCCCAAAGGCCTCCTCCTGTATTAACCTGATTGTCTATTCGGGAAATCGCCGCTTTGGAATTGGCCTCTATAAACATTCTTCCTTATTTCTTAGACGTGATATTGCAGATAATTTTTCACATCCTTTACTTTTCAATTTTGTCGTTACATTTTCTTATTCGTTTGGTGGTTCAAAGCATATTTCCGTTTCATGGAGCAACTTTTTCATGCGATCTCTCTATGTTTACGTTGTTAAAATCGGAATTATATGTCTTATGTGATGAATATATTGAGCAGATAGCAGCGGAACATATTATAGTTAGTAGTATTTAAATGCGAGACTTATTTATAAATTAGAAATAAAAATAATACATAATATTCTCATGTTTTGTTTACTTTATTCAAATAATGTGAAGAACAGTTGATCCAAAAAATTCCGTATGTATTGCAATGATTGGTTTATCTTGGATTCACGGTTTTAAGCTAAGGTAATGATAATAAATCATCTTTATTCTGGCGTGATTGAGACTAAAACGTCTGTTCTTCCATCTAACCCATCGTCATTTATTATACAATAATTAAATTTAAAAAATAGTATGAGAAAAAGGTAGTGAGATATAATAATAAATGTTATATTATGTAAAAATAAGAAAGCGATACTTTTAATAATATTGAAGCGATATTATCTGCAGAGTAGTCTCTTAGTTCAGAGTGAGTAATGAACGAACAATGAAAATGATCCCTTGACTCTTGAAGAGCTATGATTGCAGTTTTCATATCCTGAACTATATAAACATTATAGAGGAGTATATTTTTCTTTTCGATCGCACTTATAAATCCTAAATCCTCGTTTAGATTCCTGTTTTCTTTTCATTCTCCAACCCCGAGTCCTTCCTCGTCCCTTTTCCTCTGATATCCCCCCATCGGTACTCCATCCTTCCTCCCGGTACGTAATTATCTTTTATATCCATTCCCTCCTTGCACTTCCTTCCTGCGGCGGATTGGAAGACGAAGTGGACATTGTCCAAGAGATCGCCTAAGGGTTGCGTGCGGAGGGCGGAATATATCCTCGATGAAGAAAGAAGTCCCTTTTTATTCGTCCGTTTTTTCCATCCGCCTAACCCCTTGTCACTGTCCCCGGGGAGCGGAACTCCTCCCTTTATTCCTCCTGCGGGTTCTTTTCATCCCTTTCCTGGCCGCCTTTTCATTCCGAATTCTTTTTTCGCCCCCTCCCCTCGATCTCTTTGCCTTAAGGGATGCTAGTAGCCTCATACTCTTTTTACCTTCCGAGGAACTTGCTTTCTGCTATTTCATCTCTGCCCATTTTTCTCCATCCGTCTCTCTCGCTACTTTTGCTACGCCCCCTCTGAGATTTTCGTAGGTTAAAAGTAAAATTTTCAAGATTCGAGTGCTAAAGAGTGCCATTCATTTTCTTTGCGAGTACTTCAGAGATGTTAATATAATTTTTTTAACTTAGATTATTTTTATCTCCTCAGTTTTTGACTTGTAACCTGCAAATTTAGATCAAAAGAGGATCCAGAAGTTTTTAATGGATTCAACATAATTAGATCCTAATACTGTGATTGCGAATTTGATGTTAATCGTGATGAAAATTGTTCTACTGCTTTCTTCGTTTTATGTTTTACTAATCTGTAGTTTTAGGTCTTGTCAATGCTGTCTTAAAAACTTTTTCGGTTCCGAGAAGAATTTTAAATGATATGTTTTGCAAAGTTGTTTGTTATAAATAAGTAAATTGTGCTAATTTTCAAGTTTAGTACTTCAAAGTTGCGACGATGCTACAGAGAAACTTATTATTAACATTCCTATTTTAGAAACTTTTTAAGTGCTTTATTCACCCGTTACTACAATTGAATTGGGAGTAAAGGTATATACAGTAATTTGTAGTAGTACATTTTTTCACCATAATTTCTACCCACTTCATTGTATCCATGTTTTCCTCACACACAGGGTTGTGTTTTGTACGCCTTACAAAGTTGGAAAGTTTTTAGTCGCAAATTCATTCCTTTATCCATTAGTATTACGTCTTTGTCCAATCAAGTTTGACAGGATGCGAAACATCAATTTCTTTCTTTCTCTCTAGTAAATATCGATTATTCCTTTTTTAATGCTCTCTTGTTTTTTTTGTTTTCGAAGTCACCCTTTCCTTCTCACCGTCATCTTCTCCTTCCTTTTCATGACTCCAATCTTGCCCTCTTCTTTCCAGCGATTTATCTACCCTTTTCCATGTATACTTTCCTTCCATCCTTTACTCCCTCTTTTCGTCCATCCCATCACTTCGTTTTCTCTTGCTTCTTTTATCTCCCTCTTTATGCACCTCAGACGTTTCTCCTGTATCGCAATGCGTTACTCACTTGTCAGTTCCTTTGCCTTGCATCTCATGTATTCTGTCTGTCGCTGCTGTTATCCAACGCACGCGAAGATATCAGAGCGTAAGTTTTGCAATTTTCCTTCCTTTAGATGCTTTATCTATTGCTTGAACATATCAAGGAATAATGATCTTATCTGTACATGCAGCTGCTTTTACTGTTTACCACTGCAGTCACTTATAGACCTTTGCTCATTTTATGCAATAACCAACCCCTTACTCTCTCAGTCATTTTTACACGGTAAAAAAGGATTAGCTTTAGATTTTTAAAATCCTAAAATCGGAAATTTTTCGTTTCCTGATAAAGTTTTTGCTTCCTTGAAATGTAAACATAAGAAAAATAGGCACGTATACTTTTCAGTCAAAAATTCTGCTAAAATAGGCAAACTATTTGATAATTAAAAGAGGCAGCTATTCTTTATGAAAGGAAATATAAGATATAAATTTGATTAGCTCCCCTAAAATGTTCCTATTGGAATTCGAGAACTGTAACTCTTTTTAACGAAAAAAAATACTGCGTATAGCTATATAGTTATTATAGTTACTTGTTAGTGCTTTTTCATAAGACAATTGATATATGCTAGAAAATAACTGAAATATTACTCGAAAGACAAAATAGTAAATCAAGAGATAGAAAGTAGAACGTATATACGTTATATATCCGTAAGGTATTCAGCCCGAAGGCCGGTTGGTACCTCAACCCCTCTGACATGAACTACTAAGAGCTTGCAGAGAGGAATGAGGTTTACTAAGCAGGTTGAGGAGTGAGGTAGTTTTTCATAGCATTCCTAATTGAGCCAGAATGCTATAAGCGGATCATGTTCATGCAAGTAAAGCACAATGACTCTACGAGTAACACTTTTCTTGGCATTCCATAAGGAGGGACCTTTATTAGTGCAAATATTCACTCATACCTCAGTAGCTTTCATTTCATCGCAGCCATGATCGAGACTGGGACAAAAGAAAATGAAAGATACATCTATCCTGAATCACATGAAAGATGAAAATAGTCCATTCATCATAGTATGGTAGAAGGAACATACGTTATAGTATGCCAATCTCAAAATCTTCGGGTAACATAACATTTTATCTAGATATGCAAGCCCTCTATCCTGACCATACCCTATGGAATCTATGCAAATACCACAAAGTGGCGACGTGTTTGGGTTTTACTTCGATCCTAATTCCTTCAAAAACCTAATTCCCTTATGACCAAATACGCATCCCCGTGAGCGAGATCTCCCATTTTGTTTCCGAAATTGCCTGCAATGGGAACCTTGTTTCTTTTATTCGCCCCTCCGTCGGACCGATAGCAATGTTAAACGTCCGTCGTACATTAATCTTCCCTTTTTATCATCCATCTGCGGAAACTATTTCGATGGAAAAAAATCACTCCGACCTTTCCTCCCGTCTTTGGTCTCCCTCGGATGGAAATTCTTTTCGGTTGCAATATAAATTCCTCGTTTAATCCTTTTTGCTCGCCTTTTAAACCTCACTCCCTTCGCTTTTCCCTTCCTTTTATTAGGAATCCGGAAGAATCCGATTTTTTAAAATGAAATCCCTATTCAGGCTTGGATTTTCTGTTCTCCGATCAGGCGGACAGACACGCCCTGCCCTTTTGCAGCTTCTGCTGAAAATGGGCTGCTTCTTTTATTTTTCTGGACTTCTCAGTTTCTGAAATTGCTTCTCCGATTGCTGTAGGTATCTCCACGTGCCTGCGTTTGAATTTTTTTATTATTATCATAAGCTTTGTATGTATCCATTTACATTAGTTCAATCTTCTATATGTAAAAGAGGAATTTATAATCTAAGGTTCAAGAAAAAGAGGTGTTTATGTTCACTTACGAGTTTTTAACGTGCGTATTTTTTAAAATTGCTAATTTAAATTATGGGTTCGGGGATGTACCTTCAGAGACCGCTGGTTACTGCTTTTGATAATCTCAGTATTACTCTTTTAAAGGAATTTTTCTGAGGATTGGATTTTGTTGAGTATTAGTTTTCACTGAGAAGTAGTTAGCAGGTGCTTGCTTTACTTCTAATAACAAGGGTAAGGAATAATGTCAAATAGTTTTGCTGAAAACAAATTGATCGTTGTAATACCACGTGTAAAGAAATTTTAATGCAATGGTCCGCGGGAGTAGAAAGCCTGAGGAACTCAAGCGAAATACGATGCGCGTTAAAATGTTTCCGTTGAGTATTCTGCTTCAACTCGGTCACCTGGAACGTATAGTATTTGAATTTCTCTATTATTTAATCCTGAATTCCCAGAATCTTGCTTACGTCTTTAGTGTCACGCATTTCATCCGGAAAAAGCCGAACTATTTCATGTGTCTCAATTCCTATTACCCGTTTACTTTTGTTTCTTTCTCATTTAAATAAAATTCTTTTTGATTGCTCCAATTTTGGTAATCCTTCATTCAACCTAAATTAAAATCCTCATAAGAAGCTACTCTGAAGCCATATTTCCATTATTAAACTTTAGAAGAATATAAGTGTGCCTAAGAGTTTGTCATTGTTGGTATCTTTGATTGATTATAAGCTAAGAAAAAGCAGTTAGAAGTAATCAATGAGGAAATTCCGCAGTTAATTGTGGGGAAGGTAGTTTCATGTTTTACGTTGATAAAGTTTATTTCCCTCTTCAATCATTCGTGAAATGAAGGAATCAGTCACGTCATGGCCATTTTATCGATGTTTCTATTCTTTCTCTCTTGCTGGAGGAATCAATAAATAATACAACTAGTCCACAGGATAGAGGGAATTCACTCAGCGAATTAATATCGGATTACGCCCCAGTGAATGCGCGTCAGATTAAGCTGCCCCATTCAGAGATTAATTCTGCAACACCCTGGAAACATCCGATTTATGAAGAAAGTATCTCTCGGAGTATGAATCACTTGGTTGGGAAACAGCGCTGCACGGAGAACTGCCGTGCTCTCTTTTGTGTATAGATGCCCTGTCCAACTTGTCACGACTGCGGATATTTCAGGTTCATTTTCTTCGCTTTTTACGAATCCAATTCAAACAAAATTACTCTCTTTCCCTCGGATTGGGAGGATTTGGATTTATTTTTCGAAACTGGAGAGCGAGATAAGAAAGTTACTGTATTCAGCTATTACAATTTATGTTTTGAATTATTTATATCTTTTAGAGATTTCCTTTTTGTAATTCAGAACATTAGACGTAATTTATTAACCCTGACATTTCGGTATAAATTTTCTGAATTGGCGTTTAATCAGCGGATATCGTCCCTGATTTTCTGCGCGCCGTAAGCGGTTTTCACTGAAAGATATTTTTATGATGTTATAACTGTATTAGGTAGGTTATTTATGGCATGAAATAGTGACACGCTGCATAAAATGTGATCCCTATTTTATCGTATCGGAATTTTTTCCTTTCTCTTGATATTTCCAAGTCTCATTTATAATACAGCACGATATCGTAAAGAATATATATTGATTCTGGGTCTGATTTGATTTATTCGTCATTCATATTTTGGGAGACTGTCATTATAAATAGCCTTGCCAAAAACCTGAATGTTAGCAATTATTTACTGAGCATTCTAGTAAAATGACAGCGATAAGATTTAGGGTCAAGTTTTTGATTTTTCTTGGGGGAACTTCTGCATCATTTATGAGATTTCAATTTTTATCTTTTATATTAATTCTATATTTCCAACGTATTACGTAATTAAATTGCGTTTTATCAGGATTAACTGCTCCCCGATTTGTTTATTAAACGTCGTTAAGTGTAATACAATTACATTAATTAGAGTAAAGTGTAATACCATACTATTAATAATTATAACTATTATTTATCATTAAAATTAATTAATCGAAGTATTTTAAAACGCTACCTACACATTATAAATACAGAGTTATTTATATAAACGGATTTTATGTAAGTAATTCATTTCCGGTCGATATACATTCGCAATTTTTTTAAGAAAAAGTTTGATTCAATATTTCAGTTATTTTTTGTAAATTATCTTCGACTGAGATGCCTGACTTGGGAGGAAAGAACAAATATTTAAATAAAATTTTATAGTTTATGCCGATGGGTGCTTTGAGATTTTGACAGATATTTTAGATTCTTTTATGTCGTTTGCTGAGAAGCCTAGTAAAATGTATTACGTTATATTGCATAGCCGTTATATGTCCTGAGAATTTTCTGGAATAAATATCTTTTCGATCTTAAGTCATTCTACTAATATACCTTGAAAAAGACAAAAATAATCCTCTAGCGAAGTGAACACCGTAATTTTTCTACTTGCGTTTAACCTGTTGATTTTGAACTTATTTGTAACGGTAGGCTCACAAATCCACCTATCTCCTTCCTAAATATTTTACCTCTTTCTCCACCGATCTCAATTTTCCTCCTTCGCGTTAATGCGAAACGAAAGAACAAAGGCGGACGGTGTATACATAGCGCATCCTCCGGAATTACATCTTTACGACTCATGTTCCCATTCATAGAGAGATCAATCATTCACATCCCGTACGTTTTTATGTATAAAAACGCTCTCGATGCCCGCGTCGGCTTTTCTCCACTGTTCTCCACGGACCCTCAAGACACTGGGGATCTCATTTGCCACATCAAAATAAAGGAACGAATCTGCCTTTTGCACGTATGAATTACGCATCAAAGGCAAGTTCTCTCTCCTCAACTCAACTCTTTCCTCCCATTCCTTTCCATTAGCATCCCTTTCTGGCCGTTTGCATCACTTTTCGCTTTAAAACACTTAGGTCTCACGGTCTCATCTCTCCGAAGTGTCCCATTTCAAACGCTTTTTCGAGCATTCACTCTCGCATTACCATCTAAATGTACAAGTTGCTCATCTCCCCGAGGTTTTCGCCGCAGGAGATGGGCTTAAGTCGCAGATGACGATCGCCTTGAAGGGCCCAGCGCACAGTGGGCTAGAATCGAAAAAAGCTGGCCAAAAATAAAAAAGTGCTTTTTTTGAGTGCGGACTTTGAAACTTTGCATAGTCGTTCTTAAATAAATTCTGCATATAACTGTGAAATCATTTGCGTTGGCTCTCACGCGTTACAATTCTATAGGGGGTCAAAGTTGACCAAATTTTACGAAAAATGCCGGTCCTCGAGTTTTCTCAAAATTCTTCCATTTCAAGCCAATCCTGAGCTAAAATGAGCTAAATCATCGGATAAAAAACGATGTAGTATTATAAACCTAATCTTCATGCTTCATAATACTGGGTTTGAATGATCACAGTTGAATATTTGCATTATTTATACAACAAAATGGCGAACCCTTATTTTACGGCAAATTTCCACCTAAAGTGAGGAAAATAGTAGTGAATAAGCGTAGTGTACGCGGAGTTATTCATATCAAAATGTTCTTTGAAGTTTTCTGAAGAAGAATCTGAAATAAAATCCTGCGACAATTTGCGATGCCGATAAATAAAGCGACTTTTCGATGGCGATGCAAGAGCTATGTCCGTGCGGCGGAGCGCCACTTTCTGAGACGACCTCGGTTTTGAGAGGATATGCGGATAAAAACGATTCTGAACAGCGTTTATAGTGGCTTATAACTATGAATTAATACTCTGTACACATTTCAGGATAGAATTACTTTAGAAAATCCTAATGATATGAAGAAAATAATCTCTTTCTGTAATGTTCTATAAAGTTTGTCTGTACATGCCTCCATCGACATATTTTCGTAAATATTGAGATTCATAAATTTTTTGTATAAAATAGGCTTCTTATGTTTTAAGCATAAGTGCATTTCAATGAATGAGTCTTACCGTATGCCTTAAATAGAGTCATCATCAGAGGAATCTTCTTCTCGACACGCCATCTCTTCTTCATTGCTCATGCTCAGGAGCTCCTTCACTTCTTCGTCCATTTTCCTTGATTTTCTTGTTGGAGCAGCAAAGCGAATTTAATTCGATATAAGCCCACATTTACCGGCGTTAATTTTTCTATCTCCTTCTGCAGATATCTTTCTTCCGTCTGAATAATCGTCTTCGTCTCTTTTATCCACTGAAGGCGAATCGGTCTGCAGAATCTTGTTAAAGATGGTCGAGGATTCGCCCATATTATTTCAGCTGTATTAAGCAATAAATTGTGAATTCAAACTTAAAGTTAGTTATATTGTTATCAACTTCAACTACTATGAGCGAGGAAGAATTAAGGTGTTTATGTTTTACCAGATGCATCGTTGAGTAAACGTAGAGGCACAAAGGAGCTCATGAAGAGGAACTCATCTGTCTTGTCCTCCGTTTGCCTCACTTGTTTATATTGAGAGTGGCCAGAGCTTCCGTCAAATCCGTATTTATATATTAAACTCGAATTAACTTTACTACTTGATGCTGAGCTGACGATACAGATGCTGCGATATGGTATGCTGTGTGCAGCAGAAAGGCTTTCAAACTGACTCCATACACATCTTCGGTAAAATGTATCCCATCTGGATACGCAGCAGATTTTGCGTTTTTAACTACTTCATAGCTGTAGTACAACTTATGACCATGACTAATTGCAGTATCACGGAGAATTTTATATTGACTTTTTGTTAACTCTGACGATATAATCAATAATACGGCCTCTTCTACTGACAATTGAGACTGAACATTATCCGTTTTCCTCTACTTCGAAAGTACCCTCATTGCTTTCGTAGGTGAGGTTGTCGTTATTTCCTTGACTAACCAGCCTAATCTCCTTCCTCTCGAAGAGTCATTGTCGCAGCGAAAGACAATTTAGCCGCGGAGTGCGTGGCCCTAATCGATTCCGTTTTCCTTCGTTTAGTTCGTTCACTCGAAAGATGGACATATAATTCTGGCCGTCCTCTAGCGTCTACCAAAAATAATTACTTTTACATAAGATAAATTATATACAAAATTTTAAACTATCAATAAACGATATTACAAACATCAAATAAAACTTAGATTTACTAACCAGGAGTCATAATAGTAATAATAATAATAAAACGGCTTTATTCGGGCGAGATTGAGACTAAAAGTCTCCTCTTCCATCTAACCCATCGTCATACAATACATAAATAATTATATTTAAAGAGATAGTATGAAAAAGATATGAGAAGAAATTGTGGATGTAAAAAACCTAAGAAATTCTTAGGAAAAAAAATTTATCCACTGCAGGAAAACACCCACTAAGAAGGGGGGTGTGAAAAACCTGCGCAAACCTACCGATAGTATTAACTAAAAAGATGGTAAGAAACATGATTACATTTTATAATTACACTATCAATAGGTACATATATAGGATACATCAATAAAATTTTAACATATATAACATATTTAACAACATAAAATAACATATTTTAAAGCATACATACATGTCAATATTACATAAAACATAGATATCAACACAACATAGGGATAGGAAACCGGTGAGAAAAGACTTTTATTACTAGAATAAAGAAGAGATAATTTTATTTACAACAGCAATATATATATATGAAAATTGAAGACAAAATATCTCAATTGTACACTTCAATGGAACACAATTTATATATATATAATATTAACATGTTCAATGCATACATATAGTATAAAGTCAAAAATATGTAAAAACGTAAATAATATGGTGTCAGTAAAACAGTACATGAAGTATATAAGTACAAATCGAAAGAAAGTAAAAAACGTAAATTTAAGGAAAAAACAAGGACCAGAAAGACCAGAGACATTATTTTCATGTTTGCAGTGACGTTTGTAGTGAAGGGTTTAAGAGATTTGGAGAGAACCAGTAGATAAGAATAGTATATAATGATGAGATTCACAGTGCTTTGGCGATTAGATTTAAAATCAGTAGGAGGATGAAATTTCTGTGCGTTGCCGCTAAGAGCAGAAATGGCCCTTTAAATAGGGAGATCGTTTCCCATGAGATAAGTGCGACATTTACTTTTAAAAGCGCGAACTGTGATAGAGGACTTAATTTCGAGGGGAAGGATGTTCCAAAGCTTGCTTGCAGTTACGATAAATGAGTTATGAAAAATTTCGGTTCTATGATGTGGAATGAGTAAGTTGTCGCAACCTCTTGTGTTGCACCTATGGACAGAAAATAAGTTCACGAATTCGGAAGCAATGTACTCTGGCTTTTGCGTAGTTAGAATACTATAAACAATAGATAGTACATGCAATTTCCTTCGAGATTCTAGCCTTAGCCAGCATAGTTGTTTGTAGGATTCAGAGACATGATCATACTTTCGTAACTTAAAAATAAATCTTATAGATGCGTTCTGTGCTCTTTGTAACTTCAGACCTAATTCTCCGGATAGATCCTGGTACACTACATCTCCATAATCAAAATGCGGCATGATCAACGAATTTACAAGTTTGGCTTTCAGAGGTGGAGATAAAAAATATCCTAATCGTCTAAGAGAGTGAAGAGATGAATATACTCTTTTACATATTTGAATTACTTGCTCGGACCATGAGAGGTTTTCGTTTATGATAACACCTAGGTTTGTTACTGAGCTGCCATATGGGATTTTAGATCCATTTAGGATCGGTGTTGGAATGTTGCTTCGATCTAGTGAATTTAATAGTTTTGGGTGACCAATTATGACAGCTTGTGACTTAGACGGATTTATAGTGAGAAAGTTTTCAAGTCATAGAACTACTAGGTAAGTTCTGTAGCACAATCTCGATAGAATTAGCGTTCACATTAAGCCAACTGGAATTGCGCTTGATAAATCTCTCATTATTGCGTGAACTCAGTTTCCATTTTCTTGAATAGTGCACAGACAAGAAATCATGGATATAATAAATAAGAGCATTTTGCCCACTCTCAAATTCTTGTAAGTGTAGTTTTTTAATTACATATTTCATTAAACGCTGTTTCTTGCAAATTAATGATTCATTATTTCCCTCCATCAACTTATTATGCATTATTATGCGAGAAATGACCAAGTTAGACATGGTATTTCAAGTAAATAGCAAAATTTTGAAAATGTAATATAGATTCCTTAAATTTTATACCTTCCTCGGTAATACATTAAAAAAATGGCAGCAGAAAGTCTCAAAACGATGACTAGATTTAGTGACACTAATAAGGAAACAGTGCAGCTATTGAATTTTTAATTTTCATGAAAAGAAAGGAAAGTATTAAGTATAAAATTAAATGTGACTCACCAAAAATATATTCCACACCGCAACAAGAGAATTCTGCAGGAAGTAACCTTAAGAAATTGCTACGCGTGAAATAGATGATCTACAGAAATATCACCAGAACACAACTTCACTTCGGCACAGCCAAAAAATAACTGACTCCGAAAGAATATTTCGAGCTGAAACTGGCGGAAAGAGTACAATAAAATGAGTAACCGTTTTCCGCAAAACAGTAGCTGGGTGCTATAAACTGAGCCACTTCGAAAGTTTTACTTTGGTTTTAGGGCACACTCTGGCACGCGCCCTCCTCCCACAAGAGGGTCCTGCGAACGACAATAGGAGTGAGTTTACTCATCTAGCAATTGAAGGTCGAACGAGGAGAAGATAGTCAGCCACTATCCTATCTTTAAGGATTTACTGTCAAAAATTTTAAATTTCAGAAGTTGTGGCTCTATCAAGAAATCTGAGGGAAAGCAGTGACTTACCGCTAAATCCAATTTTCATTAAGGATTAAATGGGAAAATTTTAAAATATTATTATTTTTCATCTTAATATATAAAATATAACTTCTCTTCAGCATAATATTTCCGAATTATAACCATTCAGTTGCGTTTTTCTCCTCACGTCCTCTCAAAACCGAGATCATCTCAGAAAGTGGCGCTCCCCCGCGCGGACATAGCTCTTGCATCGCCATCGAAAAGTCGCTTTATTTATCGGCGTCGCAGATTGTCGCAAGATTTTATTTCAGATTCTTCTTCAGAAAACTTCAAAGAACATTTTGGTATGAATAACTCCGCGTACACTACGCTTATTCACTACTATTTTCCTCACTTTAGGTGGAAATTTGCCGTAAAATAAGGGTTCGCCATTTTGTTGTATAAATAATGCAAATATTCAACTGTGATCATTCAAACCCAGTATTATGAAGCATGAAGATTAGGTTTATAATACTACATCGTTTTTTATCCGATGATTTAGCTCATTTTAGCTCAGGATTGGCTTGAAATGGAAGAATTTTGAGAAAACTCGAGGACCGGCATTTTTCGTAAAATTTGGTCAACTTTGACCCCCTATAGAATTGTAACGCGTGAGAGCCAACGCAAATGATTTCACAGTTATATGCAGAATTTATTTAAGAACGACTATGCAAAGTTTCAAAGTCCGCACTCAAAAAAAGCACTTTTTTATTTTTGGCCAGCTTTTTTCGATTCTAGCCCACTGTGCAGCGTAGCGGTGTCGCGATTCTTTTGTCTCTAAAAGATCTTTTTATGGTTGCTTGACGGTAACGAGATGAAAGCGTCCATTCTGTTTCATTCGAAGCGTATTAGTGGAAGTAATGGAAGTATGGCTCTTTCTCGAATACCTGTCCCCTAATGGACGGAGGAATTGGGTGAGCGTGTCCCGAGACCGTTGCGATGCATTACACACTGGGATCTCGAGAATGCAGGACCCAGGAAGTCAGTAGCGAGAGGGATTGCATCGAAGGTATTCTATCGGACGGTATTCGGTTCTGGAATCAGAAAATTGCTGTGCTCTTACCGGCCCGTTTCTATCGTAAGATTTGAGATAAGTTATTGTTTGGTAAAGAAAATCTTATGGTAGTTCTGTATTGTCTTTAAATTTGTAGGGTCTGGGAAATTCGTCATAGCAAAATGTATTATTGCTGTCGCTACAAGCAAATATTTTATACGAAGATCTTTTGAAACCCTATCGCTCTTTATTCAAATAGGTTGGAAAATTTGTAAAATATTCGTTTTCTTCCAATACTCGTGCAGTCTTGAAACGTCCACCTTCAGCTGCATTCGAAGAGAACTCTGTTGTTTTTCTGGTTTTGGAGAGTTGACCCTCAGTATATTATCATTTCCATTCGTAAATTATCTATCTTTCGTTGTCATTTTTCATATTTTCTTGTACGATCCTCTGAGGCTGTGAATTTTTATGTTATTTTCTACAGATTCATACATAATCGAATGCATGTATGCATTACATGCTTTCAAGCAACATTTGTCTTAGATTGTTCTAATTTTTCTTTCTTCAGAGGTCATTTTGGTCTAAGTCAGTAGTGCAAATGTTGTGCTTCATAATATTTCGAAATTCCTTTTGCTAAAAGTGCTCTTAACCTATTGAGAATTCTAACGCTAACCCTATTTTCTGGCTATGGTTTTCTCGTCACCATAATCACTGATTTTTTTTAGAGTAAGGCTTATCCAAGCACCATGTGCAGAACTCTTAAGCTTTCAAGGCATTTTTAACAATAGTACTACTACTGTTTATCTAAGCAAAGCTTTCGAAATTCTTTTCCTATTTTAACGATTATAGCTTTAGGTCCATCACATTTTTTCACTCCATTTGATTGTATATATAGCTTACTAATATATATCGAGCGAGTATCACAAATACTCATGAAATATTTGATTTAAGCGATCGAGGTAAGAGAGCAAGGAAAATTTACTCATTTTGCTTGCCAAATAATCATAAATTCAGGGCCGTATTTTTTCTTCGACGTTTTTTCAACTGTGATCCACATTTTACGATGCTCTGATCCACTAACGAAGATTTACGTTTGAATACTTCCCGAGCAGTAAAAAGCGCGCTGCAAAAATCATATCCCATAAAACCGTCTCCTGCAATTTCCTGTGGCCAAACCGTAGTCTCAGCACGCCTTACTCGTTAACATCACAAGTAATTTCGTCGAAACCGCTTTATATTTCGGGCATAATCCGCCAGATCGCGCACTTTTCGAGAGAACGGATCGTTTTATTTTTCTCCGCGTATCTGACGTATGGCTCGGTCCAGTGACGGGACGCGGCTCGGATGTTTGCGTTATCTCCTTTTTAAAAACACGTCCGCGGATTAATTTCAGATGTGACATTCCAAAAACGTTTTTCGAGTCAACTGGACCGTTCAGGACGAATCCTTTCCGAACTCGAAATCCCCGGAATGTCTCTTTCGCTCGCATCCGAATTCCAGCTCGAATCGTTTTTTATTCCGAACGAGTGTTGGGAGATTTTGGCGCTTCCTTAATTAATTGCGATCAGCGACTCTTTTGTGTTTTCGCGCGTCGTGTTTCATCTGCCACGATGTCCATAAATCTTGGATAATCGCGCGTTGTCCTCCTCTCCCCTGCTTCCCCGCATTTCGATGCCGATTCCCTTGTCACCCACCAAGTCGGAGGGACGCAAATAGAAATGTTTCCGTGATTCGTCGCAGCGTATCGCGTACCCTAACTGCAGGTTAGTGAAGGGTGTGGGTCTAGGACATTTCGGCGCGAGCCACGGTTATGACCAAAAACAACTTCGTTGTTCCTTAAATTATTAGTGAATAATATGTAACTTGTGTTTAGCGTAAGATATAGAATTCGTCCATGGAATGGAAATCAGAGGTATATTGTTTGATGTTTAAGATGTTGTTAAATTACTTAAATAGTGTACAATCCAACCTAACCCAACACAAACCCAACCCAACCCTACCCGAATTTTATATCTTACGCTAATCACGAGTTACATATGATTCACTAATAATTTAAGGAACAACGAAGTTGTTTTTGATCATAACCATGGCTCGCGCCAAAGTGTCCCGCGCCGAAGTGTCCCGCGCCGAATTGTGCCTGCGCCGAAGTGTCCCGCGCCGAAGTGGGCCTTCGCCGAAGTGGCTCGCGCCCAAATGTCCCATTCCCGAAGGGTGTCACTCCCCTCTTAACGGGATGTTTGCCCGATTTCCAACCGTTGCTTTTCGCCTCTGGTTTTTCCGTTTCATTTAGCCACGACGTGATATTCGTTCGGCGGTTGGATGCTGTGGAAAGATTGCGGTTTACAGTTTTTCCGAATATCCCGTCACGCTTGTTTGATTGTCACTAGCTTACTATCTTTAGCTGGGCTTCTGACAATGTGTTACCCTGGCTTATTTTTCATTTTACCTGTCCTTGCAGGCAGCTCTACATTCTTTTGCTCTTCAACCATTCCGATACGATGTTTCGGGCAAAATATAGGTACTGAAAGAGCATTAATTACCAGTGACAAAGACTTCAAAATACACTGATGAAAACTGACGAGAAAAAGATGCCTCAGAGAATTACTGGTAGCAGAAAATTGGACGAAGTCATTAGAAATAGATTAGGAAAGCAAAAGCAATCAAAAAACATTAAAAAATTTAATTTGGAAAGAAAGTGCGAGTAGAAAAATCTCATAAATTCATTTATGTTAATAAATGGGAGAATATACTCTGAGATAATTTGCAGCGGGATCTTGAATTATAACAAAGCCAATAATCGATGGAGAGATATCTTCACTGAGCGAGGATAAATAGCTAAAAGACGAAAAAAGAATTGACTGTCTACTATTGAAGAAGGGGAAGAACTGCCTCATTAATTCGAATTTTATTATTGATTTTTCTCCTTTCTCCGTTCTGAGTTTTCTCTCGTTAGAAGTCCTATTCAGTTTTTCTTCATATCGTTTATGTTATATCCCTTCTTAAGATAATTTTCTTCCTCCATCATTCTTGTATGTATTGTATCTCTCATTCTTTCCTTCGTGAAGCATTTATAAAAAGATGAGCCCCAATCTGAGTTTTAATGGTTGCATTTGGGTGTATTTAAAATTACGCAGTAATACCTTCTATCATTTCATCCTAAATACATACTTTCTTACTTACATTCCCTCATACCTTAAAAAAAAATTCATTGTACCTACAATTTCTCACACAACGCCTTCGTCATCTTGATTATTCAGATGACCATTTATGTCAACCAGCAAGTATCACCTAATGCTATTTAATATGCGAGATTGTTTTGTAAAAACCTTTTTCAAATGAATCATTTAAGATTAATTGCTCTTTCATTTCATTCTTTTATTCCCCTTTGACGTAATTGTTCTATCGATACTTTTTCCGTATCACTCTAAGCAAACTGAAAGGTTTATTTATTGAGTTAATATAGCTAAACAGTTTGCATTAATCATTACTCATCTCGGATAAATTTCACGTGAAAACCGCCAAAGATATTGTTATCTTATCTGTAGTAGTTCCTTCAAACTTTGCGTAGAGTCAACATCGATTCATCCACAGCTTCATCACACGCTAATGTTATCGGACAATCCAAAAGGGAGTTGTTTTCATCCACAGAACGATCTCAAATAAACGAGCATATCCTCATTTAGAGACACTTTCGCTCAGCGGCGTATTTCTACGAGATCAGTCAAAGTCAGCCATAAAGTTTTAAAGGGCTCATCATTATTCGCTTTTTCTTCGCGTTTCTCAATTTTCGGCGTAACATTATTATAATCGCGGTCTTTTTTTACCCGTGGGATTCCCTAACTGGCGAATCTAACTGCTGATTCGAGCCATTCGATCGCTCATAATTTTCCTGTCAATCCCTGTCACCTCCTATCGCTCCTGTCATTCCTTCATTAGTGTGTTTCAAGCGCTCTCAACGAGAGTTTTCGACTCTTCTCTAGACTTTGGCATCTCGGAAAGGATCCCAATTATTCCCCAGGCTTTCGCCCCACCCCAAAGGGTATTTTTCCCCGATTGATCCCCGTCTTATGTTTTAGACTTCCGGTCCCCGTTTCTCGTTAGCGGAACAAGTAAACATCCCGAGTGCCGAGAGATCCGCGTCGGCTCTGATGGGCGTAATTCAATCCTTGATGACGCCGTCATAATCCAGCCCGGATCGTCGTTCTTCTTCGGAGATGAGATGTAAACACGTTCCGCTAATTGTCGTCGGGCGTAACCGATTCCCCGATCTCGCGAATTCGTTACTCGAGGCAGCCCTTTTAAGTGGGCCACATCCGTGACTAATGCCTCGCGTGTCGTCGGAAGGCAGCTCGTTTATATTTTGGCTCATCGGATGAGCGGCTTTCGGCGACGCCGTCGTTGGATTCGAACGCAATTTGTGCGGAGGCTCTCATCAAGCGTCTCTCGGGAATGGGGTTTGTCCCCGGGAGTACCGTCTGCCGTTGAGATATCCACTTATTACATATGAACACCCATTTCTGTGCCATTCTCTCCAATTCGTGTTTGCTCCTCTCTTCTTAGCAGTGTAATCACACTTCTGTAGCATGCAATGAGTTCAAGTCGTGCTCCAGCTTTTTCCGACAATTTTGAAGCATACACCCCATAACCTAAGAGAACCCTTACCTCTCTCGTACTATAAAATGGTTTAATTACTAGCTGCGTATATTCTGAAATTAATTGAAATTGAAATATATTGAAAAACTAATGGTTCGTTATGTCACCCAAGAAATGCAGAGAACACAAGTATCAATTTAATCCCCTTGTTTTCATTATGATATTACTTCACTACTGTTTTCAGGTCCTCCTAAGCCGTTGGCGATTACCGACTAGCTTTTACGAACCGCATATTGTGTGAAATATATACTGAACACATTCAATATTCATATATTCGTAGATGCCAACCATAGCTTCGGAAAATTTCATGACAGCTCATAGTTAAAGTCTCTGAAAAGTTCCTCTATAAACCCCTATCTTAAGTACCAAAAACCGAAAGGAAAACATTTTTTAAAATAATTTAGTACATACTTACGATCGTATAAAGATGAAGAGATTGGGTGGTTTAAGTTTGGATACGAAAATGTTTGTTATGTAGCTTATCAAAGATTGTGGCTACTTCTCGATTTTTATTATGAAGGGATACCATTTGATTCCAATATAGTAACTCTCTTGCAGGTGTGCATGGATGGCCGTGACCGAAATTTCCATAAATTCATAACTGACGCATCATGTAAAAATTAATAAACTTGTAGTATGAACATGCTCCTTCATAATCAGTGTGGTCCTCACTCAATGTTGGAGCTCGAAGTATCGCAGGGAGTTCATTAGCGTAGAAAAAAAAAACATATTTTTTTGTACATTGGGATTGTTAGCATATATGTTTACATTTAATCTATACTTTGTTATAAATGTAATACCTGTTTCATTGGGCGGTTATGAGGTTTTTCCTTGTCCACCTTCATACCTTTTATTACTTCTTAGTAAAGTGACATCTAAAACATTAAATCGAATAAAACCCAATTACTCGTATATCTCTTTCTAAGGATGAATGCGGTCTGAACATGGCTTCTGTGATCTCTTCGCCTTAATCAATAACCCTAATGTGACTTCAATTTTCTTCATGTATTGAATACAATGATATGCTATATTTCCTATGCTCCAACTCCTTAGCGCGAAAGAAGTTCATTTCAATACGTTCATTATCTTTAATGCTCAAAAGATGATATGCGTCATCAACGCTTCCGAAATCCAAATTTAACGCACCATTTGGAAGGACCGCAAAATCCATATTTCTTTCGTTTTCATAGTTCCCTCACGATCTCGTTTTATTTCTTCTCTACGGATCTACACCTATTCCTTTCCCTTTTCTAAAACCTTTTGAAGCATCGTTCTCCAGCGGTTAGCGGTTAAACGCTCTTATTTTTAAGGCAGTTTTCCTTATGGGTTTCGGTCGAACGCCAGAGGAAAAAATCTATTTCTACATCCCTAAATCGTTCTATATTCGCATCCTCACTCTTTCCCACCCCTTGCGGGAGCCATCGGAATTTTTTGAGCGATAGAGATGGGAAGGGAGAAATATTGAATGAGGAAGAGTGGGTGTGGGAGAGATCGGAGGTTAGAAGGTCCTTCCCATATAAGGAGATGGAAAACATATTTCCCTATAAAGTTGTCCTGGACTAAATGTACCTATATCCCATTCTTGGATATCCCCTGTTGCGCCGACTTCTATTAAAAGCTCTTAAAACGTACGATTTGAAATGTATGTCCTGTATTGCAGCTTTGTCCAAAAGGTCGATCGCTGTCTGTATATCGATTGAATTCGACCTATCGAAAATAGAGCAATCGATTGTTTGGAATAATCATTTAATAAAAAAGAGTCTTTACTGAAAAGCCTTTCCAAAAAGTTCAAGGACTCTTTTTTTAATGAAACTCTACCAAGGATCGCGGAATCTTATTCATTATCATATTATAATGATTTAAGCTAGCGGTTTACTTTTAATTCTATCACATTCTTATTAATTGCTCAGAAATTGCTCAGAGATACGCATAAAATGGGCTCCAAATGCAATTTTAACGCAAAAACATACGTAAAACAAACCATGTTTAATAAGTGCATTCTGAATTTTATCAACTGAAATCCATCTAATTCTTCTCTTCTTCAAACTCGAACGCATTGCGTCGTGGTCATTGTTACCTGCTAGATGTATTCATCAACTGTATTTGAATTGCTAAGAGTTATTGAAATTTTATTCTGATACCATTATCGTAGTTGCACTCTTATCCGTCGAAATTATCTTTACACTTTCTTCTGTACCTATGCCGTGGTACTGTTTAATGATCATTTAGAAATTATTTAGAATATTCGTGTAGCCCTCGCAGTCTACTTCACCGTATTCTTACCGCAAGTATATGGGATCTGGCGGATGAAGCGTGTTCCCAGAAACTGGAGAAAGGGCATCGCAAGGTGATACGTTTTGTATAACATTGCTACGATGGAAAAGCGAGCGTTACGAAAATGCCCTCAGATGCAGGCTGGGAACTCTTGAAAGAGATGTGGTTAGAGACTAGGCTACGGTGGCTCGATCAATTCAGAGAAAACATCATGCAGAGAACAATAGATCTCCGCGGAAACTTACGAAACCACATCAGAAAATACCTTTGCAGAAGATGAAAACTGTAATGATACCCCGCTTAACATGAGAGTGGTAACCGCTAAGACAAGTAGTTTTAAAAATTCACTCTTTCTGGAAGCGATACGTCATTATAACAAACTAAAAAAAGTTAAACTCAAAGTTAAAACTTTTAGTGTTTAACTACTACACGCTGAAGGTGGCTTGTAGGGTATAAATGTGTAGATTCATCTTCTAATGTGGGATTTTAGATGAAATCCATCGAAATCCTCTGCTGTCAGGATGTCTAATATATTGATTGCTAACTTAACTTGAAAGAGAGGCAATCAAATTTTAAGTTGGAGTCAATAAGGTACATTACGTCTATTTTAGTTTAAAGTGGCACTTAAGCCATCATCAAGATTAACTTATTATTGCTATTTAGGCAGCTTCAATGCATATTTGTCAGTTAAGTGTTCAGCCCAAAGGCCGGTTGGTGCCTCACCCACTATGATACAAGCTACTAGTAGCGTGCAGAGAGGAATGAGATTCACTATACTCGGTGAGTGACGTTGTTTGCCCTTGCTTTCCACGACGACCAGGATTATACTAGCGGAAAATGTCCACGCATGTGAAGCAAAATGTCTCTATGGGTAACACTTTTTTTGTCTGTCCACAAGGATAGCTCTTGATCAGTGCAATTATCCTCTCATACCTCAGTAGCTTTCATGTCATCACACCGATGATCAAGATTGTGACAAAAGTAAGTGAAAGATACATTTTTATCTATCCTGTACCAAAAAACAATTGAATGTATTCACCATAATTTGGTAGCAGGAATATCAGTGCATATGCTGCTGTCAATTAACATTCATATTCTGACTCAATAATCGAAGTGGATTAAACTGAGTTTCCCTTGATGCACCGATGGATGATTCAGTTCGTTAAAGAGCAGTGTAAATGTTTTCATATTTCGTTGCGAAACATGGAGAAGTATCAAGCTAAATGAGAGGAATAAAAAGGAAGGAGAATGATGGGTTAGACGGAAAATGGAGATATCCTTTCTTACTTTGCGTTCGTTCCTTTCGGATTTTTTTCCATCCTTGGGTTCCGGTTTTCTCATCTCCAATTCTCGGGCCTTTCTCTTTCTTTGTCGAGGATATCGAGCGAGGAGCGCACCTTGCGGGAGAAAGGTGAAAGGAATCCCCGAGGCTCCGGGAAATGATCCTCGAAATTGGAGAAATCCCCCCACCCACACTCTTACGCACGCACGCCCCCCCCCCTTTTCATAAAAAAGGAGGGGCTGGATACTCCCCTTTTTCCATCTCTCTCCGTAAGTGATAGGTTGGGAGGTGCGATATATCGATAGCGATATATCGGGATTTCGATTTCGTGCGAAAGGGAATGGCTAATGCGTTGGCGCATCTGGCCCTCCAAAAAATAAAGTATCGATTGTAGCAGGATTTTTGTTACGGATTTGCGAATTTAAAGGAGTCTCGTCCATTTTGTTTATCGAACAATTCGATTATTGGACGGTTTCGATAGTATCTATGATATCGATTAATAATGCTTGTGATTATCCTTTAAGAAACCTGTTTTTTCAGGTTCCTTTTATAAAATTTATATTTATTACTTTAATATTTATATATAAATTTATAATTTAACCTCTTCAATCTCTTAGAATTACAGTGGAAGTATTTTTTAGCATCGCGAAATTAAACGAGCCTCGTTGGAATAATGGAAGAAATTATTATCGATTGTAAAGATATATAATGCTTGTGGCTATTTAGTCTCTCAAGAAACTTGGTTTTTACTAACCTTATTATGTTTTCCTTTCCTAAATCCCTTCGGATTGCAGCGTAATGCTGTTTTTGCTCAATTAAACTAGCCTCTTCCATTTCATTTTTCCTATCGAATAATTCTATTGGTCAAGGAGCTCGATATTGTGGTTTCTATCGATATGTTATGAATGTGGTATTTTTTTCGCTGAAGGAATCTGGTTTTACGTTCCTTTTTATGCCCCCCCTTCAACCTCTCCTGATTTTAGTGGAGGACTTTCCTTAACTCTGCAAAATTAAAACGAGCTTATCCTCATTCATTTGCTCCACCTATCGATGTATTATACTAATCGATTAATACAACAATATCGATTCTATCGATATGTAATGCATTCAGCCTTTTTGTCCTTCAGGAAACCTGTTCTTCACGTTCCCTTTTTATGTATCCCCTTCTCAATCCCTCCGGATTTGTGCGTCTGCGAATAAAAGAATTCGATGTTTCTTTCTTTTCCAGATTTGCTGTTCTCGCTCATTTTATCATTCTCGCAGATGTCCCCATTTTTCGGATCCCTCCCGAATTTATCTCTTGAATAAATTTTTTTTCCGACCCGAGAGACAACATAATGCCTTTCTCCTCCCAGGACGGAGGAATTGGAAGCCATTAAATCGTTTAGAGCTAAGGGAGACACGCGTCCGATAAGAAACGAAAGTCCTTGTAGAAATTGCGATTAATTCGACTTTTTTCGCCCTTTTATAAATGCGCCAGTATCGGAACCCGATTTCGCCGATCTGGGTCGTCGCAGCAGACCTTTCTTTTTTTCTTTAAGGAGGAGCACGACGCCCTGCGACCTCTTACGGGAAGTTAGGGGTGGAGTGGAAGAGGAAGATCTTTTATGTTCTTCGTACGCCTTCCACGGATATTCCGGGCTTCTCCCTTTATATCTCCTCTGCCTTTTGCGCTTTCACCTAGGTCACTCACGGGGTTATTGGCCGGAAAATCCTTCTTTCTCACTCTTCCATCGTATTGGAGATGCCGGAATATTCTTACCTGGATTGCGGTGTAGGGAAGATAAACGCCTAGAGTGTGATATGTTTGTGTCTGTGTTTCCTTAGAAAACGGATATCTTTTGCGGAAGTGGATGAAAGCTATTTCATTGAATACAGCCGTCATGAAAAATCGGCTCTCAGTTTTAGTCCTTATTTTAGTTTTTCATATCTCCATGGAGAACCAGATTACCTCATTATAGTGATTATTTTATTTTATAGTCGTCTTCTTATTTATATCATGCTCTTTTATGTAGCGTTTCGTTTTGAAGGTACCCAAATAATTTGAAAGAAAAGCTCACTTTTGCCTTTCCTCATTTCATGTGAAATTTAACCTGAATTCCGATATATCTGAGGAATATAAGTATGTATGTATATTAGGCCCAAAAAAATCGATATCATTTTTTTCGCACGCATACCCTCTTTTTTATTTGCCTAACTTCGATATTCAGTTGCTATTTTTTATAAACAAAAGCCTATTGAGTTAAACGGCCAGACACGTGTCCACTATTTTTATGCAAAGAATGTGCTCTGAAAGATTCGTGCGAATCCGTTAGTTAAGTCCCAATTAACCTGGTGTTCCCCTTGTCAGTACAAATTTTAACTTTTCGAAATTGCTTGGCATTAAGTCGGCACGGGTTACCATAATTCAATCGCAAAAATATTTGGCAGGTGAGTTAATAAGGCCAAATAGAAAAAATAATGAGGGTATGCGTGATTGATTTTGCGAAAAAATATTTTCCCTTATATCTTGGAACACCCTAATGTACAACATACTAGTGAGTACCTTCATTGTCTTGATTTTTAAGCAAGACATTCCAGTCGATTATTGTTTTACATAACCCGAAGTTTTACTGGTTTTATAGACTTGCAGATAAGATGTTATTTTATCGTTATCTGTAGTAGATAGTGTATTTGGCATCACTATGTATAGGATTCAAACTTTCTCATCAAATTTGCTTTGTTGATGGTATTTGAAAGTTGATTATACCTAAGAGGTTCTTGAAAGTTGTTGGATTGACGGAAGTTGGGTTTCACTGGGAGTTGAACCCAGTTCTTCCTTTTCCCCCTTCTCCTTTCCTCCAGGGTTTCCGTAGCATCCACCAATGACTTAGGTTTGAGTTAACTTTCATCGAATTTAATTCATTATTTATATTTCTCCTTGTGATATTTTAATGTATTTCCATCGCATTGCAGCTGTCTTCAGTTTTCAGCCTTTCAAATTATTTAACGTGGGAGTTGTTCATTTAGCCAGAAATATTAGACAGCTATAACTGTAAAATACTTTTCTGCCATTCTAGTAATTATTCTCCAGTGTTAGTAGTATTCTAGTGGAGCTATAGTACGAAATAATCTGGAATGTAGCTAAATGATTTTGCACTGCTTCGCCTTTCACGATGATGACTACGTTAAAGATCACAGGTTGCTTATCTCGTCCTCTTAGGATAGTATCATTTGCAATATGGTGACAAATTGGCACATTTGACTCATGAAAACAACCCCCTTTGCGAAATCCGCTCCTCTTTCTTAAACGATAATATGGACGAAGACATTCGCTTGATTACGATGGCGAAGACGTCTTTTTCTCCGTCCTATTGCTGCGGATCTTTGAGCTCTCGATTCGGATCACGTGATAAAGGGATCTTTTAAAAAGAGATCTCCTCTTGCACTGGGTGACCTGGTTTATCGTCAATTAGGTGTAAAACGAGGATTTGTGTGGGAGTTAATTGTTTCAATGAGGTCCCCTTTTTTCTCCTTTGACCCCATAAAGGGCAATGATGCTTTGTTGTCTCCAAAGGACGTCTTGAAATTCAAACGGCGCCTTGTTTATCCTCCGACCTACTTAATCGCCTCGGGTCGATTTTATGACGCAGCCTTCTCTCGCGAATTTCATTAGATTTGGCGCGTAAATTCGTCGCGATGTTACGTTAACGGAGAATCTTATTATCTTTCGCATTATCCGAGCCATTTTCATCTCCCTCGGAATTCGATTTTGTTTCGAAATTTCACTCCAAGTGCTTTCTTGGAGTGGATTTTTTCCATCCTTCATAAAGGAGTTTCTTTCATTTTCTCTCGGTTGCCTGAGAGGGAGCTTTTTTTTAGTTAAACCGGAGGCATTCCGCTCGTTTCATGCAATAAAGGTGAGTATTCGTTCTCGTTATTCAATTTGGAGGTTATTCCATATTTGCCTCCTCTAAACTTCTCATAAAGCGGCTTTAATGCGCGCCGTTTGTATGAGTATCTTGATCGTGCGTGTGCTAGTTTGCGCCTTCCGGTTAGGAATTCATTCTTTTGGTTTCTTTTTTCCGTACCCCGCTCATTCTTTCCCATTATTCGTTAATAAAGGGAAAGATACATAGATAGAGGGAATCCTCTATTAATAATAATATGATTCTTTTATTTCATATCTTCCTCTATTTCTAATAAGTACTACATTGTGTACAGTAATTGATATTTTGTAGCTATCGTTTACCTTTTCATTTAGAATTGCATCATTATCGACCCAAAATTTATATCGAACTTGCTCTTCCTTGTATAGTGCTCCAAATTATCTTCTTAATTTTAAGTATTACTCTTTCGATAACGCTAGGCGCTGTATGCATTACTGATCCTAATAAATATATCCTTATCACGCAATAGTAAAACAGAGAAATTAAAATTCAATAAAATTATCACTGAATATCAGAATTAATTGAATTATCAGTTATATTATACACAAATTCAATCGTTGTCGTTACCATACGCATATTTAGGATTGAGTTTCAAGAATGATGCAGAATGATATGCAAGATTTAACTTATGGATTCTAGTATGTGTATTCATCCGCACGTGGGTACAGTTACGTACTGGTGTTGCTTTATGGGAGATAATCAACGTCCTATAAATTAGTTGGTTTAATTAGTCCGGGGTGAACACGTGATAGCCTCTATAGTAAATATCTTTCAATTTTGTCATTCAACACATGATTAAATTATGCAATCAGATTATAGGGCATTTAGGGTGTTTTGTACATGCTATTTCGAGGAGTAATTTTTAATTTGATTTTAATATACTTAATATATACGATGAAAACTTCTATTTCGCTCCTCCCTTTCCTTCACCAAACGTCCCTCTTATGGATTTAATGCAACGAAATGCATTCTGTGAAGTGAATTAAACGTATCTGTGAAATGGAAAGAGGAGGAAACGAATGTACCACGATCTACTCTATGGAATGCTGCCCGCCGTCGACAAAAAAAATGAACGCGTATAAACGTACTTGGAAATTGGAATCCTCGATGATTTACTAAGAGCTATTTTCGACCAATGGTGAGCTTCTCGGCAACAAATATCCTCGTTGAATCCAGTAAAACATGATTCTTGTTCCTCGAATTTTCTGTTAGACTAGCTCGAATTGCTTATAACTTCGATTTTCCCTGTTTCCTTTACAGCAGACGAGTTGTGATCGGTAGGTGTGGGTTTTTGTTAGTTGTGTATTTACGCTCTTGATAATCTGTAATATGAGGACCATTTTAGAGCGAACCATCATTCTGAAAAATCATCAAAATAAATAATTTTTCTCTTGTTTAATCATAGTATTGAACTTGTTCTTTCCGTTATCCTTTTCTTACGTTTGATAACAATGAATATATCGTTAATCG
This sequence comes from Sympetrum striolatum, assembly GCA_947579665.1. Classification (NCBI taxonomy): domain Eukaryota; kingdom Metazoa; phylum Arthropoda; class Insecta; order Odonata; family Libellulidae; genus Sympetrum; species Sympetrum striolatum. The sequence continues at coordinate 85,257,755 of OX388346.1, forward strand.
TTAATTGAGTGCGATGTTTTTTTATAAATATTTGGGAAACATATTCATTTTAATACATAACTCTATCAACATTACTGGATCATATTTATCTATGTTTCATGTAGTTAATAGGCAATTTATTCCAACCTTCAGAAAACACGTTTAAATTTTGCTTTTCATGTGAAACGTAACTTAATTTGTGCCAAATTTTCATCATCGCTTCATCTTCAGTAGAAGTTTTTTCCAAGCTGTTTTAAGTATGATAATCATAATTATCACTCTATCATATATAAATAATTATTGATAGGTGGACAAAAAATAGTCGACTTTTTCAGGAAAAGTATGACAATATTTAGATTTAGAGGCTTAAAATCTCCGATAGCTTCCCCGGTATTCCAAGAAAACAAGACAGAGTGCTCCCAAAAAGTGCGGTGTCCTGTCTTGTATTCTCGGAATACCGTGGAATTAGATTTTTAGACCTCCGATTGAGATTTAAAACCTCTAATTTCTTAACAGTCGTGTCCCAACTTTCCTTTCTTTTCACGGCAACATTTGTATTTTCAAATTCTTATGTGAAGTGAGCTCAATCAATAAAATTCGAAATTCCTACTTAATTTCATTAAATTTTCAATTGATTTTTAAACTTATTCTTGTTATGTAGTATGTTTAGATTGTGAATGTTACTTTAATACTAATTGAATTCAAAATATGTAAATTTTTGTCATATAAATAGGGTGGCTTGGTAGGAATGAGATAGTAAAATTATTATTTCTTTGCCCAAAATTTTATTTGGATGAGATTAACGCCTATGTATTGTAGTAGCCATGTATTTTCCAACAGCGGGAACATTTTAATGAAACAAGAAAGCCGTTACACGTTTTCCTGAAATTAACGAATTGCTGGGGTATTTACCTCAATTTTTGAATTCCTCGTTGAGGTTAAACTTAGTTCGGAATTCTATTTTAAATTTAACTTTAATTCGTTATATTCAGTATCGTCATTTTCCTCCATTGGCGTATCATTCAAGTACAGCATTAACGGTCCATCCTCGGTCACATTGAAAAGTCATGCTCCGTAGACGGCGGACAATGCGCCCCAAGGCTGCAGCGAAATACAATTAAGAATCTCCGAACTAATGATGTCACAAAACGTGCCGAATCGTGGTTTGCCCTCGCGCACGTCCCACCGATTTCTCCTTATCCATTCTTTATGAGGCCATATAGCGCACCGCGAAAAAAACATTCTCGAAAACGAACCGATCATGAGGGTAGACCGGTTTCCCCTTATGACGCCCTGCGTGACCCTAACAATGGACGCCAAGAGGGTCCTCAAGAACTCCTCACTCCCGTTATATCGGCAGCCTTTTGAAAAATCGTTCGGAAAATAACAATGGCCATTTTCCTTAAATCCTCTTAGTCGGGCTCTAGAGATTTCCTTCAACGATATCGCTGTTTTGTCTTTTTGTAACAGCTCGTTTCCACCGCAATTTTGATTCCCTTCCCCACCGGTAGCCTTTAATCCTGGCTTTATCCCTCGCCCTATAAATAGGGAATCGTTTGGTCGCTCTGCGGTCGTTCTCTTCCCTCCAGAGCCATTAAGCATGCCCAAACCACGGAGGACGTTGTTGATCACGTTTCGCTTGTCTCCCGATAATGGCGCAATCATCTCTCCAAAGTCGCGTCGCGTTCTTATTCTGTTTTCATCCCCCTTTTCGGACGGCGGAAATAACGTGCTGCGATATGGGGAACCGCGTTTTACCAAGGTTGAAATCCGGGGCGGAATTTTCGGAGGGAAATCCGTCGTGTGGTTTTCGGCCGGACGGATCGGAAATTAGTGCTCCGCTTTGATGAGTTCCGAACCGTTAATGAGTTCGCGAAAGTAGAAGTATTCATTCCTATATTAATATCGATTCGTTTTAAAGAAGTTGAAGGTTTTGTCTTTGGAAACGTATTGGAGTTTGATTAATTTAACGTTTGATTCGCACGCCTCAAAAAAAAATACATTATTAAATTGCGTCACACTATCTCATTTGAAATATTTGGTTAATGCGTTGATTTTCGTGATTTCTTATCTTCTTCTCCCTGCACTACAGCCCAATGTGAGCCTTGGCTTTTTCTATAATGCTTTTCCAGGATTTCCTGTCTTTGGATTCTTTCTTCTAATTTGGTACACCCATTTCTATCAGGTCTTCTCAGACGTCATCATTCCATCTTTTCTATGATCACCCTTTTCTCCTTTTTCCCCTCTGCATTCTTTTGGAAGGCTTGTGAAACTTACTATTTCCTCATTATTTATTAGTTGATTTATTTTTTTCATTATGTAGTATTCTCCATTGACCATTTTCAAATACTGATACATTTCTCTGGTCTAGTAAGATCTATTTCTGAGTTTTTCTGTATCCAATTCAACCTTTGCTGCATATTCTCAAAGCTGATCATCATAATCTTGCGATGATAAGATCAACCTTTTAAAATATTACCTACCCTACATCACTGCATCATGGATGGTTGTATCTTATACAGACAATTGATACTGTATGTTGATGTTGTTGACGGACTTTTTAACCTTAGAATTCTCGTGCTTAATTTTATAAAGGGATATTAACGAATATTATAGATACTTTTACACTAATTATTATAGCGTAATGAATTTCATTAATATTTTTCTTTATACTAGTTTACAATTCAGTTATGCATTTATTAATTCTCATATCACTAAAAATAACGTGAGTCGTCTCCCCAAAGTTGAGCATTAGAATAGAAATTTTCAAACATTTCACGAGAATATCATGCTACATAATGTTTTTTTGTGTTGTATGTATTCTACAGGGCAATATTCGGGAGAAATTTTATGAGATTGTGAGTCAAGTGCCAAATGACCCAGCGATTATGCGGAAAAACTTCTTTCCTGCTAGTGTAAATAGCGATCCTTCAATTTGACTTCTAATCGCTCACTTGAAATTCCAGTTATGCCGAGTTATTTGTACCTTATGTAAATAAAATATTTTCGGCTTACGTGGAGAAATTTCTCTCACCCGTTGACTTCCAAAGTTAGATTTTTATTCTATTTTCATCCTCGCTGATGGAGAACGAATTCCATCAGCTGCGAATTCCTTGTGTGGTGATATTTTTTACTCGTTTCAGATGTTATTATCTTAATTACTCTTTTGCATGTTCGCCCTGACCTTTATTTTCTTCGGATGAGTTCCTCTCGTGTGATTCATCGCTTTGATGGAAATATGGTAGCATTCTATTCTTCTTAATTTCGAAATAAATTCCTTTGTTTTATCGGCGAAATTATTTGGCCCTTTTCTCGTTATTCCCTGTAGAGAGAAATCCTAGTTTTAATTTTATTAGGAAAGTGAGGAGCCCCTATTCAAAGTATTTTATATGGTCTATTTGGTGCATTCTAATCTACTTGATATTTTTGGAAAATAAATTAGTGCGGCTGAAAGCACAACACTTTTCGACTATATGGTTTTATTGTCAATATTAAAACCTACAAAATGTTCTATTACCAGCACTAGATCCATGAGTTAGGCCATATGTTTAATTTTTGCTGTATTGTTTTATTATACCCATTCCTATATCTCTACGAATGCTATAGCTACTGAGATTTTTTTGGGTTGTCATGTCTTTCAAAAGTTAGTACTTTTTTCAATGGTAATCATAACGGCACATCTTAGTTCCCTAGCCTCTTATCTATTATATTAAATTATTTGTCATTATATACTCGGATGCCAGTTAACGAACGAATTAACGCTTTCAACATCGAAATTCTTATTTTCTTCGTTATGGACTTGCTGGTACATGCCCCTTGAACGTATGCCGCCGGAGTCACTTCCTATGAATGCGGGTTGACTACTACAAGTCGCTAATGAATTTGTACACTATCAATAGAGGTGTTTGAAAATGTTTTTATTTTTTCTGAAATTTATTGATTTGAAAAGCAAATTGTGGTGTTTTGTATTTTTATTATGTTTCCTAAATTTGGTGTTACTAATTTTCACAGAGTCTCATTTAAGCTAAGGAATAATATTAGGCACACTTTAGAATAAACATTAAAAGCTTTGAAAATATTATTAACTGTAAATTATACAAAATATTAGATTAAATTTATTTAAAACTGCGCGGTTTAAACCTAAGGAAAATGCGTTCACAGCTGCAGATCAACAATATATTGACACGATAGATGTTAGGAGAAACAAAACATATTTCTTCGTGGAATTAGGCGATATTTTGTGATAATCCATAATGGAAAGAAATTTTTGTGAATTTATTGCAAAAGATCAAAGCTGAATGAGTGTAAGCAAAGATGTCATGAGTGATCAAATATATGACAATAAATACGTAAATAATACAATTATATATTGTAAATTTATTTAAATCATACATTAAAATTACATTTCTCTCTCTTACAAATGATGAATGAAGCGAAAATCACCAAAATCCGTGCTGCTTGTTAAAACTGTTGAAATTAGCGTTATTTCCCTAAATCGGCCAAAATTCGCGTTATTTGTAGGTTTTATCGCTTATTGCGAAAAACAAACACCTGTAACTATCAATGATGTTGTGGAGATCGCAATATCCTGTTCAGATTTCTGTCATCACATCTTTTGTTATTGATTTACATAATGGATAATATTCTTGACTACACACAGAAATCCGACATTTGGCGTCAAATGGAAAAAATAACAAAACGGATGCAGAATTTAAATAATGGTAACATTCAAAAACGATATAAATGTGAAATAGTTTAGTAGTGCAGTTACGTCAGTTTTTCAGTGATTTTGTTACGAAAATTAAGTCAAATATCGTCGGTTGCTGAGATTTAAATAAAACGGTTTCTCTCCAACGGAATTTTAAGGCAGGCACTTAAATGCACAAGTATTAGATCCACATAAATCCACATTTTACGTAAATTATGAATGCAGTTCATTTGCCTCTGACCCCGCCATATTAACAAATGGATTTAAAACATCAATATTTATGAAGTAAACATTAATTACATATTCGTTTTACGGTGTTTTAGTTTGTAAATATAGCATTGAAGTGTTCATCGCTTTGCTGAATCAGTCAACCAATGATGGGTGAAGGATCCCATAAGACTACTGTTTGAGTTTTACGAATATATTGCGAACGTGAAGATTAAATGTATTCAAACGATGTAATGTAGTGCTAACGCCATTAAATGTTTCTGGAGCGTTGATTACGACTGTCGTGTCCGTAATACTTCATTTCACGGCAGAAATTCTACCTCTCAAAATTTAATCGTTGCAGAAGACGATCCATATTCATAGCGGTCTTCATTTTATTTCATCTGCGATATTTTCGTCGCTTCCGCAGTCTAATCCCCAATACTGATGTTCAGAAAGGGAACGCCCCTAAGTAACCAGTGCTCTAATGAATCCGTCACTGAGGTTTATGCGAAGTGATTGGATATCGCTAGTACTTATGTTCATTCTTCATACGCCGGTGAAATGTTACGTTTGACTCCCACCGAGTGTTGTCCATAATGCACTTTGAACAATTCCTGCTGTTGTTTAACATTCCCAATGCCAATGATTCCATTACCGATTCGTTGTTTTTCATGATGAAGTTTTGTACTCAAATATTATGCAACTCACAGATTTTACCACTCAAATCATTCGAACTTTCAAATGAATCAGCTGTATATCTAGGCATAAAAAGCGAGACGGAATTTATCTAAATGGAATGCTGTGCTGTTTTACGATGTATTTGCGTTAGATTGGAATGTTTGTCTGTTCCACGTGTACCCATACCCTAACTAATATTTGGAAAATTGCGTTACTTTTTGAGTTTTTCCACATAACTTTAGTTTTTACTCTGTTGGGAGGAACTTGAAGAGATTGCAGTTTCGGTGCGTCGGATTCCATTCGCTCGTATTCGTTACCGAAATCCTTACAGCAGAATTCCTATTCGTCCGACTAAAATGAAGTATTTAAAGATAGTTCAGCTTCATTTTTTTCTCTCGTGCATATTGCTGTGCAATTATTCTGAAAGTATAACTTATAAAACGTTCGTGTATGTACAGATGTATCGATACCAAGCATCCTGGAAATAAACTGCTTGCCCTTTTCGTATTAAATTATATGCCTGATTGCGTCCTCATTCCGTCCGTATTTCTAATAGAGAAAAGAGTGGAAATAATAGAAAATCTTAAAATATTTTGAGCTTAAATTTGTCATGGAAACGGGCATCGTCTCTCATCATGAGCACTTGTCGCCGTTTGCAAATTTCTATGACCGATGTTATTATTTAGAGGTAGCATTACCTAAAAAAAAGTCCTCGTGCCATTTTTATGAATATCTGTAATCTAGTCAGCAGGATCTTTTAAATATTACATATACAAAAATTATATTCTATTTTCATATTCCAAAGTTATCTTTTGAGTTGTTTGTTTGTCACTTAAAACGTTAAATTACCTGAAACGTGAATTAACGTGAAACATCACGTGTAAATATTTCTTTAACTTTAAAATTAAATATTTAGGGACGCATCATTGCGAGTAACAAACATTAAGATTCAAGGAAATACTTTTAACTACCTTTGACATGTCACATACGGGATGTAAACATTTTTTGCACGAGTTGGACGAGGAAATGAAAGAGTTTGTGGAGAAACATATTTCAAAACTTCCAGACATTAAATGTTAAAATCATATATTTTGTGGTATCTCAAAAATTCTCCCCTTTGATTATGTACTGCCAACTTGGAATGCACATCGATATTATAATACCTCTCTTGGTATTATATCATGCTTCGCGTGGCATTTCCAGATAGGATTTACTGTGCTATGCCAGGCATTGCTTTGTATGGAGGGGGTGCTACTCAAAAGAAATCTCTTCGAAATGCGAGGGGCATGTAGAACCTCCTTGCGGGCATTGTCGACGGAGTGTAATTCAAATCCTTTCTCCCCTCGAGGAACAAATCTCCACTTGCGGAGTCCGTGACACCTTATCAGAGCCCTCCTCACGCCGTATCCATTGTCCCTTTCTCCAGATGACCTATACTCTTTCCATCCATCCTTCTTCGATGGCAATCTACCACCTTTTCTAACCATCGCTCTCCCGCCTTTCGGTGTCATCTCCATTGACCCTTGCCTTCACACTTGTCCCTAATATCCCTTCCCTTTGCTTCCCTCTGCCACACGTTGAGTCCTAATTCTCCGAAAGGACTGACGCCGTATTTTACGCCCATTGTGCCCTCGTAGATGCTCTTGGACCCTTTTTGGGTGGTGATGTATGTGGTTCCTCCCCTTGCGTTAATCTCCGCTAACTCAATCTATACACTTTTTAGATTCAATTTTTTTTCTTTTTCCTTACATTTCTCGTCTTAAATTTTTGGCCTGATCGCTTCTTTTTCGTGACGGTATTAGCCTCGCTAACATTCAGAAATACCGGGTGATGAATGTTACGAGTAATTTATTTCTTACATATTGATTGTATTTTAGACGCAAACTTGCTCGCTAAACCAAGCTTTTTATATAACCTCAAGATGTCGAATTCTTATTCCTGCTTCTAACTTAATCGAGTTAGTTATAAAATTTTTCATGTATTTGTTGTCTTTTTCATCGGGTTTCTGCTCATCATTTCTTCATTGAGTCGCCTATTTCTTTATATTAACATTTTTAATTAGAAAACTAGGCCCCCTTCAGAAAAAAATATATTTCTGAACTTTGTAAATTGTGGAATATGTTTAAATACTTCTCTGATTTCTTATATATTGTAGACTTTTTATTTCAATGATTATTTCGTGCTAAAAAAGTATAAATTATGCTGTTATGTTTGAAATCTATTCTGTGTACTCCTACCTATGTATATTCTTAGGCATTTTTGCATTTCTTTATATATCTTCTTCTTTCGCAAGTTACCCTATTTCTTGAGTGTCGTATCTACTACATACCGTCAGTTTGTACTTTCTTCTATTTCTCATACCTTTCTTTTATCGTTATACCATATCCATTAGATTCTTAACTAGTATTTTATTAAGTAAAAACCTACTCCGGACCGATGGCTATTCAGAAGGGTATTCTGGTATTTTTCACTCTGACAAATATACAACAAGCTCATAAGATAGTGATAAAGGGAATGGAAATTGTGTGTTGAGACGTACTCCTGGAATACCTACAGATGAGCGAAGTAACGTTATGTTTGATTTCCTACCTCTGCGTACCTTTACGTCTCTGTTTTCCAGGAAACTAAAAGTGGTGGAGATTAAGCATTGCATCTCATATCTCTTTCACATGTATCCTTTTGTTTGATAGACTCTCGCGTTAATATTCAATGAGACTGCAAGGTCTCCGCTTCTATGGAAATGAAGTTCCCATCGGTTTCTTCATCTTCTTTTTTGAAGTCTCTCACGGCGGTCACTTCCGAGAGAAGGAACGACCAGAGAGCAGAGGATAGTCTCCGGCCCCCATTTCTTATGGAAGCCATTTCAGAAGAATAAAAAGGAGTCAAGTGTATCTCCAAGTGAGAGCTTCTCTTTCATCTTGCTGCAGTATTCCCCCGTCTAAAAGTCTCCATTGAAGAAAATTTCTGAAATCCTTCGCAGGGTTTTTAAAGTCCACCTTCCCTTCCCTCCGAGAAAAACTGCGAAATCACTCTCTGTCCCATTTTCACAACTTTTAGTACCGGAGGCAGTACGTAAGTTGCCCATCCCTTTCTTGAGGATCTTTTGCAGAAAGATGTATTGTTCTAAGAGTTTTAATACGTATTTTCAGAACGTAACAAATTTATCACAGCCCAGCGAGAGAATAAGTGTCCCCTATTCAAATTAATCATGATGGCTAATGAGTCACAATCCTTTTGGTCTTAAGTGTATTAGTTTAAAAATGTCTCAATTATTCTCATCTATGTTTATGACTTTCTAAGATTATCGTTTATTTTTCCCAGATTTAATTTTTCTTGCCTTTCAATTTGCATTTTTTCTATTATATAGGACTTAGTTGAAGTAATTAAGCATCGACAGAGAAAATGGGTGGGTCAGATATTGAGAGGAAAGGGACTTCTATAGAATGTAATGGAGGGTAGAATTAAAGGGAATAAACTGAAAAAAGATGTTGGATGACCTAATGGGTGGAGTGAATTAACAAAAATTGAATTCAATGGAGATTTTTTATTTTTGAAGCACACATCTACCGAAAGGTAGAAGAACACTCATGCATGTATCTTTGATGATGCGTAGTATACCCACGGATTGATAAATGAATATAAAAATATTATTTTTATAACTTATTTTATCCTCCTTTAGGGTACTAATCATAGTAAAAAATAAACAAAGAAATTTGTTTAATCCTGGACAGCATTTATGTTTTAGATTTTTTTACAGCCATTGCTCGTTTTTTCAATTCATTCGATACATAAGTATCTTAGAACTCGTTCCAGTGCCTGGACTATTTCTTCGACATTGACAGTGTTAACATCTTCAAAGAGCTCAAATATATAAGCTTTGGCACAGTCTTAGTACATTTAATTCAATATTTTAGCCATATATCTATATTCTGTAAATCTTACAAATTTTTTTCTATCTTTACAGGTAAGGACATCATTTTTCTCTCCCTTTTCTGTGGTGCCAGTAAAGTAAGTACTTAACTGAGGCTGTTTTCTTGGTCCTACAGTTATTGGTGGAAAGTGAATTTATTCTTTTTTAATTTATTTCAAAGAAATCAAAGCATTTCTGAGATCTGAGTGGAGTTTAAGTGTGGTCATGGGTAGGCTATAGAAAATGTTTTTTTCTACATTGCTATGAGTTGAAGGGCTTGACGGAGATATAACATAGTGAGTGTAATTTGGATGATACAACATTGTTATCTGTTATAAGTCAAGAATTTGGAAGTAAAGGTATCTCCGAAGAAATAAAAATATATTAACTTTAGTAGAAGTAGTTTAGTGCTAAAAATATTGTAACGATTATATCGCTGCTTAAAGTAACTGAATCTATTTCCTTTACTATACAAATATATTGATACGAAACATCGTACCCATCTTAAACTTGCTCAAATGGAAGTGAAAAATATTGATATGGAATTATATCCCAACCCATCCAACTGGGTTGTTTTAAAGCACTTATCTATTTGTGGAAAGTTTGTCCTTTCTCTGATCTTCAATCTTGGATATATCTTATCAGTGAATTCAATTTTTAACTGTTCGCTCTACATACGGTAGACTTTGGTGTACTGACGTGCCTTAAATTCTGTACAATGTCATTTGCGTTCCGTGATTAAATTGTAATTTAATCATTTGATCCCCGCTGATTCAGTCAACGTCCTCTTACTCTTCTTTTCATTAGCAACGCCTTGTTATTCATTATCCGTCTTCTCTCGTTTCCTCTCTTTTGTACCGTCGCCTCTAATATCCCTCCCAAATATCTTCGTCCTCTCTCTCTCTCTCTCTTCCCCGTCCGTTATCTATCACAGCCTCTCCTTCATCCGCTAACTCCGCCCGCCACGCATCTCCTTTCTCTACGCATCCCTTACTCACATTGGTTACGCCTCACTTCCGATGGGTTCACCCCTTCCGTCTTACCTCTCTGCCCCCTGTGTGGTGAATTCCGTCATTCTCTCCTCTCGTCAGTTGATGCGTAAACCAACGCCAAGATTACTTCATCCTCATTGCCTATCTCTTTTGTGGATTGCCCTGCTGGAGATCGGCTATTTTTCCGTTTCTCGTACCTTAAGAGTATTTTTTATATATCTACGTTGTATTATTTGGCTTAGTTCTCGTTCTCATTACTCCAAATAATGCAATATTTTTCATAAATGATCCTTAAACAGAAATTTTTCTTTTGTATTATTTAATGGAATTGTTACGTACTGAAAATTATTTCGAAATTCCGTTCTTTTTTGTGCTTACAAATGTTTTGTGTACATCGCAGTTGTTTTGTCCAAGAGTGGTGACAGCATTTCTTATGTTGAAATATATCTACGTTAGGAGTGTTACGCAATTTTTTTGACCATATTTCCCAACACATTAACAAGCTTATCGAATTCCTAAATTACTGGAATCCAGCATCCGTCGGCGGTATGAATTCGCGCATAAAACAATTCTGCCGCGTAGAATCCTCTACAAAAAGTTTTAACAAACTTTAATCAGTTTTTTGTGTTTTAATGTGTATGGAAATTGTAGTGATGCGCATTTTTCCTCTTGAAAACGCTCATTTTGACTAATCTGGCGGAAACCGTCGTTAGAGTCTTGCAGCATAATTCCTAAAAAGTCTCTAGGCTTTTATCACTTTTTCTTCGTTACCAAAACATTTTGTCTGAAAATTAGTGAATAACAAGGAAAATGCATCTCAAAATAAATAAAAATAAGATTTGATAATTACTCGAAAACAGCAGGTTATTCCTTACGGATTTAATCTAGCGCAGTGTGTAATGCGGGGTTGCCTATACTCAGATTGTCAATTTTCAATTAATTATTACAACAAAATTAAGGCCCATTTAGACGAACGCCTATACAGTTTTTCATTACTGTACTTCCTGCATCACCACAAAAGTTTTCATCAAAATCCCCGGACAAAAGTGAGAGTCTCCTCTTGTCAGAATATTTCACATTTATTTAAGTGATTCCTGTAGTCTTCACTGATTGATGTAAGCATTAATTCATTTTTTTATTTAATTAACTTTTATCTTATTATGCTTATCTATATGGCGTAAATAATTTCATTTTTATTATTTTAAAAATTACTTGTATGTAGGAGGAAAAGAAATGCCAATTTTTAAATGGTAATTCAATTTTCAGCACATACACACTTAGGCATTGGAGTCAGTTTACTTGTGAAATAAAAGTAATTAAGTAAGATTGCTTTGAGAGTTGCATATTTAGATAGGATAACGTGTCGTACCGAAGGATTTCTAGCCGGGACTTGGGAGTCTCTCTTCCTCCGGAATGAAATTCGTCTCTCCCCTTCTGGGTAATCCCTCCCCTTACACCGGCCCTAATTGTCTCCCCCACCTCGTCTCCCTTACCCTTCGGCGTATAATCTTCCCTTCCTCCCATTTTCGCCGCCTCCGTAAATGAACGACCAAGAGATGTGGCTCACTGCTGATAAACCTCCTCTCCCTTATTATATCCTGCTCCTGTGTGAAATCCCTGCCTCACCTTTCGAGGAGAGATTGCGGATCCTCGCGGCTGAGGACCTCCTTAAACTTCCCCTCGTATTTCTTATCGCGCGCCAAAGTTGCGCGGATCTGAATGTTTTGTAGCGCAATTAACTCGCGGGGCCCCCGCCTCTTCCGGGACCCCATTGCTGGATCTGATTATGACGCCGTTCTGACGTAAGTTCCCGATTTTTTCCTCAACGGTCGGTTTATGTCTTAATCGCGGCGACTTCCTGCTCTGGTGCTAAAAAAGGGGCTTTTCTTGGGAGCGTAAATTCGCCCCGGGGCTTTTAACTCCTTCTATTGGGGGTCGTGGCTTCGCGTAATGTCATCCGTGGCTATTTTGGGGGAATTGAGATTAAGGATATTGTTATGGTCTTATTGGAGGGCGAAACTGATACGGCGTCTTGAATTCGATAGCGTTGACGGTTTGCTCAGTTTTATCGGCGGAAGGATGGAAGGAATGGGTTTGTTTGTGGAGGGGAATTGGTGGGTGATGAGGATGCAAGGTGCAGTAGAGTTATCTCCCGAACTTCATTAGCTATAACTCTCATCGAACAGAACTGTAAAACTCATCTAGACAGAAATTAGACCATGGTAATCTGCTTGTGCAGGCCTTAGGTATTATTCTTCCATCTTTCTCTATCAACTCCCCTTCTCTTCATTTCTGCATATCCTTTACCATTCTTCAAACTATCGATCATTTTAATTCTCCATCCTCATTTTATCTTTCCCTCTACTGTTCCTTCTATCATTTCCTGTAACAAGCGTATCTTTCTTATTGTTAGTGTGTGTCCAATCCAGTCTCTTTTTCTTTTATTGATTAATTTAATCTAAGTCTAATCAAAATTAAGCTGAGTTATTCCATACCAATTTTTGTATATTAACGTTACATTACATCCCTTAAGTGTTTTAGACATAGTATTTTTAGTAGTTTTACGAAGCATTTGCTTGTTTTTTTATTCTTTTCTCATTCCGAATATTTGACGAGCTTTTATTAAGCGAAAGCCTGTACATGCTAATTTAATGGTAATAATTTACAAAATTATTTTAATCTAGTGAATATTCATTTTCTCTATTATGTTATTTTCATGTATTTAATTTATATTTTTTACTATTGAAACATTTCTTGTCGTTACATTTTAAACTCATCTCGTAATTAGTTTCAATTTGTGAGAAATTGATTTTTATGTAAATATGTCATCACTTGTTCATTCTTTTTTTATATCTCTGTCGATTTTTCTTCTTGTCTTTTGTAACTCTTTTAATCTACTTTCATTATCAAATTTAGCTTTCTATCTATAGGTTTCGCAGGTTTTTCACACTCCCCCTCTCGTGAGTGTTTTCCTGCAGTGGAAAGTTTTCCTAAACTCTTAGCTTAGGTTTTTTAATCCGCTTCTTTGTACTTTTGCAAGCTATATATTTCCATTCATTTCTCATACGACAAAGAGTTAGATGTAAGAAGAGACTTTCTAGTCTCAATCTCGCCCTAATAAAGTAATTTTATTATCATTATTATTATTATTATTAATTGTACAAGTTAATTCTTAAATTTGATCATAAATTATATGGGAAGAATTGAATTTTTTTCTTCACTCATAGTGCGTAGAAACCCTTCAAAAATATCTTTCATAAAACAATCTCAGAAGTCAGAATCCTTTTGTTTTACCATTTATAAAACATTTTGGCTCCGTCCTCTCACCATCCAAAGGAAAAGTGGAGAATACCCCCATCTTTCAAGATCCTCCATATACATGACGCTCCCCTTTCGTAATCTTCGCCCACAATTCGCATCTTGTCCTTAAGGGTTTCCATCGGAAAAATCTCATCCTCGGCAGGATGATACGACCCACGTTCGACCCATTCGGAAAGTTCTCGATTCGTCTTTCTGTATGCCTCCCTCCCTTATCTCCGCAATCACTCTCCAACACCCTTCCCTCCCGCCGCATCCATTACCCGTCTATTTTCTACTCTCCGCGCCTTCCAGATTCCCGATCCTTCCTCGATCAGCCCGGACGGGAGGTTTTATAAGTGGAAGTTTAAATATAATTTACGGATCTACGCCTTGCGAGCTGCCGTGGTGTAATGACGCCTAAGTCGCTTAACTAAGTCAACAATCCGTTAGCGTTGTTAATGCCTCGTGGGAAGGAAGGCCATCCGTCCATCTGGGACGCTCCGGGAATTATGGTCCAATTTCACTCGTTTTGCCTCGCTTGTTTTCTTGGTCATCGCTTACATTACCCTCGTCATCATGGGCCTCGTTCCATATCCTTCGTCCTTCACGTGATTGCTATAAATAATTTCTGATGAATATATTATATACTATACATATAATAAAAAATCACCTTTCATTATTCACGTTAATGTAATCAGTTATTACCTATAGATATATTTATGCACTCTGAATGATAAGAATACCCTTTTTAATTCTCGTAATTATAATTTAACTTATGGATAAATTAATGTAGCCAAGCGTAAGTTTATGGAACTCAACATAATGTCAAAAGAAAGAATACTTAGTGATTTTCACAGCACGTTAACTTATTGTTCTACTACTTTCGTCAACGGGTTGATGATTTGAAGAGATCGAGCCGTTGAAGAAACTAGTCCAACGATAAACCTGCTGTGGAAATCACAAAGTCCTCTTTAAATCAACATTACTAATGGATGGATATATTTATGCACTCGGGATGATAAAATACTGTTCCAAAGAAGTTATCGGAACGGCCTCAACAATGTATTGCTTTAGGCGCTCCCCAGCCGTTGGTGGTTCATCTGCCGGTATTTTTCAGAAGGCTACAGGTCTACTAATCTAATAAAAATGTGCACACGATGTGAAACTCGGGTGGTTACAGCCCCAGAAGGCTGGAGTATAGTGCTACACTCTGCCTCCATTTCAGACTGTTGGGATCAAGTATTAGCTTCACCTTTTTTACTCCCGAAGGCGTTGATGCTCAGTTAATGGTGGACCACTATAATTAAGTTATCATACTAGGCATCGCATTATTTCTGCTCCTAGCTATTTTATTATGAATAATGTGTCATTTCGATGTTTTCTTATATTAAAGAATACACTAATTTGTATGCAGTTTATTTTGACGACATTTTCCTCGGTTGGTTTTTGATAGTCTCGACAAACCATCGGTAATTAATATCCTTTTCGATGCAGTATATTTCAACCAAAGACGTTAAAATCGTTATAAACATCTGATTCTTGTATTTTCAAACATTTTCCCTTTTTAAAAGTCTGATGTTTTGATATCAAACATTAACTACCGAAAAGCTTTGTTCCGACTCATCGTCAACAATAGTTCCTTTCCTATATGATTATCCACCACGTAAAGAATTAATTGAACAAAAGGGATTAATAGTATGATTTTCCGTCTGCTCATCTCTTCGCAGCTTCTATAGAGGCCTTTTGTGATTCATCAAGTCAAGTGCTTATTGATGCTGAATCATTATGAAATGGCACTGACGCAAAATGCTTCCAGTGTCCCCCATTGCTTTCCCCAGGGCTCTCTCCGAAAGGGGCTTCCAATTTCGCCCAAGGGGTCCCCTTGCCGTCGTTTACTCTTCGGGTCCCTCGGGGGACCCGATATGACGATTCCTTCTCCTTTTGATTGAAATCTAAAGCAGGAAATAAACGTCCTCAATTTATCACCAAACGTTACCCAAGTCCATCATTAAGGGAAATTGAATTTCAATGAAACACTGAGTTCCTGTTTCGTAACCAGCATAAGAATTATGTGCTGCTTGGGGTGACGTTGACAATTCCATCGCTGAAAAGGTCGTAAATTATTTAAGATAGGTTTACGGTTTGTTATTACTTATTATCTTAGCATTAAAGGTTAATAATTTACGGTTGCAGTTCTATTTAAGTTAGATTTTGAGGAGGATCTACTTGAGCCTCTTTGCCATCTGGCTTCCTATGCCGTTATAATGCTTAACATGTTGGAAGATTATTGTAAACAGAAGAGTAGAGAGAGGGAAATATCTTTGGAACGTATTGTAAGACAAAAAGCCCACGTCTATGGAAAATATTCTTAGAGAAGGAAGGCGTATTAAACCCACTCAAACTTAGTGAAAGGCTGCTAGGTAAACAGAGAAACACTACAGATAAATATAGAAATCAAAGAAAATGAAAGGCCAAAATACATTGGGAGGAAAGACCGGAAAACAAGATAAAAATGCTCGAGAAAAAAGACAAAATTGTAAACAAGAATTATAGCAGTTCCCAAATGGAGTAGCAGCTGAACCAGCATCCCCTAGAAGTACACAAAGCTAGTCCATGATTGGATGAATTCATAATTATCATGCATGATAATTATGAATAGTTACATAATTATGTTATGCTACTGAATTATTCCAAAATTTATTGTTCCTGATACTTTTTCAAGCAATCCCATGTTGGTACTCTTTAGCAAAATTTATCTGCTGTTCCATACTGGCGTGGTGACTAAATTTATAACTCACTAGTTAATTGGGGTACAGGGATAAATTGTAGTGCAGGATAAATTATCTATATTTGCGAAAATATTTTCTCTTATATGCGTCATGTATGTTATGGATAGACTGAAGGAAATTTGTTTTGCTTTTCCGGTGAACTTGTAGTGAATACAGTGCATACGGCCTAGCTCGGAGAAGAATTCGTACCGAAAGTACCAGTATCACATGCAGAAAATATTTCGAACGTCAAAGCGTTTCAAAAGCTGGAGCTTGGTCATTTAGTGAATGTTTTAGGGTCCTTTTTGAATAGACGATTGCAGTGCTTTTCGTCGTGCAATTTTAAAGAAACGCTCCGAGTTTTTCAGACGCCAAATTCGTCCCATGCGCATAAATCGAATTTTAAAGTCCAGACGGAGTACAAAGCGGGCTTTGCGAATTTTAGAGCGGGTTTCTGAAAATGCCTCGTCGTGAATCCCGCGTTTCGGAATAAAGCGCGAGTCACTAAACTCGGAATGTGTGTATAATTCACGAGAACTACACTTATCATTAATTTTTTTATGAGTTATACTCAAACAAATGCTCGAAGCACACACCGAAATCGAAGATCTAACGAACGGTATTTTAACGGTTCGGCGTTCGATTTGCAGCGGCAGTAAATCAACGGCTGAGAGATTTAGAAGATAACAGGGAGTTAAATATATTTATATGCACAAAACTGAGCGCTATATAGAATATTTTGATGTAGGATGCTATCAAACTGGTAGATAATTTATTATATACGAGTAAATTTAAGAATTGAAGAGGAGCTTCTTTGTAAAATTCCATTTTGTGGCAGAGAATAGCAGAGTGATGATTCAACGAATTTTATCCTCACTATTACCTAACGTAGCTACTAAGATAATTGATTGTTTTTGAATTTCGATGTAATCCCATCTTAAGTAAGACTGTCATACCAGAAAATATATAGTCTTCGATGAAAATATGTAGTATTACTCTGAGATGGTAGGGATACATTTTGTGTGGTTCGGCGTAATAATCAGGTTCCCATATGTCACTAAGTAAATAATTTAAAAACTCCCATTTGAATGTACAAACGCTATTATTTTGATTATCAATGTTTAGGAGCACAAGTCAAAGCAGTTTTTACCAGATAAAGCTCTACCATTTGCCATCCAGAGTAATAGGAAGACAGAAGAGCCTTTTAAAATGGCGAGGCCTTAGAATTACAATTTATATTTATCAGATAACAAGTACTCATTGAGAAGAAATGAACTTGGAGGTGGGCGGATTGCAATTTAATTGTAAACCATTGATTTAGATTGGCAACATTTTTACTCTTGAAGAATTCCCCTTCAGAAGAACATCAGCGGGACTCCGAGATGAAGGGAATACGTTCCAATGGGAGAACTGAATGGCAGAGATTGAAGTCGAGGACGTTCTCAAGCAGAGATTCAGTTGTTTGACCGCCTCTTTTCGCCTCACTTTTCTTCCGTCAAACGTTACGCGCCCCAAATGAAGTTACTCAACACTCCAATCCTCTTTCGCTCTTCATATTTGCACCCTTTCCTCTCCTTTGTTAACGTCTTTCCCCTTCGCCCCAATCTTTCGCAATTCTTTCCCTCCAATTTCCTCCCTCTCGACCTTTTCTCCGTGTTCGACCTCTTCTCCCTCTTTTTTTAATCTTTCCTCAATTTCCTCTTCCCGCCCAAGTCCCTTGCGGTGAGTTGCGGTTTTCGACGGGAGTGCCTTTTTCCCTAGGAGAGGGCGCTTTTCGCTCGCTTTTGCCCCAGTCGCCGTCGGAGGAGGATTGCGGCGTCTCTGGAAGAGATATTCTAAAGAGAGTGAAAGAATCAGAAAAGTAACAGAAACTATGTAAATGAGTTTGATGCCAATAAGATGTTTAGTCTCACACGTGAGTATTGCGAAAGAAGGGGTTTTTGGTACCTTTTAAGCTGGTTCTTCTAGATCGGAGGTGGCGAACATATGGCAAGCGTGCCCAATGTGGCAACTCCTACGACATTCGCTATTTGCATTATTATCTTTAGAAGTGAAGCTCCACTGTAAACAGATGGGGATTCTATTTATTAGTTGTAACAAATAACTACCATTTAAGTTTTATACAATATATTAATCGCATCGTTGACATTATGAAATGAATAATATCACGATCTCACTGTATGGTTCGACACCTCATTGCCACGCAAGCCTTCATATGCATAACAATATCAAATATTCGATATTATTATGAATATTAGAATTTGAATATCGATATTCATCGAATATGGCACTTTTGCCTCAAAAGGTTCGCCAACCCTGCTCTAGATGCAAGATACTTTCTAGCGCACTTTTGGCCCAAAATGGAATAGGCTCGCATCGTAATAATTATATTGGATTTGTTGCAAGCGCGATTACTATAAGCGTTGATATATTTTCATTTTTAATGTTGAATTGGCTCGCTCGGAAATAATGATACCGGATTTGTTGCAAACGCGATTAATACAAGCGTTTTAATGTCGTCATTTTTAAGGTTGCCGCTATAAGCTTTATCTACAAAGCGTAGTAATTTAAATAATAAAATAATTTCCCAAATTACTTTCCTAATAAGAACAAGAAGAGTGACCGAAACTGCGTAAATGAGGTTAGTGCCAATATTGCTATTTAATCCCGTTCTTGGGTATTGCAAAAGAAGAATTATTTGGCACCTTTTAAGCAGATTATTCTAGATGCAAAATGCTTTCTATCGCATCTTTGGCCCAAAAGTAAACAGTTTCGTATGATAATATTAAACTAATAATAAATATATAATAATAAGAAATATGTATTTTCGTATGATACGAGTAATATGATACGTTCGTTGAAAGCGTGAACATAGCATTCTAATACCGCAAATTTTAATGCTGTCGCTTTATGAAATACACTTCCCTTCATTCTTATTTTGTAAGTTAATTTCCTTGAATTAGAGACAAGAGGCGTTTAAACTGTCGCTTATTTATAGAAATTATGGAAGACTTATGTTCTGTGTCAAAGAAACGATGATGAAACATTGTTACCTCAAATATTTGCGTATTCATCGTGCCATTTTCGCTTTTGTGAATCAAAAAAGAAAAGTGAATAAAAGCAAACGCCAGATTTCGGGGATTGGTATAGTTGAAAGATTTTTTTGGAATGCCTTTTTACATTCATGTTATGCCTATAATGATTGTTGGTGAATAAGTGCATTAACAGTTCTGTCATTAAACATTCATACTCCTAAATGTAACAATCTTTTACCAGAAGTACTCACTGGTAATGAAGAATTATTGCTAGTAGAACCTATAACTCATATTTATTGTAAATATCTGCACAAGGATTAGTTTGAATAGATCCTCGTTAATACTGCTATGTTTATTTCGAAGAATTTTTATTTCCTTATCCTGAAATAGATGGCTTTTGAATTCTTATCCCAAGGGAAGAAAGAATAAATTATATTTATCCTAGAAAATAACAGAAAATCTCGTATTCCGCGCCGTTTGTCAAACTTAAGGAAACGAGGTTGGAAAGCGAGGGAAGGCTGGGAGGATGTAAATCTCCATATCCTAGATAAGGAACAGATCTCACCTGAAAAACGTATTCCATTTCCTCTCTTCCTTTCCAAAGCCGTTTTTATCTCGTTAATTTTTTATTGCGTCCTCGGTTCGTGAAATTTTAATCACCACTTTCGCGGCTTCGCGTTGCCGCCGTGTTTTGTTTCCTTTCCTAGCCTTAGAAATAATCACCTTCCGACGTAGCCCGTGCTATTCCAACCCTAAATCGATTCTCTGTTTGCATTTTGTTTTCCACCGTAGTTCGTTGAATTCTCGGGACCTTTCGACATTCAAACCAAATCGTTTCTACGTTTCGCTTCCTGTATCCGTCCCTTTTCCTGCAAGTGAGAAATTGCGTCCTTTTCTTCATCCAAGGATTATTTCACCTTGTGGATATTTTTATATATTTTATTTATTTTTTTAATTATATAGATTTTATTTATTTTTATATTATTTATATTTATTTTATTTATTTTTTGAGAGTTTTTTAACTATTTTGAAATATTCATTTGAAAAATTAAGAAATTCTGGGTGTTGATTTAATGATATTTATTAAAAAATATTATTATTTTTTAAAGTTTCGGATACTGGAATACTAGTTATCCGAATATCGCTCCTTATCGCGGCTTGAGAAATTGCGTCTTTTCCTTCGCCCAAGAGTTTTTCATATTTTGTAAGTTTTCAAAATGGTATTTCAAGAAGGATTTGCTATCACGCTTTTCAAATGATCTTTTGAAAATCTTTGAAAATTTGCGCATTAATTGTTTTCGTTTTCAAATATAAATAAACTTCGGATAATGGAATGCTCATTATCCGAGTACGCCTGACTGGTGTTAGATTCAGCGGGCTAAAACGCCGAGTTTGGATTAAAATTTTGGTTACGGTATGAATTTCTCTGAGTTTGTTTCTAGGGTTTTCAGTGAATTTCAGACTCCGTAGTATAGTATTTGCCATAAAAAAGAAGATATTATTATTATTATCATCTTCCAAAATGATCAAGATCCTTTAGAGTATCTTTCGTGGAAATTCATCTAAAATATTTGCTATTGCATTCAGAAAATATTCCTATCTCCAATAATTCCACCGAAGTCAACCCAATTGAAACTACTTAAAAAATATAATTCAGAAAAACGTCGGTTGGGTGATCCATTCAATGGGTAAAGAACACTATACCACACTTATAGTGGAAATAACAGAGGTTTTCTACATTTTCCTCGTAATTATTATAGGAAATATTAATAAAATTTTAAAATAATATGACATTGAAATATAATAATATCAAAATATATAAAAAACTCTAAAATATTTTTGGACAAAGTACAACTTTTCCTATAATATGTATACTAAAAAATATTTTTGAAATACTTCTTGGCAGAAAAGAATTGGGAATAATATCCTACGTCGTAAAGTCTCCTTATTGAACAGACCTTGGCCGAATCGTTTCTTGTATAAAACCTTTAAACTCCACTTGGAACGACTTATTAAGTATAGTTTTAGAATATGGAGAGCCATCATTCGAAGATGTTATATCCTTTGAAAACCCAGTGCCATCACCTGAAGAGCTTACTCTCGGCGGAAATCTCATCATTTTTCCTCTTGGAATTACTTATTTATGTAATACTTTTGAAAGGCGTCTCATGATCGCTCGTTTCTTTCCCTCGCATTCAAAAGTGCTTTTGGAAAAAATTTGCTTTTGAGTTTTAGGAGCTTGGAAAGTTGCCTCCGCCGCTCGCATGCAAAATTCACTCCAGAACGTACGGAAAAAGTGACGGCGCGTTTTTGGTTCCCCTCACCGTGATTCCGTTCTTATTTGCTGTCGCCTTTTCATTCACTCGACCTGTTTCGTGGAGGAAACGATTTTCGTAAGTGCGAGAACGCGTCAATATTCCTGCAATTTGCATTTTAAACCCCCTTTCCTCATTGATTCCCTGCCTATTGCGGGTTTCCCCGTCGAACATTAAATATTTGTCAGCGTTGGTCAATAATTTATGGGGTAATTGACTCGGAAATATGGGTGAGTGTAGTATTCCTTCCGAGTTTCATATGCTCTCTTTTATCTCGTGGTGTGTGCTCGGTTGTGGATCACAAAGAACAGCCTTGATGTTCGAAAGATGTTATCAGAGCAGTTTGTGTTTCTTTCTCAGCTGAGTCAGTTGCCCTCACAATTTCCGATATTTGTTTTGTAGTATTTTCTAGCGAAGAAATTCATGGGCACATGTTAAGGATGTTTATATAACGTGAGTAGATTAATTTCACCCCACTCTAAAATGTAGGGCTTTGAGTTATCGGAATAAATTGAGCTTCTAGAATAAAGGGTCCTTTTCCGTTTTTTCCATAATTTTTTGTTGTTTCGAAAATCACAATATGAATAAAATGTTCTTCGTTAGGATTTCCGTGCCTGTGTAATGTTTACATGTATGTTCTTATATTTCTTACTTCATCGCGTAAATTAGACTAACTACTAAATTACCCAGCGGTTTTATTTTCAAATAGATCGCAAAATGAATTCTAAGAAGAATAGGCGGCCTTGACATTCAGAATATCTAGGTATCTATCAATAACATAGAACATACACATGTACAGGCATTCCTGCAAATATACACACGCTCACTTGCTATCCATGCTGTCAAAAATTATGAAAATTTCTTGTTCTTTATGTTGCATCATGTTAAACTAAATTCACGGGAATAGGATCAAATAAATCACTATCAATATAGAGACATAGGTAAAACCAAATACATTTGAAAGATTTATTTTTACTATTTATGTATCTATTATTTTAAATATTTTATGTTTGGAGAACCAGCCAGAGATAGACGTTTTTCCCTCATACTTGTAGAATCCTCCAAATAATCAGGTCCACACATCTCCTGATGATGATGAAACCGGTGTCGTTTTTATTTTTTTACATTGTATTAATTAAAACTCATTTGTCTCTACTCATTTTTCACTCTACTGTATTACGATTTACAAAAATAAAACATTATATGCGCATGGAGACTAACCATCTTATTCAACGAAATTGCGAGAGCGCAAAGACATGAGCACATGTAATTTTCAAAATTCCTTTTCCCTCATCAAAGGGGAGCGTTGGCTGGGATAACCGCCCCTTGGAACTCCTTTCCGATCCTTCGTTTCCTCCTCCAGCGGCTCTCCTGCGCCCTGCAATTTCACAATGATTTCCGCCAGCCTCTTTATTAGCTCAGTCGACTCTTGTCTCCTTTGTGCGGAGGTTTTGTTTATCCCTCCTCAGACTTCCACGTTCTCCCAGTCTACTTCGGCGTGTTTAGCGATGTTCAACTGTCTTGTCGCTCTTTATCTCTGCTGATATTGTCTTTTCAAAGCCGTTGCCAAGGGTTTCTACCCAGAGATAGAACTTTTTGTTTTAAATCGACTTTTAATATGTGATCTTACAATATGTATGTAAACTTAGTATATAAATACGTGGTATGAGTTTCGATGTACTTACGTGAAATAGGAAATTTGTAGACGTGCTTGGAAGGTGAAATAGGGAAGTAATACTGTGTTGAAATAGGTACACATTATTAAAAGTTAGTCATAGTTATTCAGTTATTCTAAATAAGCGGCGTTACCAGTACAACTGCCGAAGTACTAGTCAAATTATTAAATGCCAGTCATACCACTGTGCGGCGACATTTTATGTATCCTAAATATGCTCTTGGCGTGCCGCGTAATAAGTACATTTATAATTCCGCATTGCTTATGCACTGTATGATGCGATTTCTTTTTTTTTTTCATTTTAGTGTATTTAATTTAGATAGTAAAACCTTTTACCCCGTAGACTATTTATTCTTCTTTTTTCAATTTGCATTTACTCTGAAGCATAAAAATTCTTGTCTTAGTGAACCACCATATTTTAGTTTGTAATCGAGCCATGGAAAACAAAAGATTTGGAATCACTACCCTGGCATATTTATTTAATTTGCATAATGGAGTCAATTTCATGAAATCGACTAGCGAAGAATTTCTTAACATTCCGTAGAGAAACATTCCGAAAGTGGTAATCCTATTCACACTTATCGCTAAATTTTTACCAGAAAAAATTCAGGTTTGGCACTGATAAATTTTATTTTCCAATTGAATGAATTCTGTGTTTAAAACCTTTGTTGACTGAATACGTTACGTTTCAGTGGTGATTATTTAATTTGCTTCTTGTCTCTTGAACCTTCCGCTATTTGAAAATGATTCATTGGAGATTAAATTATGGAAGAAAGACAGATTGACAGATTGATGAATAATATTCTTACGCAAGTCAGATGGTAACAAAGTTACTTTTCTTCGCATAAAAAATATAGAGCAGGGATTATGCAGAAGCAGTGTACTTACGCCTTTGGAAAGCCATGGAAACCAAAAATGAACGACTTCTGACACAGATATGACGGGTAGAAACGAATACAGTTTTACGCTTCTTATTTTTGCTGCCCTACTTTTCTTGCAAATCTGTCAGCGCCGTCCTCTGCTTTCTGAATCATTCATTCTTCAGAGGCGTTTTCCAATATCTTGATTGGACAGCCCTTGATTTCGACTGAAAGGATCCTCTGACAGAATTATCTCGAAATTTCTTCAGCGCGCCTCTTTCGTCTGCTAAAAATCGTCTGCCAGTTTTAGCGGTCTTCAAAACGTCAAATAAACACCTTAACGATGTATTCATGATTTAATAATTTTATTCCCTTCGCGTTTTCTTCAGGTTTAGCGTTATTCGGGTGACATTACACTCAGTTCTACTAATGTAGGGATGTGTAAGCAAATGACATTCCCCCTATGAAATGTTACAATTATCTCGAATGTTAATCTTTGTGTACGAGTTTTTGCGTATAAAGCTGTAAAAATATCATCTTATTGTAATTCTTGAAAGATAATCATATTATTTAACTCGCGTATTCATCGCTTTTTAGCGAAGAGCTGTTATTACAGTGATCGAAGTTTTTTAGTCGTTTCCTATGCATAAAAACAGTTAAGAGAGATTTCAACGGTATTGTAACAGCATATCTTATCATCAATTAATCATTAATTAATAATTAATCTTAACATTCTCAATAATTCCAGTTGATGATAATATATCTATCATAGTTATCAGAGATACATATATTATAGTGATCCTAAATTGTTAACAATTATTATGTATCTCAAATGTTTTTAAATATTTTGTAGTATAATGTTTTTGTATTTAGTTTTAGTTGGCCATACATTCATAGGTATATCACCAGATGTAATTACAAAACAAATATATCCGTGTGACATAATCACATTTACGTCGGTTTTCTTTGATTATCCTCCAAATTCTCAGTAAAACTGAAAGGATTCGATTATTGAATAAAACTGTGTGGAACTAATTACGCAAATGTTGTAAAAACCTAGCTCCTTTAACCATCCCGGTTTGGTAAATTAAGTATTTTCCAAGGATAAAAGAGAGCCTTCATATGGTGCAGTTCCCAGCATATCCGAGTTTTAATCCCGATACCACGTGTGAAAGTGAGCAAGGATTTGGCCGAAGCAGCTTTTGTTGCATATGGAGAACTTTTAAGACCCCCTCTTGCGGTTATCTCCCGGGGAGAAATTTCTTCATCTTCTCTTATCTTCCCCCGTGAGAGGCGTCGCTCTTCTCACCACCTGCCATTATCCCCATCGCCTTCCCCTTGTTTGCCCACACACTCTTTCCCCAAAACACACACATCTCGCTGCTAATCCTTCGTTTCCTCCCAAACAGTCTATTTCGCCTCCTCCCCCGCAAAGCAGCTTCCGTTCCCTCTTCCATCCATTCCTCCTGCTTTATTTTTACGGGTCGCAGATAAGGAGGAGATGTGGAACCTTAATTTCGTCCTCTTAAGCAAGGTCGTTTCACTGCCTCTCTTCTCTTCCTCTTTATTTATCTTCCCTCTCGTTTCATCCACCATTCTTCTTTTAAGACGGGGGCTCGAGGTTGGTACTTACGCTTGCTATTGTTCTCGCATGTACAGCATAGAAAGTCATCTAACATTAAAACCTTCCAACCTATCCAGAGGAACCGTGTGGAAGCCCTTATTGCGTTGTGGAATTTCAGAGATTGCTATTGGCCTCCATGAATTTCCAATGGATAGCTTTGTATATTTTGTCGTGGTAGAGTCTTTTTCTTCAGCTATTTCGTTATATAAACTGTACTTCGGTGTATGTTCGTGAATATTACTTTATTTTGTAATTGAAGTTTCTATTCCATCCATTTTTTCCAAACCATATTGAACTTGTTCACATTTTCCCTTTTCCATGTTTAATTTATACGGAATCCCTTATTCAGAATATTATGTGACATTAGCATGCAAGTAAGTTTTAAAATCAATTAGAATTAAATGTAATCATTCAGGCTTAGATAAAAGTTATACTGACGTTTGATTTTGCTGTAAAAGTATTAAAAGACTTCCCTCTAGTTATAGTAGTCTGCGTTTTATTAATTTGAGTTTGATTTCACTATCAAACGAAGAGATTTAGCGTACCGCAAAGTTATAGTGGAAAATTGGATGAAAATCACTGTTCTGTGAAGTAAGCTAGTGGCGAAATCCATGAGGATCGTCTCATAAAGTAAGGTAGCCTTATTGCTTTGATCATTTAAAAGATGTTTCATTGAAAACATTTCTATATCGTCGGGAAGTTATGCTACGTAAATTAAAAGTTGTACACTCATTACGTGAAGTTATCAGCGGATATAGTTAGTTAAGTAATTTTATGTAAAATCGCTTGGGTTATGCTTCTCTTCTACTGTAATGACTCTGACTTCTGTTACGGTGGAGCGCGTAGTTTATTTTAGATTAACCAATTTCTGTTTAGTTAGAAGTTTGCATTTTGTGTTTGCGACTACATCCACACGTACGTTAATATCCTGCGTTTCGTCTTTCAACGAGTTGCAGGAGTTGCATACACTAAGCTTTCGAAAATCTTTGGCTTTCTGTTATCATGTATCGTTTACGAAAAGAATTAGTGCATCAAACTACTATAAATTCATGGCGTGTAATTCTCTCAATCTACGCTCATTGTCGTATAAGCCGAGGTAGTAGAAGGGTCACATAATAGCGATGTGAAATATGTACGACTTTCTCAAACGAACGTACGTACTTTCTATGAATTTATCAAGTAATAGCTTCCTAGCTTCTAAAAATAATAATAATTTCATTGCGTCACATAACATTCAACAAACGCAGAAAACATCTGTTATGAATTGGTGACAAGCCACATAAACACAAACCGAACATGAGAAGTTTTTGAAATCAATTTCATAGATTCCATCTATACAAGCATACATTTCTTGACAATGTATCTTTGTAATTCACAAATATTCACCAGAATCACATTAAAATTATTCACAATAATAATTTTTACAATTAAAAGAAAACTCTGATTACTCAAATATACATAAACCAAAAAGTATTTTACAAATTTACATATAACCTATGAAATCATCTTTCTTTTCAATGATTCCCAAATTTTGCGATTATTAAGTTTCGGTTAGTTTGGTCGATTTAGCCATTTCAAAACGAGGAAAGCTTCTTTTCCCTCTACACGCTTGGTAATCGACTAATTTTAATCCTCGTTCTTCATCAAGCAAAGGATTTATTAGGTACCTTGACTATTATTACGAAGTTCCTTCTGTGTTAACTAACCATGGATTCTTTCAGCCACAACCGCTTTCCCGTCTGTGACTGGGATTTAGGAGTAATTTCGGAGCATCTGTTTGTAAGGCAGTTCCCATGCGTGGAAGCGAGTTTTCTGCCACCTCAATCCCGTACGCCTTCTGTATCCTTGTCAGCTCTCATCTGCCATTGTTTATGGGAGCTATGCGCCAACTTTCTCCCCAAGTCTTCTGCGTACATAATCACTCCGTGTTACTCACTCGTGTCTTCCTCGTCTCGCGCCCAAATCGACAACCCTTTATTCCCCTGTTGCCATTCCTTCACAATCCCCCTTTGTTCCCCTATCTTCTCTTTCCTCTCCGTAACATTCCTCTCTCGATTCCTCCCTCCCCTTTCTGCCCTCCATTGTCTGACTGCCTATTTGAAATTTAACGAAGATGGTTCCTCATTCCCGAATCTAATCTCGAATAATTGCTAATTTGCAGCATGTTTCGTCCTTTGCGTCTTAATTCCATTCTCTGTAAATTATTTAGTTGAAAATGTATTCAACACTAATATTACTAGAATTGCAGGTATGGCTTTACTTCCTCGCAAGAGCCGCCAAAACAACGATGTACTTCCGATGTGTGATCTATTGCGCAGTTTTTATTCACATATGTGATTTGAATCCCGTACACTGTGGATAAACAGAAGTGGAAAACACGACTGTTCGTACAAAATAATGTACTATCTTTATTCCCTATTCTCGGTGCACTATTATTATTTTTAATGTGTTTTGCCTACTTAAAGAACCCAACTCCTGGTGTGATTTTGGATCAATGTCGGGGAGTTATAATTTAAATCGTATAGGTAGATCGCACGTTAGAAGGGTTTCAATATAAATAATGAGATATTCATATTCACAGTAAGCTTTAGGTAATCGCAAAGATTAAAAGTCAAGTTGCAATCTTTTATATTTTTCATGTTTTTTCTTGCAAGTATTTATCGCTGTCCTATTTAGCTATTGAAATGTTTCCAATAAATTGTTGTAAATCGACATACACACTCATATATACCCTAAATTATATTATAACTATGTATGGATTTTTATTTTGTATCATTTTATATAGATTTATAAATTTGTATTTGTTTTGTTATGTCATTTTTAATTTTAATATCTGTATGTTAATTTATTGGTTAAATGGATGATTGTACTTCAAAGTCCAAATTTTGCCAAGTAAAGACCCTGAATAATAATGATTATAACAATAATAACTTCGACTGACTCCGTTGAAATATTTTACAAAATATTATTAAGAAACCTCTTTCTAACTGGAAAGAATTTTCGTTTATTTGACCTATTTCCGGTAAGTCGTCCCAGTTCACGTCTTCATGGTATTGAATAGTCCATAGACTTGGTATTCCCTCGTAATACATAATACATGGTTTGGGCAAGTTGGCTATCTCTCACTCGTTGAGAATGTCCCATACTCTTCGTATCAAATCGATGGACGCTTGAGTTTTGGACGTCGATTTGGTTGTGAATTGGTGGATTACACCAACGTTGCATTCCGAAGTGCTATCCTGTAACCGTACTAACCTTGCATAGAGATTAAATGCAGTCCTCATTCGTATTTGTGTCAATGTCACAGACTTGAGCTCCTTGAAGAGCAGGTCTATTTGTATAAAAAGTACCTATTTACTTGATCTGTGGGGAAAGTTCGTTAATTGTTTACGTTTTACACACAATAAGTGTAAGTTAGTGAAAGAGCTTCATAAAAATGTATCAGCGCCAATATTTTCTGTGAGATTAACACATTTCCGTTGTTCCTGATATTGATGAATATTGCGTGGATTGAATAAGATTTTGATATTTAATGTATGGGTTGGCTTGAAAACTCCAACTTGAAAAGGTCAATGATAGGGAGAGGTAGAGAGGGGAAATAAAAAAATCTATTGACTAACAAAATTCCTCTTATCATATTCATTTACCACACCTGCAATTCCATTTTAAATTCTTCGGTGACTCACATGTTTGATGGAAAAAACCCATTTCTTTTTTCCCCAAATCGAAATGTATATGATAAACTAATGTCTTATCTATTTCATGTATTTTCTTTTTTTTTGTGTAGATTTTGACCTGAATCATGCTATATTTCAACAGCAAAAATAAACACATTACAGCAGTGGCGCAGCGAGGGGGGGGGGTTTTAGGGGTTCAAACCCCCCCCAAGAGTCAAGTCCTATGACTAGCTTTGTACTTTTATTTTTGCTGAAGAGTACAAAACCCCCCCCTCACTAAGGGGGGGTTATCACGCAAGTCTTACAGATACACTGCTTGTCATGTGTTTGCTTGATAAATTCAGCGAAAGCTTCGCGTACCCGTAAATATGGCTCCGATTTCAGTTAAGGTGATGTTTTCGGTGGTAGAGTAGGCCTAGATTCGACATCGATATCAATGGGACGCTATGATACGAGTGTTTCGTGCACAATGTTCAACGCGTGCACTTCTTAAGCCTATATTATAGTTTGATAACTCAAGCCATAAGATAAGATTCCCATGAGAAAAATTCGAAAGTGCTGATTTGTTTACTCGTCGAAAAATTACAAGGGAAGATTCGAGAAGTAATTCGAAACTTGCACCCTGAAAACAGAGATTAAGATTACGTATGAGAGACAAACAGATTGATAAAACGCTCAGTTAGATCTTTTGCATGTTACTCTTTTAAGGGTGTGAATGTAAAACTAGGCTCGTGAGTGCTTTTGAGAAATTCACAGCGAACAGTTCGAAGCTTTAGTTTAGAAGAGAGAGTTTAGTAAGAAGAGAGTTTAGCTTGGATTTCACAAGGTACATACAGATGGTCATCCGAAAATTTTTTTCACAGTCCGCTAACAGCTCGAGGCCGCTATCGGAAAAAAACGTAAGTTAATTTCTATGTGTTTTTTTGTGAAATAATCATTATTATATGCATAAATTAGGATTGTTTAGAATTTCAGGGCTGTTATCAGAGGGCGCATCTCAAGACGAGTTTAGCGACAATTGCAAAGATACTTGTTCCTTTATTAAGCATTCTGAAGGTTAAAAGTCTGCACAGACTCTTCATTACTCGGGATGATAGAAAATATACTGATCTTTATTTTTTGAATTTGATGTATAATTACAAAAAGTTTTCGCTAACCGAATTTCCGTAGCAATTTGAAAAGGTATTGGAGCAATAAAATATATCAGTAAAAATTTATTTGCTATGATATTATTAATAATATACCATTTGGAAGCAAATCAGTCAGCTGAAAGGTATTGTGCGCGTAAGTTACGCACATATATATTGGAACTGTGACTTGATGACTGAATTAAAGTTTATAAATTGTTAAAACTGTGACTTAAATTCTCTAGCTTCCTTTTCGATGCAGCCAAATTTTCTCTGGTAATAGAATCCAACGAATCAACGACTTCAATTCAATATAAACGAATCCTGTCAAGCACGTGGTCATGCAATGCCCCTTCAAAATTTCAATTCATGAACATTTTTTTTCTTTGAACACAGTGCGTAATACTGGGTTTGCGTCAGCTCTCTGCTGGTAATGAAACCTAACTATTAATTAGTCTAAATAATTGTAAGTTGACGACTTCATTTTTTCACCTTGGTATGTAACTTTAATTCTGCAAATTCAATTATAATATCAACAATAATCATGAGTATACTGTATTTTTAATGCAGCCAAATTTTTCATGCTCGGTTTGTGACACATTTAATTGATTACTTAGCTAATACATAAATAACGAAATGAGACTCAATTGTAAGCCTACCAGAAAATTCTGATATAAATGATTTTTTAACAAAGCGAAACCATCTGATAAAAATTATATTTTGTTTCTTAGAAGAGGAGTTAATTTTAAAAACAAGGGATGAAGTCACTCCTAAGAAACCTGCTGACCTGCTAACGTCCGAAACCGGTCGCGGTATTAAAAATAACTTTTAAAGTGGAATTTTGCACAGTTTTTTCCATCCATTTATGAGTGGATATTACGTTTTATGTCCCTTGCCAAATAATCGTTACTAATTTTTTCCATCTCACGCTTGGCAACCTCTTGGAAGAAAGAACTCTCAAAGATTCGGGAAATCTATATCTACAACACTAAAAAACTCCAGCATAAAACATATGACTTTTTAATAGATATTGGACGTATCCAAACTAGAAATCCAAATAACGCTTATGATAAGTTTTCAAAAGTTCGGTTATGTAAACTACTATGTTGGAAAGATTAATAAGTTGGCCATATAAGCGTTAAATCCTCTAGTTTTCAATGCATTTAGTTTTTGAAAGAATTGACATACATATTTGCAGTAAGTAACGGGCATGAATATACTAGCCCCTGTAAGTTAGGCATTTTTCGTTTCCTTGGACCCCCCCCATTGGCAAATCCTGGCTGCGCCACTGCATTACAGAGATTGCTCGACTGATTTGTAAGTCCATTATTACATAAACTCGAGTTTACTATTAATATAATCATTTTACCTCCCTAACCTTTTCATATATGATTCTTGTTTTTATTTTTTGACTTTATTTCCCAGGAATAATAGAGTGGGCCGCTGATGATTGTGTTTTTTACGTTATTATTTGTGTTCCAGCTTTTTCTATTTTTCAACATTTCGAGTTTATTCGGTCTCTTAAAAATCTTTACGGTCCGTGAATTTTCATTCACTTCACTCGTTAGTATCAGCAGAAATTGCTTCTCCGCGAAATATCATTGATGTATACGGCGAGATAATATCGATTGCTGAACGAAACGTAAAGGAAATCACGTCACGTCCGTATCGACGCGGGTGTTGCCCAGCGTTCTGGCGATACTTTCCGTCCATCGACGCTCAACTTTCGATCGGTGTACTCAAGGATTTGTTTTTTCTCTCCCCTTTTGATCCTCGCCACCGAGTACCTTGCAGCCTCCGGGTTAACTTCCGCTGGCGATGCATTGTCACGCTGCATAATTTTCTGTGCATTTCTCATCACCGGCTAATCTGTTTCGCCCGGATCCTCGGTCCCGTTAATTGGAGAGACTAACGACGACGTCACTCCGGCTCTGTTTTCATGGACGCGTAATTAAGTGACCTCTATGTCGCCGACCGGCAGTGGATGCTATTGGAAAGTATGCCTCATTAGTTTAGTTTTCATCCCGGTAACTGTAGTTATTTGTCGCCCGTGCGCGGAGCATTTTGTATGCGGGACCGACTCCGAGAGGTGCTTAACACGCTCCGACGTGCTTTTTACTCCATCCGACCCATTTGGGCGCCGATGGGAGGTCAGATGTCGAATTTACCTCTCCCCGATCGGCTGTCTTTTGTCACCCGTCTGAATGTAATTAAGGTGAGCCGATCGGAGGGCCCGAATCACGTAAGCTATTCAAATACGATCAATTGTGTCGCTTTTATCGAGTGCCCAAGCTGGCCCGATGCGGCGCGGAAGATTTTGGCTCGCAAAGATTGGTTTCGAAGTTATCTAAGCTCGTATTATGCATCATGTGAAGTTATAGAGCAGTGGATTCGATGGAGAAATAATTTCGGTTAGATACTAGATAGGCCACGTAGAGCATGTTATTTAAGTTTCAACACATTATTGAGTGCTAAAAACCTCCATGATGTATGTGTATCCCGAGTTTTCATCCGTGGTGTACTAATGATGAAGCTTGTAAATAATTGCCTCTATGCCTAAATAACGAGTTTATTTCTCTTATTGTTTAAGAAGCATTTTTATTTATTTATTTAACACGAGGAGGTCCTCCCTAAAACAGATATTGTTGTAATAAATTTAAAAAATACGGCCATAGCGATACAAATATGAAACTTAAATGTTGTACAAAACATCGTCAAGACATACTGGAAGAAGTGAGATAAATAAATTTTCATTAATTGCAATAGCAGACTGTAAAATTTTAAGAACACAGTCCTCAAACCATCACATGACAGATATTTTAGATAAACGTAAAAGCAGAGTAGATCGGCTTCATGTATTACTCCACCTTTCGAAAAGTTTCATCAGGATCTTTAAGATGTGTGGTGTGATATTTTTTAAATGTCACATAAAAGTTAAGTAATCAATTATTTAGAATTCGCCTAGAAAAACGTCGAGGACGCCTCGGTGGACGAATAAAACTTTTATTCCAGGTCACCGGTTAGCAATTTTTTAGATATGCGTATTTCTCGACAACTTTTGTGCGTAGCCATTCTCTTAAACTGGATATCTTGGAGTAAAAATATTCTTGTTTTTTTAATTTTATCCTTATTAAATAATGAAAACACGACAAGCATCCAAAATGTAATATTTTAATATATTTTTTATCTAAATTTTAATAATATATTAGTAAATATATATTAACGATATTAATCGTTTAGTTTATAAATAAAACTCCATCTATAGTAATATATAAATAATAGTTTATTCGTTTGGTTTGCCATTGCGTTAAAATCCAAGATTAATTGTGTTAATATTCCCTCTCCAAACTGTCTTACTGCACCACGATTGTAGAATATATTTTCACTGTCAGTACTTCCTGAAATATTCAAAGTTTACAGGTTTTCTTGAACCTTCAATATTTTATCAAAGAGGTAAAATGAAGATAGACTTTTTAGCCTGCAAACGCTTTGAATTTAGATTCCGTTTACGATGCCTACGGTACAGCTAAAAGCAGTTTCAAACACTATCGGCGAACTCCACTATTTACATCTCCCAAAACCTTTCTTCCCGACCTCTCCATCAGCGGCGTTTATCTTTTATCGCCGCCTCTCTATTCTCCACCGAATCCTCACTCCCCGAGGCCCCGTACTACTACTATCCTACTTCCCTCAGTGGCCCTTTGGCTAGGCATTGGTCTGGCGAATAATCAATCAATAAATCAAGAGCGACGGGTTCACAGAGACAGAATCCCCATAGATAGATAGAGTAGAAAGGCCTGCATCTCGTTAAAAAATATATATAAGCTGCCTATATCTGCGGGGGCCGTCGGTGTTGTGCCGCGGCCATGAGGACACCCTCCGGCGCTTTCTCCATTCCCAGCGGTGATCTTCCGCCACCCATCCCTTTGCAGACAGAAATTCGCTCGCGTTGAAGGATGTACTTTTCGTTGCCGTTGAAAGGGGATAATGACACCCTCGGACAGTTCTCGGCGATGGATTTTTTTTACCACGTCGTTATTGAGTGTCGTCTACGTGACGCGGAGTACTTCGTAGTAATACTCCGTGAGCGGATTATTTCCATTCTTGTTTTTATGTGATTTTTATTCGCCCTCTTCTCTGTTCATTCTGGTTTCTCCTTCGGTTGGTTTTCCCCGGCTGTATTCGTTTTCTACGAATGAGGATACACTAGCGAATTATTTCATCTGAAAAGAGAGCTTTGAATGTTTTTTTGGAAGCTTTATTTCTTTTTAACGGATATTCGTAATAACACAAAGCTGATTCAAAGAGTCAAAGGATAAAATTTGTAATTATTAGAGTTGATTTATTTCTAAAATATATCTTAATTTTTGTATAACATCATTTCGACTATATATTATTCTACCCTTACCATAGAAAGAAGGCAAATAATTTCCTGAAAAATTACAGTCATTTTAATTTTTAAGGTAAGAGGTTTCTGTGTGTAACTTTACCCCCTCCAATGTGTTACAGAAATATGTATCTATCAATTAATTGAGCTTTTAGTGAAGCGAAACAAAGAATAAAAGATTATCATTTATAAGTATGTACATTTTCGCAATGATGTTCTTACTTCTTCTCTCAAATACTTGATTTCGTTCTGATTTTAGGGTCATTTCATTTCCTCAGAGTTAAACAAAAACTAATTTATCATCCATGATTCGTAGTGAACTTTGACAAAGGAATGCCAAATCTCTTAAAATCTTTGATTTCTTGATCTATCTTCCTTTTTCGCTTCTTTTTCTTAATATAATAACGTATATGATAGGAAATTTAATTCTTTTGCTTAATTTTTCAATGAGATCAAATAGCGAAATAGAAGTATTGCATTGTATATAAAGTTCTTTGTATGGGCTTGTTAAAGTGGAAGAGTATTTTCACAATGAATGAAGCGTTTATATCCATTTAATTAGATTAAGGAATAAAATAGGATAGCTTTCTCAATTTCATGCATAATTTATGTTTTTAATCCTTTGATGTGAATAGTTTCAGATATTAAATGCAACCTACCATAACTGTGCATTATCGGAAAATGCTGCAATTTTTGTTTTTTTTATTTGTCTGTTACGTCTGTTGATTAAAGCGATCCGAAATCCCAAACTCATTCCGTTTCACTTCCTAAATTTTAATTAAATGCTGTGGAGTATTCTAACAGGAAATAATCGTCATTTGATTTGCAATAGCGTGTAAATCCACTATTGAGTTAATACTCCCCTTCCGAACTCACTCTTGTAGAATTCCCTTTTTTCATCTGATTCTCTTTGGTCTCCTTTATTTTCCTATCTTAATACTTTCCAGCAATTCTCCTTCGCATTTCCCCAACCCATTTCTCTCTTTTGTTTTTAGCCTTTGTGCACGCACAACACGTCCTGCCGAGCCTTTCTTCCTTTCGTCGCTTTCCATTCTTCTTTTGTTCATTCTTTCACCTTCCTTTTGCAAATGAGCCTTTACTTTCAACTTCTCCGTCTTCTTAAATTTTTACAACCCTTTTCATGTTCGATAAGTGTTTTGGTAGCCTCCTTTGTGTAGCCAATCAAAGTCCTTTACAGCATTTTATGCATGTGTATTCCTATTTTCTCAGTTACAATTGATTGTACTTAATCGGATGTTGAAACGATTAGCCCTGGTGAGATCGGATACGAAAGATAAATTTTTCCAGTGGTCTTCTTCCTTTTACACTCGATATTTACATTGATGCATTGAAGACATATCATATTAAAAGAACTGTACTTCTAGATTAACTGAACCAATTTTGTGGATTCCAGAAAGTGGGGGAGATTACTTCTACTTGTATAATGTAGCTGTAGTAGCGATGACTGGATATTTCGGTTTTTATGCTCTAAAAATATATTTATTCTTTAAATTTAATTGTATTTTCGAAGGCAAAATTCTTCCAAAAGCAAAATTTCCAAAATTCCTAAAACTACCTGAGGTGCAGCTTAATTTGCCTCTCCAAAATATTTGTAGCAATTTGTATCGGTAATAATTAAATAGTTATGAATTCAATGAATTATAAATTTAAATCCGGCTGTAAAAATCGATGCAGATGCAAAACTAATCAGCCATCATGATCCTCAACATACCACGTGATTTATTAGAATAATTATATTGACTTAAAAAATACCAGTTTCGTCAACATGTAGACGAAACGAGTTTTTCGTTGGGATCATGAAAGTTATTAAGTTCTTTTAGTTAGAGCTCGAACATATTAGATTTATGATGCTAAGATTAGGAAACAATTTTTAGCGTATGAATAGCTGTAGCGCGAAACCACCTCGGTAATGTGCTCCTTGAATAAGAAATGTAGTCGTTTTTGCGAAATATTTCTTTCGAGGCCCTCCAATCGAAAAAGATCAAAGTTTAAGACTCCTACATCGGTAGGATTAGTCTTGCGCCACCGAGATATCTTCATATATCTGAGGTATTTCTGTGATTTCACAGGCATGCAAGCGGAAGAGTCTAAAGTGCGATTTTTTGAGACGTTTCCGCAGTATAAAGCTTTGAAACATCAACAACTTACACTACCGTTCTAACGGTGAGCATTTCCCATGCAGATATTTCTTCCGATCTTTGGAAGGGACGCGTTGATAAAAATATGCACCTAAACGTTCCTTCCGCCACTCCTCCCGAATCAATGCCGTATAATCATCAAAAGTGGAGGAACAGCTGGGAAGATAAAGAACGCCCGAGGATCTTGTTCCTCCCGATTTTTAATCAGCGAATGCTCTCCGAACAACAATGGCGAATCTTTCCGAAAAACTCCTTCGATTCCTCCAGGTTCGCGCCGTCCATTAGCGGGAATGCTTGGGATGTCGGTTCGAACTGTTTCGGAAAAATAAGAGGGCGGATCTTCCGAACCTTCCTGCGATACGTCTCGTTAGCATCTTCGTGCAGCCCCCTTCAATAAACTGGAACCCTTTCCTACCGCCCGTATAAAAAGCGTAAAAATTTATCGGTTCCACTTTTCCTTTCGCCTCACTTCGATATCTCTTTCCTCCAGCTGCTCTCTTCATTACTTTTCGACATCTGTCTTCTCTCTCCTAGTCGTCGCAGCATTAGGAATTTTGAAGTACGAATGTAGTTTTTCATCGTTCTGGCGCTTTGGCTTCAAATTTCTCTTTTCAGAGTTTATCTGTATTTATTTTTTTCAAGTGACGCTGCGATTAGGCCATCAGGCCTGGTGGCAACGGTCGAGGGGGAAATACTATATTACGAAGGATTGCATTCGCCCAAAGACGGGAGGAAAACCCCTCCAAAAACCTCCCGCAGGCAATGAATTACTTTCATATATACATACACAATAGATAATATAACATTAATATTACAATTATTTACCCAATAGATAATAATACAACATTGGTATTACAATTATTTACCCAATAGATAATAATACAACATAAATATTACAATTATTTACAAAATAGGTGATACAGCATTAATATTACAATTATTTACACAACAGATAATATAACAATAATATTACAATTACTTACAAAATAAATGTTAGATATTTGGACTAAATTAAATTAAAGGATTGAGTTAAAATGATACCACAGATTGGTCTGTAATTATTTGTATTTAGACTTTTTTACATTGGATTTAGGTGTAGAACCTAGTGACAGTGAGTGTGTAAGACTCACTCATTAGCGTAATTGCCCAAACAACAACGTTTCACTGTGATAAAACCATGCAATGAAAAATCCCCACATTTACAAAATCACAACCTTACCCCATAATTCCAAAAACCACTATGGTATAATACAATGGTGCTATTTATAATATACAATAGCATACATTCTATGATAACAGTAATTGTAAATACATTTAGCAGCAATAACATTTTGGTCTGAAGTCCCATGCTTACCTTACCCCAACAGCATTTTATCGTAATTATCAGTTTGCTCTTTTAAGTTTAAAATTTGTGCGCAGTTTACTGTGTGGGCATTTGTTCATGTGGGTATCTGTTCTTGAGGGTTTTTATATCAAAGCGAGCTTTTGTGGGGTTTTATCAATTTTGTTTGTTTCTCGACGTGGTCATTTATGACTAAGGGGCTCTGTCCTGTGCGATTTCGACAACGCGTAGCAATTAATATAAAATATACTAAAAACAAGGAGAAATACCTATCACGTGTCTTGCATTTGTCCTAGAGGCGACTAAAACCCCTAAGTAAAACTCTCTCAAGT
This sequence comes from Sympetrum striolatum, assembly GCA_947579665.1. Classification (NCBI taxonomy): domain Eukaryota; kingdom Metazoa; phylum Arthropoda; class Insecta; order Odonata; family Libellulidae; genus Sympetrum; species Sympetrum striolatum. The sequence continues at coordinate 85,296,833 of OX388346.1, forward strand.
TTCCCTCCCCCCTTATTCACCAGCAGTATTCTCAGTGTAAATCATTAAAAGCAATCATCTATCCATAGGCAGTCGCGTCAAACTTCTAACTTCACCGCCTCATCCCTACCATACCCTAAAAATACCAGAATTTCAGAGGAACGAAATTCGACTTCGTAAAGTTGTTCTCTGGGTTAATAATCTATTGAGTGACTGGATTTAGTGAGCGTCAAATTGAAACGTTGGCTTAGAAACTTAATACTTCACTTCTGGAAGGAGTTTGAAGTTAGTCAGTTTTAAATGGTAGCTCTCTTAATCGTAAGACTACAGTTACCTAAGATGTGATCAGAATTGCGTTATTTTACAGATGCAGTCTCTGCTTGAATGAATTACCTCGCACAGAACAAATTATGGAAAGCAGCTGGTGCATTTATCTCATAAATTCACGATTTTTTCTTTTCCAAAATTTCATCTAACCTTCTTCCTCTTTATCCTTTCTGGTAAATGTTACGTCCCAATGGTATACCGCTGAGATTGCTTCTTTAATAAGATTCTAAGACGACAAAATTTGGAGATTTCGATTATCTACGAGCCAAAAAGTATTTGCTAACAAATTTCTCGGTCTATCATAGTGTTGCGTATATTCTCCTTAAGATGGCATTAGGCGTCAAAACAGTTGAAACTTATAAAAGATCCTCAACTAGCGATCTAGTCGCATGAACTTTAAATAAATCTCATATTTTTTCTTATTTTATTGTTCTAAACTTTTACTTAAACTCTTAAAATAATTACCTTCACTGAAGTACATCAATCCATGTATTAGAGCGTGATTCTTCCCCATATTTAAGTAGGAAAATATTCTTTATTTGATGTGTTTTAACATCAATCTCGGTCATAAAATAAGTAATAAATTTGCCATACGACTCATTGATTGCAATTTTTTACTAGCGTTGCATAGTCTGAAAAGTTTTAAAAGCCAAAAATTTATGTATATAACTTATATATCTCATGTGTCATCGAACTCCCAACGACTGTCATACGAAATATCCGAAATACTTAATTTTTCATCTTTGGTTGTGTTCATTCAACTTTAAATGTCTTTTCATCTTAGTCTTATTTCTCCTCAATGTTCTCCATCTTCCCTTCCTAAGCAACCCATTTCAATTTTCTCCTCCGTTTCCCCGTGTAGAGCAAATGCGTTTTAAATCCTCTCTTGGTCTTTTTCCGCCACTCTCTTTCCCTCCTCGTTTAGTTTTTTTCTCTCTCATCTCGTTTTTCTTCTCCTTTCCTCCGTCACGTATTCCATTTCCCTCTCGTTCGTTCTCATTTCAATATCTTCTCCACGAGCCCTCTCCATCTACCCAATTCTCTTTCGACTTTCTCTTTTAGTCTCTCTCGACTCTTTTAGTCTCTTTCCCTGAGGTGGCATTCTCCTATTGGTTAAAATTGTCCTATCAGGGTATAGTCTAAAGAATTTAATGCTCTTGGATTAGATAGCATTACCTATGCTGTAGATGGTAATAGATTCGATTTATATCGATTTACTTACCATCATTATTTGATGTATCAAACATGGTTATTGATAAGCAAATTAATTTTTTGTTGCTTTTTCCATGCCTAGCTACTGTTGTCCTTCGCCGGTGAAGTCCTCCTAAGCTCTGATGCACTTATCAGGAGGTGCTTCACTGAGGCAACAGTAGCAATGAAAACACACTACCATTCCCTGAATCGGAAATATCCGATCAGCCGGGATTCGAACCCGGAACCTTGGGGCTGGAGCGGTAGCTTAGATGGCATGCTATCCTCCCGGTACTTCAGGATTGTTACGCATGATTGTTATTGGTTTTAGTTAAATTTCTTTTTGGATGCATTGGATGGATTATTTTGGTGTTCCTGAATAACTGGTGTTAAAAGTTTGATTTGACCATTCGAAGGAACGGCAGCATCCAAATAGTTCGAAAATGAATTCTTCGAACGCTCAATTCTTCGAGTAATAAATTCTCCGAAAATAGACTATCCTAATGAATCTGAAGCTATCCAAAATTTCTATTAAAGAACTAATTTGGAATCGAAATTTATTCAGGAAAACTATGAACCTCCTTGAAGGTTGGCTGTGGGCATTTAATTTTTTCGAAGAATTTGTTTTATGGAGAATTTTCCTTCAAAGAATTTGCTTTCCAAGAATTTGGTTTCATAGAAGCCTGTAAGCCAAACGAACAAGTGAATTGCGATAATCCGGTGTTTAAGTATGAGAAATTTAGCAATAGAAAGTACCTTGTGTAATTTATGTTTGTACGTCAGCCTGTAATTGCTCTCCAACAGAATAGCCCAAGAGTCCTCTAGATGAATACTGAATCACGGATATTAAAAACGCGTATAATTTCTATTGTGACATTTGCGTAACTTTATTTTGCTGTTACACTATAGATATCTATGAATGTATACCCAATCCATAGTCGCAATATGATAAGTTATGCCTCAGTACGATGAATATTATAATGATTAGATCAAGTACATTTATTTGATAAATTCATTACATATTTTATTCTAATTATCGGTCTTTGTGAATGTTTAATTGTAGTATTTTCCAATGCTTCACACTCTTAATTAAAGCCAAAAAATCATTGATCCACCTAGATTAAACCTGTCGTTGAATGGCACCCTTGTCTAAAATGTTGACTTTTCGTCTTGTATATATTGCACCTGAATAAAATTTTTCGAGAGAAAAATATTTTATTACATTTCCTCGGGACGAATTTTTCCGGCGTTATGCGTAGCTTCTTCGAAGAACTTAAGTACACACTATCCAAAAATTCCAATAAAACGATATTTCTTAGAAAGAAGGCGTTGCAAAATCGTCTGTTTTTCTTCGAAGGCATATCTAAAAGAAGGATTTACAGATGTCACGCATAGAGGGAAGGAATTCCATGTTGACCGGAAGCCTTTATTCCATTGTTTCTCAATCTATTCGTCGGATTCATTTTTCTTTCGCGTTCCTTTCCGCCTCCCTACGTGTCTCCGGCATACATTTACTGTATACTTTGCCGGATCCCTTCAAACTCTGCCGCGTTAAACTTTCCACACGCTTATTCTTGTGAGCGCGTGATCCGACTGCGAAGGACTCCGCCTCGAGAGCTTTTGGGGACTTGTTTGCGTGCTCCTGACAGCGCGTCCTTTTTCAATCGCCAAGAAGGTGGAATTTTCCGAAGAGAAAAGTGGTCTCTCCGTATGTCATAGGGGTTCGCGGAGCTTGTTTTCTTTCTTCCTTCATTTGCATCCGATGATGCAAATGGTCGCTATCATTCGATGGATGGGTACCCGAGTTACAGTTTCTGTTTGGGCTGAAGGAAACTAGGGTCTTTTCCCGTCGACCCAGAGTTCAATTCGGTCTTTCCCCGTCGATGTCTTAAAATTTTCTGTCTCATTTAACCCCTACTTTTGGAAATATGATAGGAAAGATTCCTTCATAGTTCAGTTAGGCGTTTAATTTGTTTTCTTTGAGTATTTATTTCGGATGCGATGTGGTTTAATTGTAACTATGACCACCCTTGAATGCAATTTTAGGTCCGTTTAATCAAGCTGTATAAACTTAGCATATTCGGGTGTTATAATCCACTGCTTATGCCGCGACTTTGCGGTAGGTCTCCATCAGAGACAAAGAAACAAGTATAACTTTTACAAACTACAAGATAATATTTGAAGATATATATGATGTTATCTGGTGAAGCTTCTTTATTACAACATTGGAAGAAGAACTCTAGGTAAACTCCCCAAAAAAATTTTCATCTATCTTTTATCTATCTATCTAATCCAAGCAGGTTAAATCTATATCAGTAAATGGGTGGGAATAATTTAACAAAATTCCACTGTTTAAACTGTTTTGTTAAGTTATTCCCACCCATTTATTTCACGAAGTTAAAGCTTACCAGAATGATTTCATTAAATCTACATCGATAAATCCTCTCCCATTACATCTCGAAGGTGTACCCAATGCTGTATAACCTCAAACTACATAAAGAATTAAATAACGTTTACTAGAACTTTTTTGTCCACGAATGAAAAGATATCTTAATTTTACCGCGCGAATGAGCTCTTTTCATTCATTCGGAATGAACGTTTTAAAACGTCGGAGTCATCAATGAGGGGTTTTCGTCTTAGTTGATGGTCGAATTTCGGAAAATATGATAATAGTAGATAATTTTTGCTCTTCGTCCACTTTATTTCGCATTTACTCTCCGAATAAACATACTATATACAATAAGTTTTTACCCCACTTACCAAGTTGGGTTTTGTTTGAATATAAACAGTTCAACACTGCCCACGCTATAAACAGAATTAAAGTTTGGCAGAGCGATGCTATTCTTTTAAAACTTTGCCACTATGAATAACAAGGATGTAATTCCACCGTAAAAATATAAATTCGTATGGAATTCCCGTATTTTAGTGATAAGAAAGAAAATACTGGGGATCGATAAAGAGAAATTTCGATGTAGCAATTGAGTTAAGGTACTATTGTTGTATGTATGTATGTATGTATTGTTGTATTCTAATGGTGAATATTCTTAATTTTTGGGAACAAACTATGTTTGCGCGGTATTTTTCATTCCTTTCTTGTGTTCCTAATATCTCGCACAGAGATGTCTTCTTGGACTTTCGGTTGAAAAGATATATATACGTATTTTCTACCAACCAAAATGTTTCTGTGTTGTTGTCTCTTCCTAAATCAAAACATTGAAAACTAAAGTATAAATTGACCATTGATCTTTTGCTGAAGACAAACCAAACTCGGGCCTTATATCGTCTCATTAAAGAGTCAATTAATTCATTCATTATTCTCAGTTTACTCAGTATAAATGAGAACTTTCTTTGTCGTGAAGAACGCGAGTATTTCATCATGATTTATTCATGACCCTTGAAATTCCGGATTCGTTCCTCGATGCAAAATTATATTTTAGTTTCCTAGTAAGTACGTTTAGGTCGAAAGCAACTTCTCATGGATGTTTCGGAATTGGGAATCTCACTCTCGCTCAAAGCCAAGTTCTAACAACAATTCCTCTTGGAAACTGTTTGGGGGGCGTCCCATGGCCTGCGGAGGCCTAACCTTTACAGGCGTTGTTTGGAAGTTTAAAGGAATAACTTTGGGGGTGCTCCCGAAATATTGTCAGAAGTGTGTAAAGTGGTCGTCGCTGACCGAAGTGTTCGGCATTTTTGCTGCAGATGATGGAAACTTCTTGGGGTCGAATAGGTTCGGATGCCCCCCGCTTTAGGCCAACTGAAGTGGCCACATTTTCATTCGTAAGGCATGGAGAGTTTTGGAAGTGAAGTCTTTGAAGTCGAGGATGTTACCTATCGATGGCAAAGGTCTGTTTAGATGGGGAAGAGAGCTGATGATGCGAAGTTATCATTTTGAATATTTCGTTTAATGTGTGCAAAGGTTTCCAATATTTTATGTCAATCAACTTTGTGTCTCTTGATGTTTAATATTTATTTATTACCTTCTTGTGTTGCAAATTATGATACGCTGCTGCTTACCCCGAATTCTAAAAAGTGTAAATACTCGAGTATAAGTCGACCCGATTATAATCCGAGACCCCTACTTTTAGCACTAAAAACATAAAAACTACTTGACTCGATTCTAATCGAGTTTCTTTGTTTATGTTCTCTTTGGTTTATGTGTTATCACTTAATTACTGCATGACTTGTCACCAACTCATGACAGATGTTTTCTGTTTTCGTTGAATGCTATGTTACGCAATAAAGTTATTATTATTTGTAGTAGTATTGTTAAAAGTGCTTCGACAGCTTAGGTCATTTCGCACATTGGCTCCCACCCGGAATCAGTTATTATTATTACTCGATACCATATCCACAATACAATGAACAATTGAATTGTTAGGTAAGGCATCATGGGTTAGGTAATTAAGGATAGGTTTTCATTCCATAAAATTTACGGTTTTTTTCGGTTTAGCTACGGTTGTAAAAGCGAAAAGCATTAAATGATCGCTATAAATATTCCGAGAGGATTGATACAAACACCGAGTTTTAACATTGAAAACAGTCGTCTGAAATTAACTACTCGCTTGTGAAGGGAGATAATTCGAGCTTTTTGAACCTGCTCGGGACGAATCTTTTCCTCAAACGATCACGAAATCGTTAATTGAGAAACAAGCGCGGTTTCCTGCACATCCCGGAATCGGGTATTCGGGGAAACTGTTAAAAAAGGAAAAGGCAAAGAGAGATTCGCAATGGTTAACGTTATCGCCCGTTCCTATTTCTGTAGAATGCTGTTAGTTCCATCGCGGCAAAGAGAGGGCAATTGAATGGACGGAGGAAAGAGAGGATTCCACTATTCGTAGCAACTCTAGTCCTGATTTTTTCTGCGGCGTGTAGGGCCTTCTATCGAAGCTCTCTTCAGTTGGATATTCTCGAGCACTTAGAAGAGGCTCGCTCATATCCTGACGTTACCATTCTCTCCGTTATTCCCTTCCTATGCTTACCAGTTTCTTTTGAGGTAATATACTAGGTAAAGTCCGATTTTCCTTATGGAATGTGTGTGCGATTTTGTGTAAATTGACGAATTCGAACGAAAAACTGATGACATTATTCATTTATCTATTCAAAGATTCATTTACAGTTTTGAGGCTATTTTATAGAGATTGAAAGTAACAAACAAATAATATGACCAATTCAAAATAAATCTACGAAATAAAAATTGAAGCAAAATATACAAAATAATGACACAGATGAATGTATTTAGAAAACTACCCAAGTAGGAAATAATTTACAAGAATCTATCTACAGACATAATTTTGAGAATGCTTCAAGCAACAATGTAAAAGGGTATATGGAGGGAGGTAGGGAGTCACGAATATTTAGAAGTTAATTTGATTTTGATTTAATGAACATTTTTGGCGAGATTTTACTGCACAGTCATCAAATCAATTATTACTATCACAGTTATCTCTTCGCAGTAAAATCTAGCTAAAAATATGATTTCTTTAAAATAAATGCATGCGAAAGCTTAAACAAAAAAATATAATCTTCCCGAATTAACATTCCTTGGACCAGGGATGATTTATTAGAAAAAAGGTAATTAAGTGTACATGTTGGAGAACAATAAAAATTCTGAATTATTTCATCCTAATCTGAAGCAACCCGGTTGTCATCTCAAGAGCTATTTCTTCAACAGTCCACCCACCTGGGAATCCTGAAATCTTATCTATTAAAAAATCTGTTGGTAATACAAACACATATGATAGAAAAAAGAAAAAGCTGCTGGTTTTACCGTTCCAAAGAATAAGTAAATTATTTTTTTCCTGTTAATCGTGGATTTGCAATGCAGAAAGGCCTCCGTAATTCATCAGGATATACTTGTATTTACCAATATTTACAATGAAATTTCAATGTTAAGTTTTTTACCGGACCTAGAAAAATCGGCTCGACGGTAACCAAACGACAGTAGTTGTATTTGGGACCTCCAAATTTCAACCAAATAGCAGAGAAAACGTTAGAAACGAGAACGTTAGAACGGGATTTCACATCTCGAAAAGAAACAATGTCGGGAGAAGAAAATAGAGAAATACTAGCTAAAATGTGGATTTTCGAGGAAAGAATAAATTTTTGCTTGAATTCTACCTCATACACCAGACAAAACTGAGCTACGCAGTTTCATTGCAACTTAAATTTTAATAAATATACGACTCCTCGGTAATACATATAATCCAGCCAAATTAAATCGGTCACAGAGGCGTAATATTCCCTTCCTAAAAATCTGTTCCTTTGCAAAATGCGACAAAAGGTAGGCAGGATATAATGAGGTATATATGTACGGTGTATTAAATTTAAGAATTTTCACTTCCGAGGACGTCACGGGCGAGAAATTCGTTGACAAAGACGCCTTCTTGACCTAGTTGAAGGCGTTCCGAGAACTTCCAGGTGATATTGTTATCTCTTGCTCGTGTAGATTGTTGATGTTCCCTTATTATCACGAAAATGCGCCGTTGCCACTTTTTTACTTCGTGGAGGATGACAGCAAATATCACGCGAATTCCATTTCCTCTAAGCTTTTAATCCCGTGAATGTTATTTTCGAATTATGTGATAAGTTAGCTACCGGTACTTGTACTACCTTTTTCCAATTTCACCACAGAAATTTTAGAGTATAAAATCAAGGACTTCTGGCGATATCTGGTGGAACTTATTTAAATGAAAAAAGACAAAATCTGACTATGTCCACAGAAAAGATATTTATTAAACATTTATTCTAAAAACAAGTAACAATTTAGAGTATAATATTATGATTTTGGGAAATAATGAAAATGTGGGTCTTTCAAGTTAGTTTTAAGTCGTTATTAGACGAATTTTGCATAGCCATTTTCCTTTCATATTACAAAAGGAAATCTAAATGACTCTTTGGTATCGATTCTGGTTCAAGAAATTTAATTCTTTCCGAAAAATATAATTTACTTTACTTTATTCCACAAATACAAATTTAAAAAAGCATACTTGTGCTGCATATGTGTTTAAAATAAAGTTTTACCAGAAACAAAGAGAACGTAGTGCTTATTGAATTGAAATACCGGAATCGATGCGCTTTTTTATATTCTTAAATTAATAGTAATATGTTCAGATAGTTAACAAAGGGGTATTATAAAGTGGTTGACGCTCATATAATGAAATGTTTTGTCTCGTTTCGTTGTCATTTTGCTATAAAATTAGAATTAATACAAACTATGATTCAATATTCTAAACAATACTGATTCATGGTTGCCCTTGCGGTAATTATTGGTAATAACACTGATCTATAATATTTTTATACAAAACTGTAAGGTTTGCTCTAAGGTAATGCGATGATGCTGAATCAGAAAATGAAGTTTGTTTATTCCTATCGGGCTCAGTTTTTGTAATACACTGATGGATTTTTCCAATATTCCTCCAAACAGCTGATGTTTGCTTATTCTTTGATAGTTATAATAAAATTCGGTGGTTTAGTTAAGTCTTTTCTTTACTCATTGGAGTTAATCATTCAAGATTCTATTTATTTTTACCGAGAAGAGATTCCGTCGATTTACCTAACTATTCCTTCGAAAATTTTATTCCTTTCTGTCAGAAAAACGATTTCAGGGAGTCCTTGGCAATTTGTAATTTAATTCGTTTCTTTCTTTACCAAACCTTCTCCTAACATTTCTGTTAGTTCAAGTGATAGTTAACGATATTTTCCATATGGAATTAGATTAGATTGAATTTACCCGTAGAATAGAAATAGTCTGCACATGAAAAGAGATTTTTGTCCACGATCACTTTGCCGTCGTCTGTTATTTCGTGGCTCCCCTTCATATTTTTTCTCTCGCCACCACAATGAATGTGAGTTAAATGGAAGAGAAACACTAAATGTCCTCTTCTGCTCCCTCTCGTTTGACTCGGGAAATGTCGTTAGTGCTCAAGAAATTCCCATCTTGTCCTCGACACGCACATCAGCGGAGACAAAGAAAGACCGAAATTCCATTTCCACACCTGTTTTGAATAGCATCGTTAGATTTGAACGCGCCTCGAATTTAATTTTTTTTTCGGTGGAGAACGAAAATCGTGGCCTCTTGGAAATAGTTATTCTTCTTTCCATTTGATGTACATGTCGTGGTAATAATAATTACAAAGGTCCTTATTTAAGATGGAGACTGGGCTTCTCTAAAGGACGAATTTTTACGATACATTGATATTTCTCTTTCCGTACTTTTGGTGACTCGCTGTGAGCCGACGCAGAAGTTTACAGGTGGACGGAACACGTCGTCTTTATCTAGTTGAAATTACGAACATAATTTCAGCTTATCCGAGTTTGAGTGGTGTATACAATGGAATTTCCGGAGACCTGTTCCGAATTTAAAGTGGTATACCTGTCCGATGCATATTTTATTGCGGAAGATTTCGAAGAATGTCTTTGATTTGCGTATCCTATGTGTCAATCAGTAATCAGTTCGGGGTAGGTTTATTTCGTGAGTTGTTTTCTAATTCCAATTTTTAAATGTATGAAACGATGGGAAAGGGTTACTGAAATGAGTTTATTTGATGAACTAACTGTTAAGTTGAGATGGTTTAACAGTCTTGCTATCTTCATTTGCGGATCATACTCTCAGCTTCCACTTTCTCGGCGGAGTTATCGGAATGAAGAGCTCATGCTCAAACTGTGTCAATGAATTGGCTCCTCGCTTCAGGTTAATGTTTGAGGAAAGAATAAACTAGAATTTAAAGAAACTAGTTCATGGAGAAAGAGATAATATTTTCCGATCAACTAAAGAAGCTTGTAAGAAGTATTTATGCAAGGTGATAAGATTAAAAATTTTGTGTTTATTTATCACGTGTTGATTTTAGAGTATCCTGGGTATTTATCACTGGTCTTGGGCTGATGAAAAATTAACCAGTACGCACTCCTATGCGATGACGGAATATTCGAATAGCAAACAAATTTTATTTTGGAATCCTTAACATGACACTTCCAAACTCATCTAAATCTGGTATCATTTACCGATCTTAGATGTTATAGCGTTCAGATATCGTATACTTGGTAATCACAGACAAGGAATTTTCTGTATCACTTCATTTCATACGTTAATGTGATCTAATTAATTATTTAACTATTACCTCATTATACAAATTTATACAATACAACGAATGATGTCAAGAGCCAACTGATCAAAAATCGGCTACACTTGATATTCAGAAATTTATCTAATTGTAAGACACTTTAAGCTTATTAAAATTTTATGATACACCAGTATGACATTTAAATGAATTCAAGAACAAAAAATTAAAAAAGGATGATACATTAGGAAAACCGAAATCGGATGCTTAATTTCCTATTTCAGGTTTTAAAAAATGGGTTTTTCATAACGCTAATTGACGGAATATTTTTCTAACACGAATTGGGATTCATCTAGGCACCTTATATATTTTTAAAGACCGCATAAATATCTTCCGAATTGAATTGGAAATTAAACAGATTGAAAGTTAAGGGAAAAATTGAGCATGAAACAATCCAATGGCGCCTTTTCAAAAATGTCTTGTATTGAAAGACAAAGAAAGTGCGTTTCTTGCTATTAGCTCGCATATGCCTGTAGGAGCCATCATTTATCTGTCTCTTTCAGTCTCTGTTCTTCTCCAATTTTACGCTTGCTTTGTTCGGTTTAATTTGGATGAGAAAAACGTTCTCATTCCACAAAAGAACAGATCAACGAGATGCTTAATTTTTACTTATCTCATTATTCCGCAATATAGAGAATGTAATCGAGTTTAGTATCTTTGTAAGAATGGATTTTCAGCTTTAATCCTTGAAAATGTCAGTAGCGAGTGAATGACGAATGATCTCAGCTTTAGCGTTTCGATATAATACTCAACGGATTAATTAAATCCGGATTTCTTTGTCAATTAAAACCAAACATGATTGGCTCAGTCGGAGATAATTCATTTTTGATCCTCGTAATTCTTCCGAGGGAAAAAATTGTCTTTGACGATGTTCTTCGTTTATCCCACGATACAGTGGCCTTCGCAAATCCAAATCATGGGGAGATTAGTTTTATTTCGAATTGTTCCATCATTAAGTCAGAGCGATCGCAGGAATGAGCTCCCGGAAATTATTAATGCTTCCGTAAACTGCTCAGGGCTGGTTGTTTCTCCTTCCGTACTTCCTTAATCTCGCTCCAAATCTTCTTTCCCTCGGAGCGTCTCTTCCCGCGCGAAAGAACTCGCTCCGGTATTGAAATTTTAACTAATCCTTCCCTCAGCTGTGCAGTCGCGCCAAAGCTTCCTTTGCTCAGTGGTGTTCTTAGCTCTAATCCCGACGGAGCCCTTTTGCCGTGCAAATGAGTGACCTAAATAGCTGACATGTTCTTAATTTATCATCCGTTTCAATTTCCTGCGAGATACTCGCTCATCGCGGGAGCATTTTTGTCTGAGGTTCGATATCTTTGAAGACGGTTTAAAATCTCAACGCGTCGTACTTTTTTTGTTTTGAACCAGATCTTATTGTTTGAACAGGAGGTAGATTTAATCTGTAGTCCACCTGTAAGTAAAGGAATTAGGACACGGTTGTTAATGAATTAGCTTTAGCTTTAAAGTTATATATTTCATTGTTAACCGTGTATTACTTACACAAAGAAGGAGTTTAACCAATCAATACAGTCTTCACTTAATGGAACTTCATCTTAACATATTAGATAATAATTATAATCTAATAAAAATTAAATAATAATAATAGTGCATTTACATGTATTTGTATACATGTATATATCAATTTGTGGAATAAAGGAAAGGTTATTTTATCTAACGTGAAAAAAAGAAGTAAGGGGTTATGCGCTGTTTTCTGTATTACTATTGCAGAGATTAAATAATATTTTCAACAAAATTCAATTTTCGTTGAGAAGGATTCAACACTTTCCCTGAGAGGTGTTTTAGAGAATTCCTTCCAAAAAGAAGCATATATTTTTATTTCGAAATTTCAATACGTGGAATTGTTTAGACCGGAACTGGAACCAAGATCTTCAACTTACCAGGCCTGAAATCTGAAAATACAAGTTCTAGTTTTGGTGCCTTTTTCTATTTAATCTCCAGGTTTTCGTGGTCGGAAAGTTTCAAATGCAGTATGGTTTATTCATAATTTTCCTCCTGAGTTTTTAGAACTGGAATTCCGTCAAAGTGGAAAATGTTGATAAAAATATTAATTTTCAAAGAACCGGCGTAGACCCAAAAGTTCCGATTTCCCGTTATATTTTCTTTCGTTTACAGAACAATCAATATTTTATCTACATGTATGATCTTTGGTTTCTTCAATCGTGTTTTTAACCTTTTTCAGGTTTTATTTCGTTTACAGTAACTTGTTACTTGCCAGATTATTACAATTCTAAATTATGTTTCCTAGTGAACTTAATGTTGCATATTAATGAAACCTTGAAAGACCGGAGATTGGAAGCAAGGCTGCGATTGCTTAATAAATTCAGGGAAGATACACTATATCTAGCGGAAGATATAATTATGCAAAACCCCCACCCCCCCTGCTACCTCAGTCGATCCGATAATGAATGCAAGTTAAGAGAAATAGATGCTAGGAATAATCGTTTAAAAATTCATTATTTTCGTGAACGATATGCGGCAATAACCGAGTAAAGAAGTAGTTTAGATAAACTGATGTTTACAGCACCTGGCACACGCCGAAAGGCAGCTCGCAGGGTATTAAGTTGATATAGAAGGGTTTTTGCGTGAGTTTGAAGGAATATTTCTCATTATATAATCGATGTAAGAAGGTTATATTTTTATTGTTTGATAAATATGGTATCATCAGACCACGTAATGCCGCATGATTATTAACGAGTCCTCTGCCTTTATATAAAATTTATTCGGTTTTAGTTTGATGTAATCTCTGAGAGAAGTTTTGCATCCAACGTGGTACAAGTTGCTTTTTTCTATCCTCGACCCGGTTCCACTCTTCCGATTCGATCGATTCCAATGAGGTTGTTAAGGATCCTCAGAAGTGTAGATTCCCTCATTATTTCGTTTAATGAGATTCGAATGGCTTCACTTTGAAGTTCTCGCGGTCTTGAAAATAGCTGTCACTTCGCTCGACGTCTGCGGGAAACTGGGCCGTCGGCGGTTTGGCCAGTCGGCGCCATTTAATCTCATTTTTATTGCTCGCTCTAATTTTTCCCATCTCTCTGCAATTAATCACCTCCCTCACTTTCCTGATGGCAATTCAGCGGAAATAATTTCAACTTTATAGATTTCTGCAATGAGGGCCGGTTTGGATGTGTTTGAGAAGCACTGATGGCGAAATTAAGGTTTCGATTTTGCAAATTTTTGTCTGTAGATTACGTTTGAATATTCTGGATTCTGAGTTCATCTGTGGGTATAAATGGTAAAATATTCCAATTTGGCTGAAGTCGCCTATGGAATAAAAATAGCTCGCACATGCAGGTGACATTAAATACCAAAATTTTCTCTAGTAGAGGATTACAATAAAGATATTTGATCATCGTTCCATTTTCTAATTCAGTAAATATTAAGTCCATCTTAAACGCAAAGTAAAATTGAATTTCCAGCATCAGTGGAAGAAATGTTGGCATTTTAAAAATTAATTGTTAATTTAGTAAGATTTTAATCAGTGGATTGTGTACATTTCATGTAATGTGTTTAAGGGACTCTCACTTAATCCAGCTCTCATTTGAATTCCTTCGAATAAAAAATATCGAAGTGTTTTCCTATGCCTTCAAATACATTGTATTTATAATAAAATAATGTTTTCAATATCAGACTAAAAAGTTGCAACTAAATTAAAAAGTCTGTTAATTGGTAATTACTAATGAAAAGAACATTTGTGATTTTGGAAATTGTTATTACTAATCGCGATAACCATTGTATTAAACAAAAAATAATATTGCATTATTGCTCATAATCAAGGGGCTTCTTCGTTACCTTTCTGTGGGTCTTGACTTAATCGTAAACTTTTCCGAGTCAATTTCTAAGTTGCTCCCAAGATTTTAAGGCGTTGATCCTCAGAAACATTTCGCAAGTTCAGATTTGATTGAAGATGATCTTCTCACGCCAACTTTTCCTCGGAGGTGGATCCCGCACGGCTGATTTGTACAATTCCAAACTGACTCGAGTGTCTACCCAAAAATCTAATCTTAAGTTTCAAATCTTCGAAGCAATTCCGCTCAACAGGACTTTGTCGAGGTATTCACACTTACAGTTACTCTTGCAATTTTATTGATATTTTCATGGTGAGTTTTTCATACTTATTTAGGAATGGAAATGTGGTGATTATCCATTCCTTTATTATTGTTTTTGCATGACGATCGTTCTATAACAATAATGATTTATTCCTTCCCTTTATCGAATGTCTTAGGATTTAGAAAAAATTAAATAAATAAACTATAACATTAATAATAAATATAAAGTATGGGTCGTGGTTACAACAATAAATTACTGTAAATTATGTTAAAATATTATAATAAACTCATAATATCTATCTTAATACAGCTTTCATCCCGTTTTTTAAACAAAAATGCAACGTCATTATGTTCGAGTTGAGATTCCTTAATTAATTTGATGAATTTAATTTTTGTTGTGGCAAAATTTTATGGTAAGTTAGAAAAAAATTGAACTTAATTTTATTATGGTTTGAAGTAAATTTACAGAAAAGAGTGATGGAACAACTAGGTTTTTGGATTACAGCGAATATTTTATTTGTGATACATTTTCATTCGGTACAGCCGATTAAAAAAAAATAATATCGTGTCTTAAACACTGTAATAGGTTTTTCATAAAAAAATTAAGATTTTTCGCAATTATACGCCGTAAAAGAATAAGGTCTGCGCGCCCTTGTCCAGCATACTTTCTTTAAGATGTCGTAACGATAGAGAAATTCCCCCGTTTAAAGTGCATTAAGATGCAAATCAACTCTCTACGCTCATGGAACTATTTATTATTCCAAAAAGCAATGCGTTTTGTGGGACATTCAAGACCCAGAACTTGGAGAGAACTCAGTGGATTATCAATCCCGTCCAAATTGCTCTAAACTTAGATTTGGGCCCCCTCGAGGAATGCGATTAGACCTTCCATCGCTATAATTGCATACAGCAACCCTAACGAACGCTTAGCTCCTCAGGGAGGAGACGTCCTCAACTATTGTGCGCTAGTTCTCGAAAATATGCTAGGTTTCGAGTAATCACCAAATTGATCAAGAATCACATCCTAGCATAGACACTTGACGAGATAATTTATTTACCCATCTCCCCATATACATTACTAATTGCTCCCTAAGAAGCTATCGATTCTTCTCGTCCGTGGCCTACAGATCTTCCATTGTGATACAATTTCACCGAAACTTCTTGGAAGGGAATTTTGATTAAGCCGACCTATGAGGAATAAATCTCTCGGAGGACCATTGCAATCGATTGGTCCTTACTGCAATGATAAAATTCAATTCGTTAGCCAATTTTCGTAAGGTATTAATTTTCTGTGGTCCTTTTATTTTGTCACTGAAAAATGTTCGTGTGAGGAGTAAAAAGGAATTTAGAGCTGTATTTTTATGTTATGAAATATCCGTTATTTAGTTTTCTTCAATTTACCCTCGGTGATTGCTCGAACTTCATTTTTCTCTGTTACCAGTTTCGGTTGCTTCCAACCAACTTCCAAATTGTACACATCACTCTTATTTTGCGTTTTATTTTTAACTTGGAATGTTTACTCGGTTTCCCATAATTATTTTTACGTGAATTATTTATCTTTTAATTCCACTTTTATGAAGCCTCGATTAATTCTGTTGCTTTCTTTCTAAGATGTATTGTTCATAAATTAGGTTCTTTTTATTGGCTGGTTTGGGTGACCTTAGGGGCATCCTTTGGTTGTTTGTCTCCGGGTTGAGTTTTTGAGTGGATAAGTTTGAAGAATAGGGGTGTGTGAAATATGGGAAAGAAAAGGAGTGAGTCTTTGGTAATTCCTTAAATACATTTACAAGTTGACTTCATGGTGTCTCCAATTTGACTCGATTCAGAGTCAAATTGGAGACACGACTTTACCTTTGTAACAATTGGTCCAACGACTTTACCTTTGTAACAATGATTAGTATCATTTCCTTTTGTATTATCGCTTATGCTTTTCCAAATGGATCCCTCATGATTTCATTCATTTCATTTCTTCATAATCAGTCTATTTTAGTGAAAGGATTTAAAAATATAAAAATAATGTATTTATAGAGCTTCTTGGAGTATACAGTTGGATATGAAAGAAGTAGATTATGTTATGCTCATTACAGAGTATCGAATCGAAACAATCGGAAACTGGAAGAAATGAACCACATTTTTGTCACAGTTCATTAAATCTCTAAAACAAATTTTGTATTTTCCTTTAGCTTGGACAGAAATCTCAGCAAAGAATAAAAAATGTTCGATATCGTTACTTATTTAACTTTTTACGTAGATCTCCGTCTCGGTTTAAACATCTGAGTTGGGTTTTGCGTAATCTTTGAGATGTCAGCAAGTGTTTACCAATAAGTCTCTGAATCTTCGCGATGCGGCCTCCAACGTAAGGGTATCCGACAGTCATCCATTAGGGGCCTAAGTATTATTTGCTGCGGGTTTCCCCATACCAATCAGAACCCATTGGCATCAATGTCGCATTTAAACAAAAATTGAATCACCGCCCGCATTTTTCGTCACCATTCAATTTTCCCCCTAAACCTCCTTTCCCTTTTAATTTTCCGGAGGAAAGCTGAGACCAGAACTCACGAGCACAGGGGCCCATCTTGTTATAACCCTCAAAGGGGTGTATTTTTACCCCCTCTTAATTCTTATTCACGTAAGCACTCCCTCCCGAAAGCAACGCCTGCGTGGCTAAAATTCTAAGTATTCCCCAAGAACGAGGAGTCATTTCGGCCAACATCCGGCCGAAAACCCCTCGAAATGACCTCCTCTTATAACTTTTCCTCATCCTCACTATCTCATCCCTTAAAAAGAGAAGCTGTGTAAGGAACTCTGCCTTAAAGGTTTCCCGGTACCCTCGGCCGACCTCACGCATGTCTCAGTGACGTCGAGGGGAAAATATACGGCGTCGCTTGCTAATCCCGAGCCCGGAAGGGTTAAAAGGAGAGGATCCTTATAACTCTCTCGTGGGTATTTGTTGTTTACAGTTTAACGCTTCGGACGCATGTTCCGTCCCTCTTCCCTTTTAAAGTCATTCCCGTCTTAGAGGCCAGGCGCCTCGGCGTGTCCTGTTAAGTTTCCATTTAGTTCGGTCACGGAGGAGGCGTGCGGTGTCATGAGGGTCGAGATAAGGTTCTGGGGAAGCAATTTCCCGGAGGGTGAAAGTTTGCGGGAACTTATCTGATTTTTTTGTTTTATCGCAGCGATTAATGCTGCCCCCGGCGAGAGGCTAAGTGTCGCTCTTCGGACTTTCGTTTCGTATTAACGTCGCGAGCAATTTCGATCGCTTGGTCAAACTTGAATTTTTATCGCCTGGGGTAGGTGTGGCTTCGTGCCTCCGAAATTGCTAATTGCCTGTCGTTTATTTTGTTTCCCATGATGGATTTCCAGTCAGTCGAGGCAGGTTTAATTTCAGGTTGTATTTTTTCTCTCAAGTATACCCATTCTGTGCGTGATTCTGCCATTTCTTCGGAGATTTATACCCTCTGCTTAATATACCTTTTAAAACTTGAGAAGACTGTTCTTTTTGCTTTGTTATTATTTAGCTTTAATTATACATATATTTCTAAGACGTCGTTTTCTTTTAAACATATCTCTGCAAATGTCGCTCAGTATGATGTTACCATAATTTTAGATATCTTTCTGCCACCGAATAACGATTTCTGTCATTTCAATCATTTAATATTTTTATCTCATTTTTGCTCAAATATGCTGTAAATGTTTTCCAGAGTGGTTTGGAAGTAATCGAATGAGGATCCTGACAGTAATAAGGCATTTGGAGGAGATTTTGGCTGCTCTGATTGGTAATTATCTCTTGTTGCGATTGTGTAGCCTCAGTAAATCTGCTCCCAAGAACATTTTGTCCTTTCGTCAAGGTTAGGCCTGCATAACTCGCAATAGGACGCTTGGATATGACAAAAAATGATCGCGGATGAAGAATTTTGTCGAATATAAAGTTTATTTTTATAAATTACGAAACTATACGGAAATATAATCAGCGTCAAAAAATAATATTTTTTATGTTCTGGTGACAAAATTTTGAAATTTGGAATTAAAGGAGAGGTCAGTATTCTTAAATTTTCTCCTCAAGAGCCTATTCTGGAGGATTTCCTTTTGCCTTTTAATTGACTTAAATTAATGATTAATTTATGTGTAGAAGTATAGTTTCCAAATCACAATGTGATGTGTAGGTCCATACCTATGTTCTTCCTTAGTACTTTATAGAAAAAATAGAAATAAAATATTGACCTCTAAGCCGTTCTTAGCTTTGCTCCAAAGAGTATCTGAAATAATGTCCGATTTCGAAGTATTTTGATGCAGAAATACTTCTTGGTCGTTTACATCGATCAGCTTACTTCCGATAACATTAAAAAATTGGGCGGTTAGCCTATTTTGGAATTTTAGATTGCTCTATACAAATGGCACACCAATTTGGCCGAAGTAGGAATATCTCGGCACGAATATTTCATTTTTTTCTTTCCTTTTCTGATCGTGAATATCATGTTTGTGGCCTATGTGATTAGATAAGAGCTATTCCGCCTTGTTTTAGGTCTTTTCAAGGCAAAATAGTCGTCTTCCTGTATCGGTTTGATGTTTTCCGTTACTCAATGTTGTTACCCCTTCACTACTTGCTTATTACGCATAAGGAGTGAATATTTTATTGTATTGAAAACAGCAGCGCCGCCAACCAACAAAATCGATTTCTAAAGGGGTCCGTGCGAATAGCGCGTTTGGTGAATGCGGTCCCAGGTTGGATTCCCGGTGGGAGCCAATGTGCGAAATGACCTAAGTTGTTGAAGCACTTTTAAAACTACTACTACCTGAATTCTAGATAAAGATAAATTTTACATTCGTTGACTATGAGGATTAGTCCATGGCGATCTCATTGCTGCTTAGCTCATCCATTTACTTTCTTAATTAGGATGTAATATTGTTTAAATCAAGTTCAAGAAAATAGGACAAAAGTGTCGTCTTTTATTATTTAACTCACTTTCATTTTTATGTATCACCAGGATCTAGCAGGCCATATCCATAAGAACGAACATCCCTACCTTAGTAAATTCGACCTAAAAAAATCAGCGATGGTCAACAATGGATTTCCTTTTCCTGGAGAGTTATTGCTCATATCAAAGAATTAGTGAATATTTTCTCAGAATAAACAGTCTCATGCCCCAGAAATTGCGAGGCATTAATAACTTGACTAGGTTAGATATCTTTGATAGTTTGTAGACTCTGAGCAAGTTTTTAATGGCGGAACGGTTTTGAATTTTTATCTCATGCATTATTAAACCTCTATTTTGCCCAATTGCCGTATTTATCACCGAGAAATTTGAATAATTTCCATTTCCACTAAATTAAATCGCATCTCTCCTGGAAACTTCGCGAAAACATTTTTTTCCGGGGAGCGTATAAGTTGCATCAAGAACGAGAGCTGCAGGATTGCACAAAAATTGATCGCATTCTGATGTTAATCCTCGAGATTAAGTTTCGCGCCGCCGGGTTTAATTCAATCCGCCTAATTCATTTTACTTACAAATAATCTCCCAGAGGATCCGAAATTCCTCTCCGGTAATCTCAACCCTCTTCATTCTTCTTCTTCGTCCGCTAAATTAGGTCCACAATTTAGGCAATAAAGCTGTGTTGCGGAAACTTTAAAGGATTTGTTCCCATGCTTGCGATCCCCAACGCTTGGAGAAAGTTCGATGTCAAGTCTATGCGAAGTGCCTCTTGCCTTCCTTGTATTCGGAGAAATTTTTAATCGGTCGGCCTTTTTGAGGTGCCAAGATAAAAAAAGAGCAAGTGATGAATGAATTCCTCCAAAGCCGTAATTTATGGGCTAATGTGGTTTTACCCGCCGGAACGCAAACGTCTCGTTCGGCCGACTCGGATTGCCGGCATTTTTGGAAAATTCCGGATAATATAGGTAGCTTAGCTTATCAACTCGGCCGAACCCGTTTTAACTCTAAAGTATCTCACTCTTTTTCGTTCCGTGATTTATGGTTGTCGTTTATCCCGATAAAGTCGACAACAACTTGCATGCAGACTCGATAAAGTTGCCCATGAAGACTTGGAGCTTTGTTCAACTCAATGTTCATTAGTAAATTTTTATGGTTATACAAACTCAATGTTCTCTTTGGAAATGATGATATACAGCGTGTATGTAGAAAGCTTGGAGACCTCGTTGATCTTCAGAATCTGCAGAAAATACTGATATTTCGCATGGTTCGATATTTTTATCTATTACTAATTCGACATCTAAATTCTAAGGTCATTATGTATGTAAGTAAGAGTATAAGCAATTTAATCGTTGGTTGCTGAAAATTACTTTAACCTTCTAAATGCTCACAGAGCCTTTTTACATTGGTATATACTGTTCTGAATTTATTGAGATTACTTTGAGAATCGTCAGTATAATATTACTGATTGTTACTTTATTTAGTTCAGCTAAATTTTTCGTTGTGACGTTTTGACAGTTTCCGGGTTAAGAAGGATCCATGAAGAAAATATTTGGAATTTGGGTATTATTGATCATAATTCCTTCCGGCTTCTGTGAGAAAAGAGTTCTTTGGTTCTCACGCTGTCTCCTCCTTCGAAAAGATTTCAATTTCCATCCCCAAACCAAAAACCTGGGGTTTACTAGGTTGACAGCGAGGGCTGGGCGACAGGGGCATGTGCCCGGGGCTCACATCTTTAGGCGGCGCAAAATTATAGTTTATCGAGCATTTCTACTTCGATATATAGTACTTCCTTGTCTTTAACATTTTCGCAAACTGTAAGTATAAAATTTTGCTACTTTAATATACATGTATTTTGTGCAATAGAAAATAAAAATACTGCTTGGACAAAATGTGCTTGCTTAACCCACCAGGGCCTGAATTATTTTTTTGTAATTATTTTAAATTTCTTACGTATTTCGCTATGTGATTGTCTGAAAACAATACCCATAAAATATTATACATAAACGACACATAAATCCAGCCAAACATATAAAATTGCAACACTGTCATCGAGCTCTCCTATTCTGTGATACAAAATGAAATAATGGTAGGTGTCGGATGATGCCACATGGTAGTCCGTGGAGAGTTAATTAATAACGATTAAAATTGCCTTGATTTTAGGGAAGATATTCAAAGCTCAAATACTACCACCACTTCAATAAGAATCATAAACGAAGAAAATTGAAAGTTTCACGAGAATTGGTCGAAAAATTTTGTTTCCTTTTCCTTTTTAAAATTACAAGTTTGTGTTGCATGAAAACCTCAGGGTGCCTGAAGCTACCCTGTTCCTTTTTACAAGGTGACAAAAGTCATTGATGTGGCTCTGGGTCTCATGAAAAAGGACATTTTTGCCGAAATATGTTTTTAAATACAATTAGACGACCTGGGGAAATGTGAAAGGGTGCTTTGTACTCAGCTTTATCACGTCTTGGGTCCCCAAGTTTTCCGAAGTCGAAAGAATTTCTTTGTCACGACCAGGTGGATAGCAACGCGCACAACTACTTTGTTTAGATCATTACCATGCCTCTTCAATTGGGCCATAGATACCGAAGCGAAGGTCTATGATCTGCTATTCCGGAGGTGCTGACGTAAGCCGCTTCCTAATTAAGAGCCCAACCCCATTAATCTTCTTATCGTTCCCTTCGAGACAGTCGAGTTTCGTTTCATTTATTAGAGTCGAGATTTTGTCGTCATCGGAACATACTAATGTAGCCGTTCTTTGTTTGGACGCGTTCGGAATGGGAAACCACTCTTTGTATTTCCGTGTATTTCACGTGTATTTCATTGTCTCCGGAAGATTTTGAGATGCCAGAGGATCCCGCGCCTGTCTCCAAATTAGATACCATCTCCTCACGAGTGTCTCACTGTCTTCAACTCTCTTTAAATCTTAGCAAAGCATCTCTGTCTATTTCCTCCCCGCATTCCTCGAGAGGAATTTAATTTGAGGAGTTCCACTTGGCGAAAGAACTCGATATGATTGAAAATTCGGTGAGGGAAAAGGTTCCTCGGCCCGTAGGGTTTCTTGGCGGTTCCCGTTTAATGAAATGACTTCCGAATTAGTGGGAATTCATTTCGATATTTCCTTCTAATTTTCTTCTCAACTTCTTCTTAGGTATCGTGACATTTTTCAGTGCTTTTTTTCGCTGTTCTCATTTATCCATTTGTTATTCACTGTATAAAGGTACGAGTGAAAGGAAAAAGAAATTTCCACTTCATAGGTAAATGGCGTCATCGCTCCATAAAAGTTAACATAAAAAGTAAAAGTTTTTTCATGCCGATTTTCTCTCTAAAGTTTTTGTGGTGAAACCAATTGTTGGACTCGTGGATATTTATTGCTTATTTTGAAAATCATGACCTTTCTCACTGCGTGTAAATTAATTGGGCTAAATCGACGACCAAATTCATATGTCCTATCTTGTAGTAATACTTAATTATATATCTAGATCTTTCCTTCAGTGGGTTCTCTGGACAGCCTTTGTTGATCGAGTATACGGAAGGATCTGTGTACGTTTATTTAACAGTAAATTGTGATGAATTTCTTACGAATTAGCTTTTCTCACGAGAGCTTTTTTATATTCATTTATCTTTATATTTTTCTGCTTCGAATTATCTTCTTTTATTTTCTCATATTTTGTAATACTCTCCTCAAAATATGTTTTTTTTCATATTATTTCTTCTTCGCCCTCAAGCAAAAGCCGAAGTTTATTCCTTCTGGATAAGATTTTACCATTACAATTTAGCGCAATTTTGCTGCTTCCCTCCCCAGATATACATATATGAGATGTATTTAAATGCCGATTCGGTCCACTATTGTCTCACAAAATGAGTCCGCTAACTTTAAGATTCATCCATCTCGCATTACGTCCACTTATCATTGGAAAGCGACTCCAATGACGTAATCTCCTTAAAGTCTCTTTTATGAATCTAAAATTGTTAGCACTTTTCCCATGACCTTCCTTCTTGCGTCTATGGGGCGTAATTTTGTCTTTTACCTGGCACCGCAATTCACCTGTCTCTAAGGTCGTTGCCCATCAATCGATATCTCGTCAGCATAACAATGCACAACCTTGACCTCCCCCTCTGGTCTCGTTTTCTTTCAGTTTGATCCGGAGGGACTCACGACCAGAGCCCTCCATCCGGTGTGCGGCGGGAGAACACGCCGTCCACGGCTCTGCCTCTGGGAACCCCTTACTGCTGCAGCAGCTCCTGAGGGGTGTCGGGGGAGGCGTCGGTCAGTCCCTCGGGGGCTCTTCCTTGTCGCCGCTAGTCCCGGGGGCGGCGGCGGGGGTCGGCCTTCCGCCTCCAGACCACCGCTCTGCTGCTAGGCTGAGGATAGACCCCAAAGTGCTCGTCTTCGTAGAGACTACGTATTCCCGCCTTGGGAGGGAGATCACGGAGCTGCTGGTGCACAATAGGATAAAGTGAGTATTCATTCCGATCTGATCTTTAATTCATGAACGTTTTCTCTTTACACTTAAGGAACGTTTACTGCGAAGAAGTCTGAGGAAGATGACTTTTTCGCTCGACTGTGCGTAACCTCCTTGTTCCAGGAGCAACTTTTAATAGTTATATTGCAAGTCCCCTCCTTGCGTCATCATTGTCTCATTGCTGTCTTAAAACACGTTGCTGCAACGTAATCGAATCTTCGTTCATATAGAGTTTAAAACATTATGCTATTCTTTTCCTTATAACGTACATATTATTTTCTATTAAAAAGTTATTTTACAGCTTTTAATCTGGAAAACTTTTTCTCAATTGATAATCTGTTGCTAGATTTTAATTTAATTAAAATCATTTTACTTGTGTTAGCAAACTGCAATTAAAATCTAATATTGAAGATAGGAATCTTTAACTATAAAAGTTGCTCACCAATATCTAGTTCTATATAATAGGCAATCCTTTCGATTCTTGGTTAAATTGTCCATTTTATACGTATTATTTTGTATTATCATTATTATGATGTATCAAAAAATTCCCTTTGCCGTTATTTAGGCAAAATTACAAATATATTGATATTGGATGAATGGATTATTCTAATTTCTAGATACTACGGTTTCATTTCATGTCTAGAAGAAAATTAAACCACCATATGTTTCTTACGCACTGTTTGCTAAGGGGGCCATTCTTCTTTATCTATATTATCTCTGAAATCAATGCATATCTTCAATTTTAACAGCAACCTTTTGCTAACAAATATTTTTACTATTCCGTAAATGAAATGGAAATTAAGCTTTCAATCATGGTATCTTTATAATATTTTTAGAATCAACGTTTTTTGCCTATTTTCATGATCTTACCCGTTTGGAGCTTTAGTAATTGATTAAAATTTTATGTATAAGGAAAAATTATTCTAATTATTGTCTGACTTTTGCATTGTATTCACGAAGCGTATCATTTTTCAAGCAGGAGTTTTAAATGTTACGTAAACCATAGGATGAGCGAAAATGAAACAGTTTCCCTAGATCGAGACGCAAACATAATTCCTATACCTGCACGACGTATACTTTTATATATATATATATATATATATATATATATATATATATATATATATATATATATATATATATATATATATATATATATATATATATATATATATACTATATATACCACAGACGTATACGTATATACTATCTATCTCTCTAAAGAGGATAGGTTATCAGGAATTGATCTCTTCGTATGCGTGTTTAGGTTCGGGGTTTAAGCCTTTGTCTCCTCAGACTCTTTCAATTCCTGCCATCCTTTGATTGCTATTACATTTGAAAATCCTGCTTGAAAATGAAAACGACATGAAGGGTATGTGGAGTAGTATACACGCATTTGTCACTCGCGGTGTGCTTGCCGTTTCTTTTTATAATGTATAAATTTCACCAGGAACACTTTTCTTCTTTTCGCATATGTTTTAAACGGCGATTTCGCACATTTTAAAATTGCCCTTTAATGTTGTGTTTCCTTTCACAATTTATTTTTTAATCCCAAAATGGTTCAGCTGAAAATGTTTTTGCTGCCGTAGGTAACTTTATGTTAACTAGCTAGAGAATTACCATCGCTTTCCCGTTCCGTTTCTAGGTATAAAGTGGAAGTTGCGGGGAAGTCTTTGCCCGTGTTGACCAATTTCGACAAAGGGAGGTATGGCGTTTTTGTGTTCGAAAACTTGGGGAAGTACCTGCGGATGGACAAGTGGAATCGAGAACTACTGGACAAGTACTGCCGAGAGTATTCTGTTGGCTTGGTGGGCTTTAACCCTCCATCCGAGGAAACGCTGGTCGGAGCGCAGCTTCGAGGATTCCCACTATTTCTGCACACCAACTTGAGACTTCGCGTGAGTAAAGAGAACTTTCAGTTACCCTGTGTTAGAAATGGAAACTTCGTGCTAGCAAGTCTTTGGTGGATGCTCGAAGTATTATTTCAAGCATGTTACATCTTCTTGTATTACTGAAGTTGAAGTTTTAATATTTCATTGTAATAATTTCCATTCAACAATTATAATGGAATTTTAACTATGGTTTATTGAAAGTATGTTTACTTTCTTTCATTATGCTATATTTGGCCTGATTTATCATCAACATCCGAATTTTTCACATTTTTGAAGGGTCAGTGATTAGGAGTTGAGTAAAACTTTCCATCGTTCTATTTTGCTGCTCCCCTATAAAACGGTGAATTTTCTTTATTTATTCAAAAGCTGCATTGAAAAAAGTTATTTCCTTCTATTGCTGTTCAAACCTTTATATCTCTCCAGTTACCTCCTTGATCATAATTTTTAGCTATTTTCCAATAAGGTGTATATATTGTAATGGATCCTTTTATTACAAAGGTGTTCACATAACAAAGAAAATTTAATTGAAAATACAAAAAAATCAATAGAATGAAGGAAAAACCAATCAAAATGGTATCCTTGGTGAACCTCTGGTGGTTGTGGAGCGCAGGTTGGGCCCATCTTTTTCCGACTGCCACTATCTTTTTCTTTTTTTTTTCGTACCCTCTCACTCCGTCTCCAGAGGTCAATTAGCCCGCACGCACCACATGAGGCATTTTTGAAAAAAAAACAATCGCCAAACAAAATTATGTACAAGAAAAAGGAAATAATAATATGGGCATAACGATGTTGCAATATGTCTTATTATTTATAGCAGTTTCTTACTCCCACCAATTTTCCATCTTTTTGTTGAGATTTCTATCAACATTTAATATTTTTGTGGATTCTTGATTTCCATTTTCTGGAGCTCATTCTTGCTCTACAAAGCCAAATAAATTACTCTAAATCTAAATTATTATACCTTCAGGATGCGGCTTTGAATGCTGCATCTCCAGTGCTGCGGTTAACTCGTGCTGGAGAGACAGTTAGGGGACCATTGGTGGGAGAGGACTGGAGTGTTTTTTCTCCCAACCACTCTACGTATGAGGCACTGGAATGGGCAGTCAGAGATTGGGGACCAGAAGGTCATCCTCATGGTGGTGAGGGAGAAGAAGAATCAGATCCAAAAAGGCCTCTCATTACAGTTATACAGGTATTTTAACTGCATGTATTTCTCATCATGATATATATCATATTATATGTATTTATTTATCTTTCATTAAATGAGAAACTAAATTTTCTTGAATATATTTTTTTGCTCTTTATTGCTTGATTCTATGAATAATGGTTATTCTTTCTTTTATCAATCTCCTTAGAAAAGTTAGCTTCAATTTAAATGGTGGAAAATTTATATTTCCCTTTAATTCAGTTTTTGTAAACAATAGTATACTTTGATGGTGTTCCCAAACATTCAGAAGCTATTTATGAATTACCAAAGATTTTAGTAATTACCAATATTTATTTATATAAAATATTTAATTACATAAATGAAGAAAGCTTCAACATACCCTAGTATACGCAATTTGTTTTGTTAGAGTGATGGAAAACATCAATTAACACTCTTTCAGTTGTTTTATCTAACCATGTTATGGATTTTTGTAGCTTGTTTTTGATTTATATGTCTTATAATAATTCTTATGGGTAAGTGAAATGTGACTGCTAATTTTTAGGGAAGCCAACTATTTATCCCTGTTGATTTGTGTGATTACAAATTTATGACAAAATCAAGGATAAAATGAAATATAGTTTATGTTTCTTGTTTTATTTTTCAGGACCATGGTCGTTTGGATGGCATAGAGAGGGTTTTGTTTGGCTCTGGTTTGAGATTTTGGCTCCACAAGCTTTTATTTTTGGATGCAATTTCCTATTTGAGTCATGGCCAGTTAAGTGTATCCCTAACCAGGCATTTTTTGGTTGATATTGATGACATATTTGTTGGGGAGAGAGGCACTCGACTGACTAGAGATGACGTTCAGGTAAGATTGTATTTCATTTGTCATCTTCTGAAAATAATTTTGAATTTGTTATGAATGCCGTAAGCCTCAATATGAATCATATGATCAATTGATAATTCTATAGATCTGGTTTCATGATTTTAAAAATTTTAACATTCCTATTTCACAGGCATTATTGGCAACTCAGAAAAGATTGCAGCAAATGGTACCAGGATTCAGGTTCAACCTGGGTTTTTCCGGGAAGTACTTTCATCATGGCACAGCTGAAGAGAATTTAGGAGATGACATGCTTTTGGGTAAGCTTTCTTGTTAATAGTTTAGTAATTTATGACCATGTAATGGTTAAGAACTTCTCTCTATTCATATTTCAATTTAATTTCAATTTGACTATACGTGCCAAGCATCAAATTAACCAATCAGAAGTAATATTTAAATAAATTAATTTCTGTTTTTAATTGAAATATTTTTATTTCATGACAGAAATGATAACATTAAATTGTAATTTTTAATTTAAACATTCCAATAATATCACACTAAACGATACAGATTCAGGGTTAATTTTGTGTTAGTTATTAACTATTAAAAACTCCATGGTAAAGAAACTTTTACTAGACCACTATTTATTTCAGAAAAAACATGAACAAGAAGTGTTCTTATTTTGTCACCTGAAGATGTAGCGACGGTACGAAACCTGGGTCTTGTTTTTTCTGAAATAAATAGTGGTCTAGTAAAAGTTTCATTTCCATGTATTTTTGAATATCACACTAATTGAGAAATTTTTAATTTATAATAATTGTTGGCATTAAAAGCTAATGTGAAGGTGTTTATGGAAAAGTCTAAACTGAAAACAGATTACTAGGTGAATATAATTTTCCATATTATAACCTAACTTAAATGTTACAATATTTCTTTTCAGAAAATGCTGACCAATTTTTATGGTTTGGACATATGTGGAATCATCAACAACCTCACCTCTATGATAACATAACTCAGCTTGAGATTGACATGACATTAAATAGGAACTTTGCAAAGGTTTGATTTCTTAATATTTTCTAACTTTCCATATACATAATGCATTCATGGAGATCCATAGCTTGATCTATTGGTTAATGATTGACTCTTCAAAACGTTTTACTTAATATTAATAGCTTTTATGGGCCCTAAAGTTTAGTTAACCATAGATTTTTAAAATCGTATCAGTAGGTTAATTTCAGTACATATCTTGTGGACTTTTTTGAGTGCATATCCTTATTTTTAGAGAGCTAAAATAAATATAATTTATTATAGCATGTTTATTATTCTTTAGGAGCACGGCATTCCTGTAGATTCTGGCTATTCTATAGCCCCTCACCACTCTGGAGTTTATCCAGTGCATGAGCCACTTTACGAAGCATGGAAGCGCGTTTGGGGAGTCAGAGCTACTTCAACAGAAGAATATCCTCATCTCAGACCTGCCAGATTAAGAAGAGGATTCATTCACCGAAATATCATGGTATGTTAATTTGAAATCTCTAGAAATTTGCCTGAAATGAAGAGTTAACTGTGAAAAATATGTTCATAGATGCCTTAATTCAAATTAATACATTTTTACTTTCTCCATATACGAAGTATAGAGAAAGTATTGTTTTCATGAAAAAATTCGACTTCGAGATTTCAACGGAAATACATGTTTTGGGGTCCCTAGAACACGTTTTGACTATTTTCGGAATGATGTCTGTGTGTATGTGTGTGTGTGTGTGTGTGTGTGTCTGTATGTGTGTGTGTGTTTGTGGGCGCTCTAACGTAAAAACTGTTGGTCATATCAATACCAAACTTCATATATAGTACTGTTTTGTGTGCTGTCAGAGTTGATTAGTTTTTGGAGTAAATCGGTAGACCGGAAGTCGAGCTTCATTCATTAAAGCTCATTTCCGGTTTTCAAAATATCTCCCTTAATATGATATATACCTGTATTGTATTACTTATAAATGTTTTAGATAATGTAATTTACTATAACTTTTGTATTTAACATATTTTTGCATCACCGGTTGATTAGGAGTTATTCGTGAAATACCGATAAACCGGAAGTAGCTGTTATGTACTTTGTGGGCGCTCTAACTTAAAAACTATTCATTGTATCAACACCAAATTTCATATATAGTTTTTTGGTTAGTTTTTTTAGAGTTGATTAGTTTTTGGAGTAAATTAGTTAACCGGAAGTCGAACTTCATTCTTCAAAGCTCATTTCCGGTTTTCAAAATATCTCCATAAATATGATATTTAGATATATACTATTATTTATAGAAGTTTTAGAAAATGTAATTTACTATAACTTTTGGTTGAAATATATTTTTGTATCACTGATTGTGTAGGAGTTATTCATTAAATACTGATAAACCGGAAGTTGCTGATTATGTACTTTGTGGGCGCTCTGGGTTCTATGGGCGAAAGGCCAATTTCATCGTTTTTTATCGATCATGTCCCGTAAAACATTATTTATCATGTTTTTGGGGTCAAAGATAATATATAATATTAATAACTCATATTCCAAGTTTAGATGGAATATAGAGTTCGAAATTACTGCGGTAAATAAATATTTACATCTCATATATATGGAGAAAGTCATGTGCTGGCCACATCAGATTTTTCCTCATGCAGTTATGCGTAGGATTATATTTGTAACCCATTGAAAATTTTGGTAAATTTATTGAAATGATAATTGACAAGTTAACTGACAGTGTATTTGATCAGTCTTAGAAGTCAAATTATTTCATATTGATGTTGCTGAGAAGGCTTAAGGTTACACAAAAATATCCTGTTTATTTGTCCAATTCAGATTGATTTTGTTTTCTTTAGTATCAGTATATATCATCTAATTGTTTTTGTGGCTAATTACAAAAGCAGTGAATGACTTATGGAGTCATATTTCGTATAAGTTGAGAGTGTGATTCATAATATATTATATTTATAAATATATTATATTTATAAATAGTTTTTGAAAGAAATTTCACAAAACAGAGAATACTTAAGTATATTTACATATTAGTATCAATATCTCTCAGCAGTTTTTGTGTGTTATAATATCATATTTACTTGAAAATAATGTGCCATCAACTGTAAGGCACTCCCCAAAATTTGAGTGTTGAAAATTGAAAAATCATTTGCAGGCAAAAGTAATGAAGTAGTGCTCACCTTAAGACATGCAGTTACACCATTTGCAGCACTGTATATACGTTTACTATGCACATATATGATTCTGTACACGTATATTTATACAATTATACACTGTATTGGAAACACCAGTTGTCAGGTACACCAAGAGTCATGAGTAAAAGCGCACAGTAACAATTCTAAATTCTTTTAAAAAGTTCGATAGGCTAGCCAATTCTCTTTCAATTAAAAACTGGCGGCCTACAGTTTAGCCTATAGTAGCTCCAGCAGACAAAATGTTGATACCACATTGGTGGAATGTTTGACGAGTTATATGGAAGCAGGGTGAGCGGTGGATTTGGCTGGCCCTGCGCTATAGGACATGTGCATGAGTAGTACTTGTATTATGCCCGAATCTAGTGTGCCATCAATTCTAACGTGCACACTGCTTTTAGCTATAAAAAGACCCAAAAGGGTGAGTGTTATTTTCAAGTAAGTACAGTACTTCTTAGTCTAAAAGATTATTATTGCTTTTTCAATATTCCCTTGACAATGGTCTTATTCTCATCTCTGTCATAGGTGCTTCCAAGGCAGACTTGTGGTCTTTTTACTCACACCATCTTGATAGAAAGGTATCCTGGTGGGAGGGCCAAGTTGGATGAAGCCATTCAAGGAGGAGAGTTGTTTCAAACCCTAGCATTTAATCCTATCAATGTCTTCATGACACACATGTCAAATTATGGTAATGACAGGCTTGCATTATACACTTTTGAGTCTGTTGTGAAATTCTTACGGTGCTGGACCAATCTACGACTCACGAGTGCTCCCCCACTTCAGCTCGGTGAAAAATACTTCCAAATGTACCCTGAGGAAGCTGATCCTGTCTGGGGGGTAAGTAAACTTATTGACACTTTCCTCACATTTGTGTCTTCACTCATAATTTTTCCCCCTAATTTAAATGTTTAAGTTTAACTTATAGGATAGACTTTTCCATTTTAAAAAATTGCAGTTTATGCTCTGTTAGTGTAGAAATTAGAATGTTTACTATAAATTACTTTTAGGGGTGCCAAGTATTCCAGTGCCCATTCATTTGAATACACTTTTTAATTGTTAAGTTCATATGTTTACTAATTCATTAAGAAGGAAACATTGCTTACTCCTGTGTACTGAATTGATAAAAGTTATTTTCTAGATACTGCTTTCTCATTTTGCTTGGGAAAATAATTCCAGAAATTAAGTAGCTTGCTTTTAATTTAATAGCCAAGCAAACTAAGACAATGTTTGATTTTTGTCAAAATAATCCTTTGTTAACATATACTCACAATTTATTGTGATTGGTTTTATAACCAGCTTCAAAGTGATCAAATAATATCAATAAGTCACAAATTCTGTGGAATAGTCTGATGATTTGGTTGTATTGATTATTATTTTACTATTCCTATTTTTCAACCTTCTTTAGAATCCATGTGAAGATGCACGCCATAAGCGAATATGGTCTTCAAATAAAACCTGTGAGCAGCTGCCTAGATTCCTAGTAATAGGTCCTCAAAAGACAGGGACAACTGCATTGTATACATTTCTATCAATGCATCCTGATATTTCATCAAATTTTCCTTCCCCGGATACCTTTGAGGAAATTCAGTTCTTCAATGGAAAGAATTATTACCGTGGATTGGACTGGTAAGTTATGTCTATCGTCATATTGGTTTCTTATGAAAGTTACCATCAAAATGTGCATTAGGGTGTATCACCAAAAACTTTTTTTCGAAATTCAAAATTTCAAGTCAATGAAAAGTTGTCTCTATAGTCACATATTTACCCAAAAAAATTTTAGTCGAATTGAAAAATATTTAGGTCTCTCGCAACAAGCCCGAAGCTTGATTTTGCTGTCAAAAACTTAGATTATCATTTTTCAAACATAAATACAAATTAAATTTTTGTTTTCGTGAACAGTAATGTAAAGTTTAGAAAGTTAATGAACTGTATAAAAAATTATATTTGTCATGTAACATTTACTCCTCCAGGATTAGCAGTAATGATATCATTTTTTTGCAAAATTAATGTCTTAATTGTTGATCATTTCATTCACTTCTAGTCTACTTTTTCTTTTAGAAATTTCTTAAAACTATACAAATCAAAATTATTCCAAATAATGAAATTTTTTATACTGTTAAACATTCTAAACTATACATTTTTGCACTTGAAAACAAAAGTTTGCTTTGTACTCATCTTTTAAAAAAATCTTTGTTTTTGACGACAAAAATTATACTTTAAGCCCGTTGCGGGAGACGTAAATATATTTCAATTCAACAAAATTTTTGGGTAAATATGTGACCATAGAGACAACCTTTTTATCGATTTGAAATTTTGAATTTCGAAAAAAAGTTTCTTGTGATACACCCTAATGTGCATTTATTATGTGATATTCCAAAATCATCTGTATATCATGTATAATATCTTGCTAAAAGTATGTAATATTTCCAAACTTCTAAAACTTGAAATATATGTCTTCTTATAGCCTTAAGACCAGCACACTTTCATAATCTGTTTCATGCTTGTAAAATTTACCATAAATATTAATTTTCTTTTAAATATTTAATTTAATACTAAAATTTGATGTTTGTTTTTTATTCACAGGTACATGAGCTTTTTCCCTGTTCCCAAAAATTCAACTGCTCGCTACCTATTTGAAAAAAGTGCCACTTATTTTGATGGAGACTTGGTACCAAAGCGAGTGCATGCCCTGTTACCTCATGCAAAACTTGTAAGTACTCACAGTCATGTAATTTTTCCTAGTTCATTTGATTTATAATTGTTTACTTTTCTCCAGTATAATATCAAATCTTGACATGGTTTACAGGTGACAATATTAATATCTCCTGCACGGCGAGCTTATAGTTGGTATCAACATATGAGAGCTCATGGTGATGCAGTGGCAAAGAATTACACATTTTATGAAGTGGTAACAGCTTCAGACACATCACCAAAGAACTTAAGAGAATTGAGGAATAGGTAAGATGATTTTAATATTATCGATCCAGAAGCCTACATTCAGTGTTGAAAAATTGCTTTTATTTCCCATATTTACTAAAGCTACATGTATTCAACAGTAAGTTAAAACCTTTGCTGGGATGTGAAAAAGTCATTATGAAATTTGTGAGAAACTAAAATCAATTTGAACCCTGCATTTTCTCAAAGAAATTGTTGATATATTATTTGCACTTTTGTACCCTCATCAATCAGTTATGCTTTTGGCATTCAGTTTCTTGCAATGCTGTAAGCTCACTTACATTGGGCTGAATTTCTTTCTTAGAGCCAGGCAACCATCTTCCAAAAATGTGATATTTTACTATAATAATTAAAAATAATCCTGGATCTCTAGCAATTTCTTATTTTGTGATAAATGTTTGAAATTAACAGAGAATTTTGATAATTATGATGGAAGGCCACTGATGGTTGAAATATAGAATGAACGAAGCACCAAAAACCATCAAATAATGTAAATAAGATGGTACTGCATATTTGCTTCCATTGATAGCATAATTTATGTTCTTTGATGGTTTTTGGAGCTTTGTTCATTCAATTGAGTTTTTTGAAGCTAACGATGATATTTTTGTTCGGTGAAGGTGCTTGAATCCAGGAAGATATTCTCAACATCTTGAAAGGTGGCTCTCATACTTTCCACCCCAGCAACTGCATATAATTGATGGTGATACGTTACGTTCAAATCCTGTGGAGGTGATGAATGACCTTCAGCGCTTTCTTAAAATAGTGCCACCCTTTGACTATTCAGCACACCTCAGGTAAGTTTAGAAAAGGTTCTAAAGCTTTGAGATTGGGACTGATGGCTTTTCTTACACCCAACTTTTCATCTTATAAAGTTTTAAAGAAAGAGAAAGTTAAAAAAAAGTGATTGCATTCACCCTTATCTTGTTGTTAGGGTGCTTTTCCCAAAAGTAAGGTGTCCATATATATTTTTAAATAAAAAAAATTTACATAGATAAATTGCGTATATATTTATTATTTTTAACATAGTTGTCATTTACTTGGATGCAATTTTCATGTTGTACTAGAAGTTTTTTATTCCCTCTGCATAAAAACTTGGTTCTATGAAAACTGAGGACGTTAGTTTGATGATTGTATTAATGGAACGACTATGCACAAAGTAAAATTAAATTTTTAACCAGCCCAACGCAATCAGTAATTGGCTAAAAGACAACCACTCAATTGTTTCATCTATCAAAATTTAATATTACTTTATGCATAGTCATTCAATTAGTACTGTCTGCTGTCATTGCACTCAGTTTCTCAGTTTTCTTAGTGCTCAGTAGTTGTAGCACTCAATTGTCCATGCTCAGTTGTGACACGCTCAATCGTTGTACGCTCAGTTGTCCAGTCAAGTAAAAACTCACTGCTAGCTCTTTTACCAGGTACTCAGTGACTGATTTTTTCACTTCCTCATCTGTACCTATCCTTCTTATTCCATGTTTCTTCAGAGTAGAACAAGTGAAAGTGTGACGGGGCTGGGTCTGGGCTAAATGGGGGTTTGATTAAGACATCCCAACCAAACTGATCCAAATGGCTTTGGTGTCACAGGCAACATGTGGCCAAGTGTTGTCATACAGAAAGCAAATTCCTTTATGCCTTGTCTTCAATCTTAAAATGCTCTGCGTAGTTTTTTTAGGTGTCTCAGAGTAAGAGGCTGCATAGATTGTGGTTCAGGTAGGCATAAACTCAATGAGAAGAACCCTTTTTCAGTCCCAAAATACTGTTGCCAATATTTTTTGAGTAGATTGCGTCACTGATTCATCATGAACTTTCATTCAAGCTTCAGAAAATTCTCTAAACCACTTCCTCACATTTTTTGCAGACATACAGTAGCATGGATACTTTCAATCTCCTTCAATTTTTGTTGAATAACATGAATGTAAGTCTGTTTTTAACCCTTTGAATTGAAGAAACAAATAATCGAGCAGAGTGCACACTAAGTATGGGAAGGGAGGTGGCAGCAGCAGAGTTGGAAGTAGCCATCGCGAATGAGCATCATAAACAAACTAAACATCTCATCTGGTCAGATATGTGATACCCAGGGAAAAGGGAAAAGCCAAGCTTTATAGCTGTATTGTCAAATTTGGAAAAAAATATTTCATTCATGGGCTAGACGCTTAAAGACCTTACTTTTGGGAAAAACCTCGTATTTGTAAATCTGATGATGATTGTAAAATTCAACTTTCTTATTGTCCTTCAATTTATATCTTTTCTCCTGGTTAATACCTATTTCTTTATTATTGCTAGATATGATCCAAAGAAAGGATTCTTCTGCCAGGTGACCAATGGAGATCATACTAAATGCTTAGGAAGGAGCAAAGGTAGGCAGTATCCTCCAATGGATGATAGGACATTTAAACTGCTGCAGGTAAGCATCTCACTTATACACTTTCTATCCTTCTCCTTTCTTACTATTTCATCAGAATTCTATTAGATGTGGAAAATATAGAAAAGTAATTTCATGTTTTATCACAAAGCTTATGAGATGGACAGAAAAAAGTCGACTAAATATGCTAATCTTTTGGCCAAGTATACATGTGATCGCTGATGTAAAAATAACTCTTTTCTATCTATTTAATTTATTTCCTCAAATAGATTGGAGAAAAGACAATATACGTATTTCTTTCTATTTTTATTTTCCAAATTTCAACATGTTTTTTTTATAGATTCTTTCTAAACAAAATATTGAAATAATAGATATTTAATGTATATCCTCTTATCGATTCTTTGAAACTATTTTCTCCATAAATATAAACTTAAAGAACAATACTTTTGAAAAACTGCAACTCACTTACAACAACTTAAGCTAAATGTAGTCACAGTCAAGAGAAATGTTTACTTATGGTAAAAATTTCAAGTAGTGAGTGGCTATGAAAATTTAACTGAATAACGTAGCTAAGTAAATGATATAAAATGATGTATCTATTATATATAGACGTTTCTCCGGATATACCTATATCACCCTACCTATATAACACCCACTCATTCATTCATTCATAGGGGATCAAAATTCTAACCATGTTCTAGAAGTGGCACTGACTTGAAATTTTTACTAAGTACTGGCCATAATGTGTAACCACCAGAAAAAAGGCGATTTTGAACCTCAGTGTCATGGGTTTGATTCCAGAAGGCCCCTAATTCCCGTTTTTCCCATAAAGATGCATTTCCGGGATTTTCGAAAATATTTTTGAGGCACTTCCCGGAAAAGTAGAAATTCCAGGTATTGCTGCAGGCTGTGTATATCCGACGAAAACCATTAAGACATTATCGATGATTTTCCTTGGTTCGACGCTAGGTCAGGGCAAATATACTCCCATTTAATTTACATTGCGATTTTTAAATTTTTTTAAAGATCACTTCCCGATAAGATGGAAACTTGAAACTCGGCATGTAGATAGAGATCATAAATATCTTTTATGTACGTTGTTGAACGTTCCGCTGGTTGTCCTTGGTTCGATTCCAGAAAGCCATTTACATTCCTCAATGCATTTCTTATGGAGATAACCGAAACAAATTTTAGGTACTTCCCGGCATGATATCGACTTCTTACTTTGCATGAGATAAGATCAAGTCCTAACAAGTCATACTGTGCATTCTCAGCTGCCAATATGTCCTGGGTTCGACACCAGGTGTCTCTACAATCAGTAGTTGATCCGATTTTTAAGAATTATTTTGAACCCCTTCCCAATACTGTAGAAACTTGAATAAAACGTGTTTTAGATTTCATTGATCGCCCTTGGTTCGATCCCAGGAAGCCATTTACATTATCCCATGCAATTGTATGAGGATAACGAATTCATAATTTTTTACCTTCCTGGTAAGATATCGACTTCAAAATTTTAATTAAATAAACTTAATATCTTCCAGGGTGAAATTAGCGTTGTCAATCTGCTTGCAGTATGCAAGCTACATTTTCCTCGTATAGTATAGTATATAGTAGATGATATCTACTAATTTCTAATTACTGTAACCTTTTTCTTTCAGCAATTCTACCTCTCACATAATACTGCCCTTGTAAAGCTTCTAAAGCGTCTTGGATCAAGGCATGTTCCCCAGTGGTTAAAAGATGACCTCAGTGATACAGTGGTGGCACCTTGAACAATGCCATTTCAGTAAATAATTTGTAAAGTCTTAACAGAAACAATACTTTGAAAGGTATTAGAATCTGAATCTGAGCAGAATCCTTTCAACTCAGTGGCTCTTGTCTATCTATTATCAGATGTAGAGCAAATTCATAAACCTATGGAAACATCTGTAAAGCAATTCATTTTGTTCTCATCAAACAAAATATTTGGCTAGCAATATTCTGAAAGAGGTAATTCTGCATGGCTGAATGGGGACAAATTGTACTCTCTGTATTTAAAGCAACGGCTATGAGAATTTCAGTTTATTCAGCTCTGTTCATTTGATGACAAGTCCCTTATACAGTTGCACTAGTCAGGACTATGTTTTATAAAACCTGTGCCCAAAACTTGAAGTTACAAGGTGAACTAGTCGTCCAACTGGCTCAAGATTGAAAAAGTGTATTGAATGAAAGAACATTTAATTGCATCTTGTATTCCCGAATGTACATTTACATGTCATCTAACTCCATATGTATAGCCATTTGCCTCTTCATATTTGCCTTTGATGGACAGCAGATATTCATATAGAAAAGAAGAGGCTACTAAATGTGGGCTGTGTGTGGTAAAATGATAGAGCTATAGTGATTTGCCTTCAAGTGTATATAATGAAAAAATGCAGATATGGTGCAGACCTTATGAGTGTGTGCACAAGTGAAAGTGAATCAATACGTGTGCTTATGGGACAGGTGGAATGCAGAATCAATTGGTGAAGCTGTGTTATTGCTCATAGATGAAAAAATGCATTGAGGAGGGAGAAATAGTGGCAGCTTCACTAGTCAACAGGATTGAAATGTGCAAAAGATTTTATATCAATAGTGATGAGGGGATTTGAGTTCCCTTTTTATTATAGTGATGGAAAATGTGTGTAGAGAGTGCAGCAGTTGGACTTTACCCACTGGAAAGTGGTTAAGAATGCTGGAGATTTTTTATGTCTGTTATTGAACGTTGGAGGAATCAGACCACATCTGCTGAAGGGAAACACACTGCAAGAATTTTTTTTTCTCATTCCAAATTCACATCACATTTTATATATGTTTATCATTGCTGTGTGTCATTAATGGAAAAAAAATCATGTTTCTCAAGACTCTGCTGTTACTTAACAAATCATTGTGAAAGATAAGGTAAGCTTAATATTTCTTGGATTCCCTCCTCTCAGCCTCATTCTCTTAGATTCTATTATTTTCACGTTTCCTTTCAGTTAGCATTTGTAGTGAGAGGGTTTACTCCCTCTCGTATATAAATTATTTAATTGCTATTATCATCCATGTGACAGAGACAAGTTTTCATTGGTTTCAGTTTTATTGAAGTTTGGAAACATATGTTTTAGAGGATTGATACAGCAATTTAAATATGGTGTTATCAGATCTCATACAATGTACCTTGTCTGCAATATAAGATTATTTCATCTTTGCCATGTTTTAAATTGCACATCGAAACTTTTAAAAGTTTATATTTATCTCATTTGTAAATTCATTTCCTTTTGAAGTTGATGAAAGAGTACAGAAGTTTTGTGAAAATACATGTTTGCAGTACTGTTCAGTTTTGAAATTTTTATTCCAAGGCATGATAACTTTCCTTACAAGTTATCTACGTGTAAGCTGACAGTAATTAGAAATTGATTCAAACCAACTTCATTTCAAACTTAAAAACAGTTAAATTGACTACATGGCTCTGCATATGCATAAAGAAATGTATGTACATGAACGGTTAATGAAAGTAACTGACAATAACCAACTGAGAGGATGGGTGAGTGGACCAGCGTTGGAAAGGCTGCCCTTCACTTTGAATTTAATCACTGATATCATGAGAAGGAGATGTTTCTCCATCAATTGATGTTTTAAATAAAGCAGCTGTAGTGTTGGAAGGTTTGTGTTTGTTGAAAATCTGTAATAAAAATCCTGCTTTCTTAATTTTCATTTGTTGTAACTTCCCTTACAATCAAAATTTACCTCAAAAGCAAATTTTTACTTAGACTGCAGAAAATTTTTACCGATACAGTTATTTTGATTCATTCGATATTTTTAAGTTGGTGGGTAAGCTAATAACTATAGCTCTGTATCCAGGTATAAATATAGTATATGTAGGAAAAGGAGTTTTGTTTAGAAAGTGGATACCACTTGTTTCCTTCACATTTTTTTGTAAACATTTGTTATTTCATTATCTCAATGATTAACTTTTGCTCTTGGAACTTATTTTGTTGCCCATGTAACCAATATCAAATTCTTTATTTTTCTTACTCATTGATGGTATTTCACTTTTATTGAGATAGCCATTGTATTGTAATGTCATTGGTTTGATGGAATTATTCAGAAGAGTTCTCAGTATACAAACTGCTTAGCTCCTTAAGAGTAGAGGCATTCTGTTTGCCTGTTGCATGCTTGTTGTCATCTTCGCACTACAAGGATTTTCCTATGGGAAAGAATTACTATCTTGTATACACAATCAAGATATACATACATATGTTAATGGAAGTAGAAGCAAAGCTTCTATGTATACTATATTGCTCTTTTTGGCCCATAACTGCAAAGTGTCAGACCCTTCATCAGGCTTCAGACCCATAATCAGCAACTGGTGGATAAAATGAAGAAGTTTTCAATGTAAATGAAGAATGAATGCAATTCTACATTTCCTGATCAGGAAGCCTGAGGAAACGTTATGTCATTTATTGGCTAAAAAGATGCGTACCCTTTTTGGAAATGAATGACTCTCTAAGGTGTTAAAGTCAATTATGGAGTTTTTGGAATACCCTCCTTATCTCAGTAAAAAAGATTTCAAGACTGACCAAAATTGAACTTTTTCCAGTCACTTCTGTGAAGTATGGTATTAAAATAAAATTTTGGTACCTCAAACAAAAGTCTCATACTAACCAGTTCAATGTTCAAAATTTTGGCAGCTGTTGCAGTTGGCATATTATTCAAATTCAGTCTATTATTACTATCTCAGGTCTATTATTACTATCTCAGGTCTATTGAAAATAATAGGTGCTAGGATTAAAATGACAATACTGCATATTACTTGAGCTATTCTTCTTTTGAATTCAGCATAAATCATAAGCATGGCTGGGCAATAATTCATTTCATTTTGGAAAACTTTTGGATCACTTACTTTATGGACCATAGATGGATCATTCCCTGTGTTGAAGATTTTGGATAATCCCAGGGCTGTAACTATCCTTTAGGATAATTATTCTAGAATCCCTGTGACTGAACATCTCACGGATGCTGGTATTACACCATTGTGGTTGTTTAGGTAAGTGACTGCTCACACTGGATTTGGTACTGCCATCATAATTATTTATTATTAGTATCATTTAGCATAATTTGAATACAATATTACATTCTTATTTTTATATGTTAAGATGTCATTTCATTTCCCAAAGTTTTGAAATTTGGCATTCAAATTTGGTTTCTCATAAATGTTATAGGGAGTTTAATTCTGTAGCTAATAGTTGTTGAGACAATTTTTATAATTTTAGAAACTATAAATTTTTCATGTTGAAAGTCAAATAAATTGCATGATTTGATCCAAAATTGCATATTTCATTGGATAGTGTTTCAAACAATCAGTAAATTTATTCCTTGGAGAGAGGCCATAGAGTTTTGCAGGAATGGAGAACTTTTTGTCGAAAGAGTGTGTTTTAAAGCAAAGTTCACGCCAATGTGTTAGTTAACCATATCAAGAGATGCTAGTTATCTATCCTATTACTTCAAATATGGGCCTAAAACATCATTATCGATGAAATTCATTATTAATCAACATAGCTCATCAATAGTATTAATTAAGTATTTGCAGAAAATAATTTTTGAGCTAAAACGCTTTAAGTGAAAAATATATGATAATAATAATCGTCTTTATTTGGGTGAGATTGAGACTTAAAGCCTCTTCTTCCATCTAACCCTTCATCATTAATTATGGATTAATTAAATTTAAGATATTAAGAAAGATAAACAATTAGAATAATGGTGGTTGTGAAAAACCTAAGAGATTCTTCTAGATTCTAAGAGGAGGAGAAAATATTCACAGCAGAATGCCCACAAATAAGGGGGTTATTAAAAACCTGCACAATCCTACCTTTAGTAATAAAAATAAGAACATGACAAAATAAAGAATTGCATGCAATACATCCTGATTCAGTGAACCTTTTTAGAAATTGGCTCTTGGAACTTGGTAAAATAGTTCATGGATTGCAGTTTTTTCATAACAAAATCTGGTAATGCTTGTTACTTATGTAACTATTATTGTATCATGTTACTGCATATCATATGCAATCTATTATATATAGATGCTTCTCCGGATTCATTCATGTATATACCTAGATAGATAGATAGATAGGATACTAATTCACAGCTTAAACCACAAG
The DNA here is from genome assembly GCA_947579665.1 of Sympetrum striolatum. NCBI lineage: Eukaryota > Metazoa > Arthropoda > Insecta > Odonata > Libellulidae > Sympetrum > Sympetrum striolatum. Next base: position 85,339,466 of record OX388346.1, read on the forward strand.
CGTGATTTACTTGAAATTTTTACGACGTATTGGCCATAACGTGTAACCGCCAGAAAAAATGTGATTTTGAACCTCAGTGTCATAGGTTCGATTCCAGAGGGCCCCAAAGTCCCGATTTTTCCCGTTTAAATGCATTGCTTTGATTTTCGGGAATTTTTAAAAAATACTTGCCGGATAGGTAGAGAATCAAAACTCAAGGAGCCTATATATATGGTCATGATCTATCGAAAACATAAATGAATTTTACTGAAAATATCCTGGGTTTGATGCTAGGTCGAGGCAAAAATCAGCCGTTTAAAATGCATTGTGGCGATTTTTAAGATTTTTTTTTGACCCCTTCCCGATGGTATGCAAACTTGAAATTCGGCATGGGTTTAGATATCATAAATATATTTCATAATCAAATTTTACACATTCGCTGATGGTCCTTGGTTCGATCCCAGAGAGCCATTTACATTCCTCAATGCATTTCTTATGGAGATAAAAGAAAAAAGTTTTAGGTACTTCCCGGCATGATATCGACTTTAAACTTTGTATGAAATAAGATGAAGTCCTAATAAGTCATACTGTGCATTCACAGCTGCCAATATGTCCTGGGTTCGACACCAGGCGTCTCTACAATCAGTAAATTATCCGATTTTTAAGAATTAATTTAAACCCCTTCCCAATAATATTAAAACATGAAATTAGGCATATAGATAGAGAACATAGATACATTTCAAAAACATGTTTTAGATTTCCTAGATCGTCCTTGGTTCGAATCCAGAGAGCCATTTACATTATTGAAAAGTAGGACGTCGTTTGAGGCAGTTGGAGCCAATATTTCTCCTTGAATTTTTACACATGAAAGAGATAGTGATTTTCTGTTGTGCTGCATAGTAGGTTTACCAGGAAGGCCTTGGTTCGATGCCAGACGGTTAATTTGCAGCGAATTTTAAGAATATTTTCAATCCCTTTTTTTTCTTTTGAGGGCCGTCCCGATATGATGCCGACATGAAATTAGTGTTGTCAATCTGCTTGCAGTATGCAAGCTACATTTTACTCGTATTTCATACGCATAAGGTATATGCAATCAATGTGTGTAAAGTAATGTATGTTATAAGTAGATATTCATTTACTTATTTTTTTGAATCTGCATAAGAATTTTAGCTCTAATCTTGAATGTTGCCTCCAGGCCTACTTCATAACTGTACGTTACATTTAGTATAACACTCATGAAAAACAGGAGGGAAATGGTAATTTACTAATAATAATAAAATATTTTATGTTTTAGATTGAAGATCAAACATTTAAGAGATGCCCAGCTGCACTGGCATGTAAGAGGTGCAAAAGCAGACCCTATACACATGATAAAATTGCAGAAATGCTTGGAGATATTTGCATTTCATTTGGTCTCTCTCCTAGAAAGATTGTTTCCTCAATAACTGATAATGGTGCAAATTTTTCCAAAGCTTTTAAAATGTTTGGGGTTGATTTCAAAATGCCATGCTGTGACAATGAAGTGATTTCTATGAAGAGAGTGATGAAAAATCCTCCATCTCTCTTACATCTCAGCATATGAATGAGGTAGTTGAAGAAATAAGTCTACCTCACATTTACATCACATTAGGTGTGCTTCACACACATTAAATTTGTTAGCAACCTCTGATACAAAATAATAATGGCATCTCCATCATTGTCACGTGTGCATCATACAGCCTTGGGGAAATGCACATTTTTGTGGAATGCATCTGTGCAGCCACATCATACTAAAAAGATATTTTGTTTTGGGACAGAAACTTAGTTAACCTGGTGTTACAAGATGGAACTCTTTGTATGATGCTATTGAAGCACAAAGATAAGTTACCAGTTGTTTTTAATGTCCTTGAGGCCAAGGTCCAAATTAAATAAGCTGAACTGAAGTACCTACACAAATACTATAAAGTCATGATGCCTATTGCCGTGTGCATTGACAAACTTCAAGGAGATGAATGCTTATCTGGTTTGCAGCTGCCTTCTTTGTTTGTAATCAAAGGAATGTTGGAGGTGGTGGAAAAATAGGTTTTCCACTATTGTGCTCCTTTGGTGACAGGTCTCAAATTGAACCTGGAGAAGAGGTTTGTTTCTTCAATCAAAGGGCTAAAAACAGTCTTACATTCATGTTTTTCAGCAAAAAGTCTGTCTTAGCTCTGAAGTCAATGATGCCATTTTGGCATCTAGTGCTCATCCTTTTTTAAATTGAGGTTGATTCCTAATGGCCAAGAGGGACTTCGAGCATATGTGCAGCAAAAAAAGTTAATGAAATAGAAATTTTGAGATTTTTTGGTGACAAATGAAAGTGCTTGTCAATCTTAAGTAAATATCCAATAGTTAAAAAACTATTCATCCAGTACAACACAACCCCCACATCTTGTGCTCCTGTGGAGATGTTATTTTCATATGCAGGTTTCAATCATAACTGCTAAAGGCATAATTTGTCTGACACAATGTTTGAGATCTTGTTGTTAAAAGGAAATGAAGCTTTTTTATAAATGGAATTGAGGTTAAGTACAAACATCTAAATGAATTGAATGAGCTGTTATTCATGGTTTTCAAATATTTTCCAGGGCGTAAATAATCTTGCACCCGCAAGCTATAATTTTTGCAAATATTTAGTAAATATACTTGAGCTGCTCAATGCTAATCAAAGAATTGAATTTGCAACAATTTTCATTCAATAGAAATCAAGAGTTTTTACTTTTTTGTAATGTATTTTGTATTTTAAACATGTATTTTTAAATTACTTTTCTATTTTTTATCCAAAATACATTTTTCAGAGCATTTTGAACTTTGTACTTCAATTACAATTTTTGAGGGTAGTTTGTATTTAGTATCTAAAATACAATTGGAATGTATTTTGCCAATCTCTGCCAGTAATGAAGGTATATATTAGGGCCAATTATGTTCTCATTTCTTCTCTCTATTTTGCTTTGCATGATCAGCTCATTAAATTTTCTTGAAAAAGGCATGTTTAGTTGATTTAGTTTGCTGAAAATGAAAGAGAAACCTAATCTACTAAAAGAATGTTATATTCCATGTAGCCCATTTTTTCATATGCAACTTTGCATGGATCTAGGGATGCACATAGTCACAAATTATAGCAATATCTTCTTCGTCAAAGTAAAAATTGTTCACAAAAAATGTATATCGGTAGGTGAGAGCTTTCTCTACTAAATGTCTTTATTTGGATGAATTGCTCAAAAAAATCAAAAGGACTTGGTTTTAGGAATTCAGCAACAGAAGTAAATTTTTTCTATGGTCCTGTTGAACATATCCTCGTAAGATGTATTTGTTAAGGTGTGGATCGAAAATTATAAATCTGACACTTCATTGTAATAACTTGGGCTTTATTGCCAACAAAACAAATTAACGAAGTAATAGTGAGTTCACATAAGCAATCACTCGCGCTCACTTGCGTATGTGCAGCAATAGGGTCACATGCACAATAGTGAATGTACAACATATTCGATATATATTCAACAGTAATTCTCAACAGTATTTTTATTGGTAATTTGTGAACTCATTTTTTATCTTTTTCATAATTTCAAACTTTTCACACACTCTCCTTTTAAAATCATTTGAGGGATTTTGATATTATCGATAAAATTCCGCACAAAACCAACACTTAATTCTACAATTTACAAATTTATTCAGTCTGAAGATGGACCTTAAATACAATACACAATTTCACTAGAATCGATAAACTACACTGAGGATAATTTAAAACGTGCTTTACCACCAGAGGATAAACTAAGAATGAAAATAATGACCTCCTTCATTAAAAACATCTTTCACGCAAATATCTCTTATTGTCAATATTTGGAGTTCTAAGCTTGCAGATTCTTGTACATACAAGGTAACCTGACCGTTCATACAAAATAATCGATTCGTCTGGGTGAGGAGTCTTACTATACTTAACAACGATCTAACATTTTCCAGATTCTGGATGAATGAACTTACAGAAATGAGCTAATCCCGATTTATTTTTGGAACAACAACTTCAAAAATAAGAAAAAAATTCGCAAGGTCAAAAGACTATGTTTCCATGCAATCATCACTTCACTAATTAACTAATTCTTATCGACAAAGAGTGAAACAATCCTAATAATATGAACCAGATATTTTGCGTGAGCAGCCAGCGAAAACTACAATTCTTACATACAAACACCATCACATATGGATTTGAGAAACCTTACTAGTTGCAACGTTATTTCCGGCGGAATTGTCTGCTATCATAGACCAATCGAAGAACGGATTGCGGACGACCCCATTTCAACCTCTAAGTTAAAGACCATATCGCTTAGTGTAGACTACGAAAATGTTTTCCTCGACAATATCTGCCGTTCGAAGGCAGGCTTCTCAAAGGAATGTAAATGTAAGTACATTATGTTCTTCATTATCTCTAATAACTATCGATGTATAAAACTTATTTCTAGTTCTTAAATGGTAGTAAACTTAATTGAATCATAGCCAAACTTTTACAATTTTTCTTAATGCTGCCAGTTTGGAACGTGGTATAGTAACAGTAAAGATGTAGTCGTCAGAATGTTTCCTGATTTTATGGATATGTCTATGGTAATTATCTGTCCAAAAGAAACTAATGTATTTTCTTATAGCAGAGGTGGAGGAGTGATGCTTCTGGATTTTTATCTGCTGCTTAGTAATTGGTGGTTGTTTTTCACAATTATATTTGTATTTTACAGAAAGCTTTGTCCTCCTGGTTTTCTTCTTCAAGGAATACATATGCAACTGAAGCAACGTTCGAAACCAAGGTACAGTGTTCAATTCATTATTGATCAATATGTGACAGCTGAATTTCAGAATTTTAATACCTTTTTTGGATCTCAATTTCAGCCATTCCGCCTGCACAAACTAGATGAAGGTCCTTCCACGTCAGCCACTGTAAACAAGGAAGATGCGATTAGAATGTACAAAGAAATGCAAACGATTCGCCGAATGGAAACATCCGCTGGAAATTTGTACAAGGAGAAGATAATTCGTGGTTTTTGCCACCTTTCTTCTGGACAGGTCAGTTAACGTGAAAAGAATTTGTTGTTAGCCTTATAGGTTATGAGCATTTCTGAAACATTAGTATATTTTAGGAAGCCTGTGCTGTTGGAATGAAAGCAGCCATGAGACCCCAAGACTCCATTATAACTGCCTACAGGTGACTATGTTATTTAATTTGTGATTTCGTTTGATACTAATCCTTTCGAATAAGTTAGTTATGTGCTATGAGGTATAATACCCCTTTTTCTTTCCGTCCCTCTAACATCTCCAGAGCTCATGGTTGGACATATCTTATGGGTGTAGATGTTCTAGGAGTAATGTCAGAACTCACAGGAAGACATTCAGGCTGTGCCAGGGGAAAAGGAGGTTCTATGCACATGTATTCACACAATTTTTATGGTGGCAATGGAATAGTAGGAGCTCAGGTAACAAATCAAGATTAAGCTTACTTAGTTACCTCTCTTATTGTTTGTGTTGTAAAATTCAAATCATATGATATTGTGTTGTTTCCAAAGTTATTTAAAATTACAATTTGCTATTATCATTTAACATTTATTCAATCTTTGCTGATTTTCAGATTCCCTTGGGAGTGGGAATTGCTTTTGCAGCAAAATACTTAGGCACTGGAGGTGTATGTCTTGCACTGTATGGTGATGGAGCTGCAAACCAAGGGCAAGTTTTTGAAGTTTACAACATTGCCAAACTATGGAACTTACCCTGTATATTCATCTGTGAGAACAATGGTTATGGAATGGGCACCAGTGTGGAACGTGCAGCTGCCAGCACAGCTTACTACACTCGTGGAGATTATGTCCCAGGAATTTGGGTAAGATTTTATTTCATTACTGATGTTTTCCAATGAGAAAATACTCAGGAGTTAAACAAATTTCTGTTGTTTAGTGTTTCAAATTGATGTTTTAGTTTTCTTGGGCGGAACTATTCTTCCATTGTTGATAATTAAGGAAGTGGCTTTTAATCTCATGCAAATAAAGTAAAAGTTGAGTGAAAATGCATGTTAATAGCTAGCCTATTATATAGTTTGGATGCATGATTTAGGCTGCTTACCATAGAAAAGTTTAATTAGGTTTTGAATTCCTGAATGAATTAATGGAATCTTAAATTAATACTCATAATAACTTCAGTTATCAATTACCGTATTTTCTGGTAAATAACACGCACCTACTAGATAACACGCATATTAAAAATCTCAACACTGTGAGAAATGTATAGATAACACGCATTTCAAAAATTTCTTCTCTGTGATTTATGTATTGATAACGCGCATTTCAAATTTGTACTTTTTTTCATAAAGGGCTTTAAAGATCGTTATGATGCTGTTTACGCCGCAGCAAAATCATTATAACTACCTTTCTATGCACAAATGAACTAGGAAATAAACAATTTTGAAAGTGGTATCGAAGGTATTTCAATAGTACCTAATTATATTTATTATTGTAAGGCCATGGAAGAAAGAAAAGCAAAAACACGCAAATCGTACACGGCTCAATTTAAGCTGGAAGTTATTCAGTTTGCAAAAGTTAATGGAAATCGTGCAGCAGGGAGTAAATGTAACTGAAGCTAGTGTGAGAGAGTGGCGAAAGAATGAGGAGGTTTTTAAGAAACTGCATAGTGGAAAACGAGTCATGCGCTACAGAAAGTGTTTCTGGCCAACACTCGAAAAAGAACTTAACGACTGAACTACTCGTGAACGATCAAGAGGAATAAGACTATCAACAACTAGAATTTTACTTCAAGCAAAGCAAATTGCACGAGAGAAAAACATAATTGACTTAAAAGCATATCCCTCTTGGGGATTCCGGTTCATGATGAGAAATAATTTAAGTGTTCGTGCCTCGACAAGCATTGGTCAGAAACTACCTGTAGATTGGGGGACCAAGGTGATAGCATTTAGACAGTTTTTGAAAGAGTGCATTTTCGAAGTGGAAGAAATGCATGTGGGTAATATGGATGAGGTCCCAGTAAGTTTTGACCTTCCAACTGCAATGACTGTGAATCTTGAAGGTGCAAAGGAAGTGTCCATTGCTACGACAGGACACGAAAAGTCAAATTTTACAATTGTATTGTGCATAACGTCAGATGGTTGCAAGCTATCTCCTATGGTGATATTTAAGAGGAAAATAATTCCAAAGAGGCGTTTTTCGAAAGACCTTATTGTTACCGCAAATGAAAAAGGATGGGTAAATAAAGAAATGATGAAGACCTGGTTGGATAATGTTTGGAAAAAACGTAAACATGCTTTCTTCAGCCCCAAATCTGTTTTAGTTATGGATGCATGTCGAGCCCATTTAGTGCCCGAAGTAAAGAAATTGGTCAACAAATACTCCTAGGTAGCAATTATACCTGGTAGACTGATGAAGAAACTTCAACCCCTTGATTTAACGGTGAATAAATCCTTCAAATCAAAAATTCGAGCTAGTTTTAATGCAATTCTTGAACTAATTACTTAAGTTTCCTTTCTTATGCTTTCCTCCTATGTGTTATGCAGACAATGTTTTTTCACCACTGTAATGTTTTGCAATAATTACTCTTATTTCGAAATTAATTATATAATTACATTAGCATTTACAATATGTTGGTTATTATAAAATTGCCCTAGTAAGTGAGTATTGTTTAGTCATTTGTTTCTGAGTTCAATATTCAATTAAACAAGATTTTCCATTGTATATCACGCACTATTATTTTTATCATTTTTCTATATTTTTTGTATAGATAAAACGCGGGTTATCTACCAGAAAATACGGTAATTCTAAGCAATCCTACTGCTTCCTTGGTTTACTGAGAAAAATCTTATGAACAAAATATTTCATATCTATCATATTATCCATAATGCTTGAAGATAATGCTTTGCATCAAAACTACTCGCTAAATATTTGGTACAATCTATGTTCAAGCATTAGTTTCTTCAAGAAATGTTTGATTCCTGTGTTTAAATATGCACTTATTTCCACTGCTAGTTGTTGAATTTTATTTTCAATATTTAGCTTTGTGAAAGACAGGGAATTGTCAGTTTAAATGAATTTCAAAAATAAAATATGTGTATCATGGCTGACCCTAGTAGATGGTTACTCTAAATAATCTAGAATTTAATATTTGATCATGGTAAAACCTTACATTGCAAGTCAAACGACTGGATATTATGATGTCAGATTCTTCATGTTTAAATGTTGAATGATCTTCTTATAAGCCTTGCTTCTAATTGATCGTTAATCTGGTAAATAGGTATAATCTTTTTTCTTTCTGTTTGGTGCCTTTTTTTTAATGCTAGTACACTCAACTTATGAATTTTGTTTGCTGGCTATATTATTTGCTGTATATTATTTATATCACATGTTATCTACATTATTTAACATTTTGTATAATAATAATGTTACATTAAATCAAGACAAAGCATTTGAAAAAATATTCTTTCAAAGCAGATAATTTAGTGTCGTTAAGTTGATGGTCACAAAAAATTGCCTGAAATTTTCAGGTTTTCCTTTAATTATTCTAAATGCTCTTGAAAATGTCATAACCCTCCATTTTAATTTTCTGGTATCTCATACCAGAAGTTGTAATTTAATTTATCTCTCTTTAGAATACCATCCTTTTCTTATATAAGTGATGATGTGATTGTGGGGGTCTTATATCTTCTCTTTTCTTGTGTACTAGTCAAAGTATCCATGTTGAGCTTATATTCTCTATTTGTAAGGATATAAAAATATCAATACATTTTTATATCTTTCTCCGTTAGGTTGATGGAATGGATGTGCTAGCTGTCAGACAAGCAACAGAATTTGCTATCAACCATTGCACAAGCGGTAAAGGTCCAATGGTCATGGAAGCTTTCACATACAGATACTCAGGGCACTCAATGTCAGATCCAGGAACAAGCTACCGCACAAGAGAAGAGGTCCAGGAAGTGCGGCAGACCAGAGATCCAATCACTTCTTTCAGGGAAAGAATAGTTTCCTCTGGCTTGGCAACACCTGATGAACTAAAGGTTCGTCATTAGTTATATTTCAATATGAAATTGTAGATAACAATTTGAGGTAAAAATGTGAGGAAAGGAAAGTTGGAACACAGCTGTTAAGTAATTAGAGATTTAAAATCTCCAATGGCCATTTTTGTCGGCGTTCCTCTTCTCATTCCTCGCTATTTTGAGAAAACAAGATAGGACACCGCTCCTTTTGAGAGCACTCAATATGTATTTCGAATGTGATGCATTCTTCGTCAGGAGTATTAGAAGAAGAATGCTGAAAAAAACGGCTATTGGAGATTTTAACCTCTAATAATAGGGTAAAAATGTTGTACATCAGATTTTTATAAGGTTTTAAAAAATGAATACATAAGCCCTATTTTCTTTTAAAGCAAATATTACCGTGGTTCATTCATTCAGTTCTCCATTCCTTTCTATCTATGATATGCATAATGCTTTAATTACAGTTGCGTTCAATCATTTTTTTGCATTTCTTCTTACTCATTGAACTATTTGTATCTCCTTTTACATTTAAATTTGCTATATCACGTCATAAAATCTATATGTTCAGCAGTGGCGGCGGGCCCATTGGGTTTACTGGTTCACTGAACCCCCTAAGAAAACTACTGCACTATTTTCATTTATACCAATGTTATTACCATAACCCAAATAACCATAACACCAATTACTGGACCTAACTTTTCCTTCGTTGAGTCGCGATTCCTGCCGCTTTTGGTTCCAACTAGCTTGACTCCGCGTGAGGTTCACTCCCCGAAGTGAACCCCTTCAGACGTCGCGTTATAGGTGAAGAGCGGTGAGGGGAAAGAGGGGCATATGGCCTTTAAACATGGGCCGATCGCTGCAATACGTTGCAGCGACAGCCGACGAGAATGGCTTCATAGAATTTTCGGAAATTTGTTTAAGGCACTTTCCGGCAAATTAGAAAGTTGAAATTCGAGGAATCGCTGGAAGCCGTTTATGTTCAAAGAAAACTATAAAGACACCCTCGAAGATTATCCCATGTTCCACACTAGGTCAGGGCAAATATTCTCCAATTTAAAATGTATTGTGGCGATTTTTCAGATTTTTTAAAAATGTCTTCCCGATGACATGGAAACTTAAAACCCCGCATGTGAATAGAGATCATAAATAAATTTCATATTCGCTGTTTAACGTTTCCATGATTATTCTTGGTTCGATTCCAGAGCGCCATTTACATTCCTTTATGCATTGCAAATGGGGATAATGGAATCGTATTTTAAGATCATCCCAGTACGATATCAACATAAAACTTTGGATTAAATAAGTTTTATATCTACCAGGTCGTTATATGTATTCATAACTCCCGAAATGTCTTGTGCTCGAGACCAAGCGGCTCTACCATTTGAAATGTATGGTGGAAATTTCAGTTTTCTTTATGATTCATTTACTGAGAAATTGAAAATTACTTGGCCAGTCATGTAAACAGAAGAAATGAGCCTTTCATATTTACAATTTTTCTTTTACCTTATGATCATTGGTTCGACGCTGGGGCACCATTTGTATTCTACCATATATTTCAAAGGTGGCTTGTAAAATTACGTTTGAGGACTTTCCCGATGTGATATCGACTTGAAATTAGTATCATCAATATTCTTGCAGTATGCAAGCAACTTTTACTCGTGTATATATATATATACGAGTAAAATGTAGCTTGCATACTGCAAGCAGATCGAAAACAATAATTTAAAATCGGCATTATATCGGGACGGCCCTCCAAAGAAAAAGAAAAGGATTGAAAATGTTCTTAAAATTCGCTGCAATTTCATCATCTGGCATCAAACCCGGGCATTCCTGGTTTACTTACTATGCACTACAATAGAAGATCTCCATGTCTAACTATGTGTGAAAATTCAAGCAGAAATATTGGCTGCAACAGCCTGAAACGACGTCCTACTTTTCACGAATGTAAATGGCTCTCTGGATTCGAACCAAGGACTATCTATGAAATCTAAAATATGCTCATGAAATGTATATATGATCTCTATCTATATGCCAAATTTCAAGTTTCTGTATTATTGGCAAAGGTTTCAAATTAATTCCTAAAAATCGGATCAACTTCCGATTGCAGAGACACCTGGTGTCGAACCCAGGACTTATTGTAAGCTGTGAATGCACAGTTTGATTTGTAAAGACTTGCTCTTGTATCATGCTAGGTTTGATGTCGATAGCATGCCAGGAAGTACCTAAATTTTGTTTCCGCTTTCTCCGTAAGAAATGCATTGAGAAGTGCAAATGGCCCTCTGGGATCGAACCAAGGACCATCAGCGAACATGTCAAATTTGATTATCAAATATATTCATGTTATCTATCGACGTGCCGAGTTTCAAGTATCCATGTTATCGGGAAAGGATCCAAAAAAAATCTTCAAAATCGCCGCAATGCATTTTAAACGGCCGATTTTTGCCCCGACCTAGCATCGAACCATGGACCATATTCGGCGATGTCTTTTTGATTTACGTTGGAGTTGCACGGCTTCTAGCGATCCCTCGAATTACAACTCTCTATGTTTCCGGGAAGCGCACCAAAACAATTTTCGAAAATCCCCGCCATGTATCTTTATGGAGAAAATTGCGACTTTGGGGCCTTCTGGAATCGAACCCATGACACCGAGGTTCAATGTCGGCTTTTTCCTGAAGGTTACACGTTATGGCCATAATGTCGTAAAAATTTCAAGTCGGTGGCACTTGTGGAACATGGTTAGACTTTTGATCCCCTATATATATATACGAGTGAAATGTAGCTTGCATACTGCAAGCAGATCGGCAATACTAATTTCATATCGGCATCATATCGGGACGGTCCTCAAAAGAAAAAAAAAGGATTGAAAATATTCTTAAAATTCGTTGCAATTTCATTGTCTGGCATCGAAGCCGGGTCTTACTGGTGAACTTACTATGCAGCACAACAGAAGATCACCATCTCTAACAATATGTGAAAATTCAAGCAGAAATATTGGCTGCAACTGCCTCAAACGACATCCTACTTTTTCCATATATTCCTTACGTAAGAAATTTTAATGTGCTCTGGCATCGAACCCAGGAGTAGTACGGACTTATACAAATTTTTTCTAAAACCGATTCCTTACATACATCTTCTACAGAAGCAAGCGGTTCCTATCATTTCAATAAGTGCACCAAAAAACTAATGAAAAATAACCCAATGTATTGTAAATGGGAGACATATTTACCGCCTGGCTTCGAACCCGGGTCTTTCTGATAATATATTCTATGCAACACAATAGGAGATTACCATCTCTAACTATGTGTGAAAATTCAAGCAAAAATTTTGGCTACAACGGCCTCAAACGACGTCCTACTTTTCCGTTATATTCCTTATGAGAGAAATGTTAATGTGCTCTGGCATCGAACCCAGGAATAGTACGGTCTTATGAAAATTTTTTTCTTAAACCAATTCTTACCATACATCATATAGCCAATCACGAACTACCTGTCATTTCGATAAGTGTATCAAAAAAATAATGAAAAACTACTCTCATGTATTTTAAACGGCGGATATTAGCATCCTCCTAGCATCGAACCCAGAATATTTTTCGTTAAAGTCATTTACGTTATCGATAGATCATGACCTCAAATAAAGGCTCCTACAGTTTTGATTCTCTAACTATATGGGAAGTATTTTAAAAAAATTCTCGAAAATCAAAGCAATGCATTTAAATGGGAAAAATCGGGATTTTGGGGCCCTCTGGAATCGAACCAATGACACTGAAGCTCAAAATTTTTCTGGCGTTTACACGTAATGGCCAATACGTCGTAAAAATTTCAAATTAATGACGCTGGTGGTTTAGCCTGTGAATTAGTATCCTATCTATCTATCTATATGAATATATGAATGAATCCGGAGAAGCATCTATATATAATAGATATATATACAAGTAAAATGTTGCTTGCATACTGCAAGCAGATCGACAACACTAATTTCATATCGGCATTATATCGGGACGGTCATCAAAAGAAAAAAAAAGGATTGAAATTTTTCTTAAAATTCGCTGACATTTCATCGTCTGGCATCAAACCCGGGTCTATACTGTGAACTTACTATGCAGCACAATAGAAGATCACCATCTCTAAATATGAGTGAAAATTCAAGCAGAAATATTGGTTACAATTGCCTCAAAAGACGTTCTAATTTTCACAAATGTAAATGACTCTCTGGATTCGAACCAAGGACGATCTCGGAAATCTAAAAGATGTTTCGGAAAGTTATCTATGATCTCTATCTATATGCCGAATTTAAAATTTCTATAGTATTGGGAAAGGTTTCAAAATAATTCCTAAAAATCGGATCAACTTCTGATTGCAGAGACACCTGGTGTCGAACCCAGGACATATTATATATAACATTGTACTTGGCAAAATGCTTTTTAACAAATTCATGCATTTCATAAGTTTCTGCATCTGTAAGCTTTCTTCCTCTTTCTTTAATCTCTTAAAAACGGGCAACAGCAGGTCCTTGGTCATAATATGCAGTTCCAACACTGTTAATTGCGATGTGTACATCCTAGAATTTATAGCTTCTCTCAAAAGGCTTGACTGTTTGTTGGATTTAAGTGAGGTATGGATTGACATAGCTATCTCCGTGCCAGCACTATGAGAGGTTAAAGTAAGATCTGCCAGTATTAATTTGTTGAAAATTGATGGATGTTGTGATACCTTCCAGTAATGGTAAAGCCTAGCTATTGACGAAGTCATGGCTGGAGGAGGAGGAACATAGGGCCTGCCACCTTCCCGAAATCTATTCCTGAAATGAAACATTTTATCCAAACTCTAGCATTTAACGCTTCCTGACTTTAGTTTAATACGCGTAGATCTTGAGTTTTTTCCTTATTTGCCGGTGCCTTATACTGTCTCTGGGCGACAAAACTTGGCACTAGCTATTCGTTTCGCCTACTTTGCATGTTATTTTATGCACTGGTGTCTGCAGCTATGTAATGGCTACCCATAATGCTGTGCGATATTGTCAATTTACAGAATTTTTTCGTATCCAGTATACTTATTCAGTTACCGGTGTTGTGGTTGCTTGTGGCGTATTCAGTATCTAAACCAACTGCGTTACTTGTTTGTGAATAGTTTTTCTCGCTCTTTATGATGAATAGTGTCTAATTTCTGAAAGGGGATTAATTTTTCCTCTATTTCTGTTTAAGAAAAATGCGCAATAAAAGAAGTAGGAAGTCCTATTCTTTTGCTGAACCTATCTCTCTGAATATATCTCAGAGTCAAAGAAGCAAAGGTATGCAATACTTCTGAGTGTTTAAGCCATAGGTATGTGAGAGAAACAGTTGGATTTGTGGCTGCGACTCTTCCAAAGGGCTATACTGTTTCCCTTGTTTGCTCTTTGCGAAAGACAAGGACGCGACCTGGGCAAAAATAGGTGTATTTGATTTGGGGCATTAATCTCAAAAAATTATTCGGTGTCAGTCCTGCCAAATACTTTAACCCTGAATAAAAAAATATAAGGTAATTCATTTATTTTCTTATGATTATATTTCATATTTTGAAAAATAAATACAACTTGAATATTAATATGTATTTTGGTCTTTAAAATATATACGGAGAAATATGAATCGAGAGTTTAAATAAAAACTCAATTTTCGAGAATATAGGGATTTTTTACAACAATGACATATATTGATTCAACCCGAAATATTAATTTTCATATTTCTACTACTTTTATCCGCGGTTGTTGTGAATTATACTGCATCAGTGTAAGCAGAGGCAATATTCTAGTATGAGCCAGAATATTTAACCATAATCGCGGCCACTTAAAAATATACGAAGTTTGAAGTGAACCCCCTGTTTTTTTAGTCACGCGCCACCACTGATGTTCGGGCTAAATATCAATATTTAACTTTGTGGAGTGCCATTATGAGAAGGAGAAGAAAGTGTGTTTTTCTACATGTATTACTAGTATTATTGTTATTGTAGCAATTGATTTGCTACGATTTTTATACTAATCAAACTTACTTTACATTAAGTAAGATGATGCTGCTCTGTTATTGAAACTAGTTCATAATATAACATGTGGAAAAATAGGTTCCGTAACAATTGACCGCGTTACAACTGACCGCGTACCAACTGACCGCGTACCAACTGAACGCTACGACAATTGACCGCTAACACAAATGACCGCTCACGACAACTGACCGCGTACCAACTGACTGCGTACCAACTGAACGGGTCTCTTTTTCAGGAAGCATTAATTGAAGTACGGTACACAAAATGATATGAAATGTAGTAATTTTGTGCCAACAGTAGAGCGGTAGTCATTTTACCGAATACTGATTAAACTACCATAGATTAGATACTTATATCACTACATGTTTTTACAACGCTTTCTTATAGATAACAGTTTTGAGCAGGAATCTTATCTTATTACGAGCAATATTTATGAAATACTGATAAATGAACAATAAAAACACTTTGCGGACATGTCTGTCTACGGGACTTGGTTTAGGGTTTTAGATTTAGCTATGTACCCCGCGAGTGGCTTATGGCAGGAGATAACTGCTGGAAATGTAAATAGTCTAATGTAAAAATTTTTTGCCAGTAACGAATGAATAACTTTTAGGCTAAATTGCTTCCTGAGCCCTTAAAAAGATTCAGCATATATTCTTCACCGCAATCCTCAAAAATGTCACTACTTATATCACTTTTCTTATTACCTCCGTTGATAATTAGGTACGAAAATTAACATTCTGTGATTATCTGATAGTGTCCTATGATGTTCACAAACTATAGAACACTAAACACTTAGGCAGGTCATACTATGCATTCATGAAGAAATGCGTCAATCAGTAAGTTAATGATGATAATCGTACTTATATTTGAACTTATATTGTCAGTGATTTTATAATTTACACAGCATTAGTTATCCCTGGACGATTCCGAATAAAACAGAATTCATAACTTCAAAACGTTAATAAATACACAGAATAATGCAATGCTATAATATTTAAATGGATACACAATATAATGAAAAGATAAAGTTGTTGATATTGCACACCAGGTGGCTATTTTTATATTTATACAGTCTTTCACTAAATGACTTAGCACATCTATGTGAAGTATGTCTGTGATAACGAAGTAAAAACTGCGTTCCGCTTATCCTTAATAAGTAATTAAGAATATACCATTAATTAGCAGTTTTTAACTGTAAATTATAAATAGTTAATTTATTTTAGGCTGCTGTAGCGCTATCAGAAAAAGCCGTTTTCAGGCCGTTGGTTCTACCTATAATGCATTTCCTTACTGAACAGATATCTAGTGATTTTTCTGGAGTGACTTACTAGTCGAGAGTGTTAAGGCGAAAACTGGTTTGATGTATTTCATATAAACAATGAACTAACTTGATATTTTTTACATTTACATTCACACATTGATCCTGCAAACTGCCATTGGCGCGAGGCAGGTGGTGTGTAAGTTTAACTGCTCATAGCTTCTCTAATACTCCGAGAAAAAAATAGACAAGAATTAGATATCCATCCAGGCTGTTACTTCCTTGTAACGTTTTTTATTATTCTCTCTGAGCTCACTAAGATTGTTAACTATATTGATAAATCAACATTCTTGTCAACAACATGAACTGTTAGGGTATAAAGGAGCAAATTTGCGTAGTTTGATGAAGTTCCATCATTCCAAGAAGTAATTCCACTCAATATATCCATAATTACTTTAAAGTGTTCATCAAGCATTGACCTAGTATCAAGCTTTTCCATTCAGCGCATATCTCACAAGCTACATAACATTCCATCCATTTCTCTCTTTGAAATATAACTTATTTTAGAAGAAAAAGAAAGAAATTTTTAACTCCACACATTAATCCAAAATATTTTATAACTATATATCATTATTTCATAAGATTTAGACAAACTCATATGAGTGAATATGACATGGAACTATAACTGCATAAAGAGAAGTCTTACGGATTTGAAAAACAGCACCAAGCTGATCAGAAGCTATGACACTACGGTTGTCGATACATATACCAACATAGCTTTTAGTATCAAGATTACATTTTCGGAGTGAATAAAATTTCTTTGAACAAACTTAAATTTCAGCAATAAACTAACTGGCGCAAGAGGCAATTTCTAAATATTTCCGCTACATAGTTTGTTTACAGCCATGAGGCATTGGGGTAAATCATATCTTTAATGTTTGAAGTTCACTAAATCAGACCTATCAGACGTTGATCATCACATTAAATACCAGTGAAAGCTTAAAAATTGATTATATCACGACTTGTATAGTACGAATTATAGTATAGCAAAGTACACTTTATCCGGTAGATGACTATGATATACTAGATATGAAGACTATATTCAATAATACATCCAGTTCTCCCATTCAGAGTCTTCGAAACGTCTGCTAGCATTTATAAATCCTTTCCTCCTTATATTTGAAGACATTTAAGTAACATGTCACACTATTTCAATATATACTTCTATATTAAGACTACATTAAATTAAAATCTGAAACTTAGGTAGTAATATAATTAAAGAAATTATACGATAACGTTTCTGAACTTTAAAAAATACTGTATATTGTGAAATATATCCTGAGATAGTCTTAAACAGAAATTACTACTTGAATGACTAAAGATAAAATTTTTACTAAGAAATCATTTCATGTCATCACTCGTAGTTTTTCAACTGTTGTAACAATCAAGTAACCATCTTTATCATAATAAGTATATATCAAGTAAAGTGTATAAAGTATATATGTAAGTAAAGTCAGCGAATGCTGATATAAGATATATACTTTATGATAAACCCACTCTCATGACGTAAAACCTAAATGAGACATTGAAGGCATTATTTCACCAGAGATTCTGGAAGGAATAGATGTGGCAGCATCGCAAACAGTTTCTTGACGGAGCCATTCCAGTGGTGATGTATAATATATTCATCAGTGTTCTAGCAATTATTTGTCTAAATAGTAAGGATGTGACTATGTTGCATTCCTCTTTTTTTCCTCGCCATTCCCATTTACAGATTCATTATATGCAATTCCAAAAATAAAGCAATCGCAAGTGATAATTAATTATTGGCCTCCTATCGATTATGTAGGTAACGAGAAGAACTTCGAAATTGATTATAACTTCGCTTTTCATTTCCCCAAGTAACGTTTTTCTAGTATCTTTGTCTTCACCTCCATTATAAAGGTTGCATGAATTTATTATCTGAGGACAAGGTATATATATTCT
The DNA here is from genome assembly GCA_947579665.1 of Sympetrum striolatum. Lineage (NCBI taxonomy): Eukaryota > Metazoa > Arthropoda > Insecta > Odonata > Libellulidae > Sympetrum > Sympetrum striolatum. The sequence goes on from OX388346.1 coordinate 85,357,731, forward strand.
CTCGACAGAAGTCAACTCACCCCTGTAGCTCTTGGTCCCACCCTGTTTCTTTGAAGTCAAGGAATTTTGATAGATGAGTAACTAAATGATTCTACATCCACCTAACACATTAAACTTCCTTCGATACAACACAATCTATATCTCCGCGTTACATCTCTTTCATCCTCTTGGTATTGTTGGTATTCCCTCTCTACCTATCTTTACAATATCAGGTGCAAAAATATGCTTCTTTTTCAGTTCTTGCCGTAATTTACACTGCGCGGCCCGCGATTGTTTCGTTGCAGATAGAATGCTTCGCAGTGCCTTCTGATTGTATTTTGCCATATTTTCGGACAAAATGAGCTGCTTTTTTTTTTATTTCATTGATAATTTTTACTATGTAATGAAGCTATTTTTACTAGGTTGACCATTCGGTATGGATAATGCCATACATGGCGTAAGTCTGGCCATCATTATTGAATAAGAGATCTTGAAGAATGAATGCAGCGACGGGTTTAGATGGCCGTATGAGCTTTTCGGTCACAATGTATTACAATGTATGTGCGTATGAAAATGAAGCATACATCATATACATTTCCCCCTCTTGCTTTCCCTTCCCAAAGGAACTTATTTCATTCGTTCTACGCCGACATAAGCCGTGCACAACTGGCCATTGCTGAGAGGATATCTTTCAGTAAGTGAATGTTTGATTCAGTGCATAATTAAGAAAGGAAAACGTAATTTTACTGTAGACGAGTTCAAGTTATTGTTTATTTATTAAGAATAGCTATAAAAAGTAAAGTTAGTAATGGTCTAACGTGGAAGCAGAAGGTATGTTTTGTTTTATTCCTCATGGTTGCATTTTATCATGAAGCCATAATAGATTTTTTAGTCCGTATTAATTGAGGTGTAATATTACCATGTGAGCCAGTGACCTGGAGCTTCGTTGTAGATCTTGTGAAAATTACCACGCCATGATGAATGAAACGGAAAAGGCTAAGGTAATGGAATGACATAATGTACTGAAAGAAGGTAGTACTGCTAAGTTTTTAATGAAAATACATTTTTTAATAATTGTATTGGTTTAAGAGAGCAATTAAGTGAAGGATTACAGAATTATACTGATCGTGATGCTAATCATGCGTAGTGTTTAGTATTATTTCTAAAGGATGTGTGTTAAAAGTGTTAATAACATTAACATTCTCACACCAATATATTAGGAATATGTGAATTTCTGTTTAGGTTCAAATGATAAGGCATTGGGAAGAAAAGAGTGTGAAAGGAAAGAACGGTGAAAATTCGGTGATGCAGCGTTATGCGGCCGCCAACCCATAGGGACATATTTGTCCCAAAATCTTGAATTTTCCATAAGACATGGAACGCAATTAATCACATACATTTTCCAAGGTGTTTCTTATCGAAACACAATATATTATTTACGTGTAGCAGATAACGTTTCCTAGAAAATGTTTCTAAGTTTAGAAATTTTGGGCATCAATAAGGACATTTTTCCGCTTTGTATACATCATAAACATTAAAAATTATTACTGTGTAACAATCTAAGAAAAATATCATTAGTTAGGACGGAGGCTCCAAATTTTAAATCAAAATTTCATTCCTTTAATGATTCCAGAAAACGAGACGCGATCAGTTGTCGTACGGTCAGTTGTTACGCGGTCAGCTGTCGTGAGCGTTCAGTCGTCGTAGCGTTCAATTGTTGTAGCGTTCAGTTGGTCCGTGGTCAGTTGGTACGTGGTCAATTGTCGCGCGGTCAGTTGTGGGGCCACGGGAAAAATAGTTTTTTCTTCTCATCCTTCACATCTTATAATAACTCTGCTTATGTCCATTCTTTCCATGTTCAAATTTTTTTAAAGCAATCCTCTCATATTATTTTTTGTAGCCTTTCAGTGATTACACCTGATTAGTACCAAGTTGTGAGTTTGTAACTATTAAGCAGTTACATTCCAAATGTTTACATTATCCATCATCAAAATATATTTATTTAGGATTTGGTAATCCCCAGTAATGTTCACAGAGTTGTCTTGATTTAATTTGGATTTTTGGCTTTGGCCCATTTTATTGTTAAATGTTTTTCTTGTTTCTCTTTAAGAAGTTAAAGACAAGAAAAGTTACCCTTTTCACATTGTGTTTTTGGCTGATGTGGAATATTTTATCCGATCCATGAGTTAGCTTGTAGATGTTATGTCTGCCATCCACTTCTGGCTTCAGGCTACTATGGAGCCCACAAAGTATTTTAAAGGGTATCTATAGCAGTAGGAAGAAATATTCATCTAGTATCAAAGATTTTATAGTATAAACTGTTTGGTGCCTTTTATTTATTCTCAAGTATTTTATTCTAACTTGGTTGAAATAAATTGAAAATAATATTTAATTGTAATCATTTACTCACTGAAATTTATCATTCTCTCTGAATGAAGCATCCATGATTTATGAAGAGACTCTTTAAATTTTCATATTCTCTTCAACAGATGCCATCAGAAGTTGTTCTCTATCCTACCAATACCACATACCTGCGTGTATGTGTTTGCGGGTACTGACTAATTTTTTTGATGGAAGTCAAATGTTACTAGTAATTTTCTTCAGTTGCTAATTTATTTTATGTAAAATATGTTGAAGTCACTCAAAACAGGATTGCACATAATAAGTTTTTACCTTTTCTGAAATTTCTTATTTTTTCTAATCAAAACATGTATATTAAACATTTGCGCGTGAAGTCCTGTCATTACTTCTGATTTGTTCATTCCATCAACGTTTTACTGTAGCTAAAGAAATTTTGTTGGTGGTGCTGTAGTAATAAAATTAATCAAGTAATCTCGTCATTTATTCAGGTGTTGTTATCATGTATTTTCTCTTGTGTTTTCTGAATTGTAAGTCCAGAGACCCAACATAAAGAAAACACATATGCAACAATGATATGGGTGGCCATATTAATGGTTCCAACCCATGTACAATATAGATGCATTCTTTATATTTAAGAGCATGAAGAATGTATCAATGTTTTATCAAATTTGTGCTTCTGTAAATAGGGAGATATTTTGATTAATCTATTTCATCCTTACTTTCCAGAAAATGGAGCAAGAAATCCGCCGAGAGGTTGATGAAGCAACAAAACGATCAAAGCAAGATCCTGAAATTGGCATGGATGAACTAACTGCGGATATTTATTCAAATCCACTTGAAGATAAAATCAGAGGAATTGCTCCATGGGAACAGTTACCTCATAAAAGAGTAGGGCCTGCTGTCAATCTAAAATAGTTCAGTTGTTGCAGATAGCCTGTTGACTGCCATCTCAAGGAGATATTTATTCATGGAATTATTTACTCAATTGCCATGTGCAGTGAATGTTTCCTAGACATAATACTCAAGATCCTGACTCTTGATAGAATGACATTATCTGTATATTTTAACATCATGTATAAAAAAGTGATTTGCAATCTCAAAGATTTAGATATGATGCCTCATATCAGGTTTACTTTTTGTACGTATATTTGTCATTTTTATTTATGTTGTTGCATTTGGCCAACAACATTCCATCTACAAATCCTAATTTAAGTCACAGTTGGTCCTTATATAGATGGGAAATTTGGTTTTTATGTAAATATTTAAAGAGGCAAATTTAAAGAAAATTGTAGTATGTTATCTAGTTTGTAATATAGAAATTTTTAGAAATCCCTGTGATTTGCTTCCCTCCACACATCCAAATTTCATCTTAATCTTTGCATGAATCAACGCAAAGAATAACCCAGTGCATTTTTAATAAACTAATACAGAAACTCATATTGAAAATTTATACTATAATTCTCCATTCCATTTAGGTTTTTGTCTTAAATATTTTAACAGAGTAGTCTGAGAGCTAGAAAATTTTCTTTACCTAGTAATGATCATTCAAGAAAGATCCTCGTAAATTGTGGATATAGTTCTGTTTTATTTATGACCTGCATGTTGCAGTTATCCTACTTTTCATGATCAATGATTTTGATTTGGTAAAGTAGACTGAATCTAGCTTAAACTTTTGTTAATCAAGCAAGATTTTGATTTAAGCTGTTGTGAATGTAATTTAAATTACAACTTATTCTGTGTTTCATTTAAGAAATATTAAACTAAATGCATTTTGACTTAGAGTAAGCCATGAAAATTAAAAGATATTTCATTTCTATTTGATATGAAAAGAGAAAGAAAGGTCTTCCCTCAAAATAAAAATATTGATACTAAATTGGTTTATTCTCTCCCTGCAATGGATTTGATATTGAAATGAATGCTCTTGATTGATATTTGGTGGAATCTCATGTTTGTAATAGTACTTCATAGTATATAGCATTTTTCGGTATCAGTGGGTGGAGCATCAACATCCTACCCCACCTCCCCCTTTGGTATCCCTTCCCACCTTTCTCATGCAGTGAGTTTCTTCTGCGCACAGCAGTGCTGACAAATTCTCTTGATTCCAAAATTGCTTAGGCATACTCAGCATATTTGAAGAAAAAACAAGAGAAAAATTAGTTAACCGTATAAATGTGTCAAGGGAAAATTTTTTGATCCCAAATGAGATGTGGTATACATCACCGTATATGGTACTGCCGTCAAGTTCAGTCCTAGATAGTACTGCTGTCAAGTTCAGTTCTACATAGTACTGCCGTCAAGTTCAGTCCTAGATGGTAATGCCATCATGTTCAGTCATGGATGGTACCGCTGTCAAGTTCAGTCCTACATGGTACTGCCGTCCAGTTCAGTCCTAGATGGTACTGCCTTCAAGTTCAGTCATGGATGGTACCGCCGTCCAGTTCAGTCCTAGATGGTACTGCCTTCAAGTTCAGTCCATATATTTTTATGCTTTCCATTGAAGCACTGAAGACACATTTTGGGGGTTTTCCATAACTTTCTTCACAGAACCTGATCACTCATTTTGTTTTTGCCCTAGCAACTTTAGTGCCCTCTTCTTTCTGAAGTCTCTAGTAGCATGAAGAACACCGTTTCCTTGTATTTTCTTCCTTCCCTTTCCAATGTGGTGGATGGTAGATTGCTGCCTCCTTTTTCTCGATGTGCTGATGATGAATGCAGTCCCTCTCGGGATACAGTGCATTCCACTTCAATGGGACGATCCTCAATAATTCAATACTTTTCTCGCTGAACTCGAGAATATCTCCAGAATGTCTACCTGTCCTGTACTTATTTCAAACAACCCAGACATTTACGACACATGTCCCGAGAACCAATTCAACTACTACTAATTGTACCATTTAATGGATCTTCTTACACATGAATAATACGCAGACATTTAGTCTGATATATCAACGCCTTTTTGGGCTTTGTTTTATGCCATTACTATAGGAGGCTTGTAAATTTCATTTCCATCTCTTTTTTTTATCTTTCCAGATGGAATTAATTCATCAACTAACTCAGGTTGAGTGGTAATCATCAAAACTAGTCTTTTGTTATTCCGAATGACCCTAATTCCATTTTTATTTTGCTGGCCAAAAATCTCACCCTTCTTCAGTCTTTTCTTACAAACGTCCAGTTGATTACCACATCTGTTTTTCTGTAATGTTCCACATACACACATTTTCTTTTTGAGAAGAGATTTGCACAATTGTATGGCACTTTAATAATTGTCCATAAATACAGTCCTTCCCTCGTGTAGAAGTCCATCTCTAGTTCCATCATGATATCATCTCCATGTTCACAGTTCATAGCATTGGGATTTTTTCCTGAATAAACTTTTAGGTCATGAGTGCATCCGTCTGGAGTACAAACCTTATATAATTTTATCCCAAATTTGTGAGATTTTCCTTGGATATATTGTCGGAAATTTAGCCTCCCTCGCCGTGGCACCATGGATTCGTCCACAACGATTTCCTATAAAATGTTTTCGGGGATTTTAGAAGAAGAAAGCATACAGAAGGCAGTTTAACTAGCATGGGAAGTTTTGGGGGAGGCAGGGTCGGAAAGAGAGGGCTTCTATAGATGTTTATCATTGCTAGGCAATTGATCTGCTTCATTAGGGTTTTATGAAGCAGATAGTAAATATCTCTTAATGGGGAAATGCAGTTCATGCATTAGCAAACGAGTTCCCCTGGAAGATTGCTCGGTGAATGCAGGTAAAGGTGCTCATAAGGACAAGGAGGGTCTGTCTTAGGTGGCCTTCAATTTATCAAAGAAACGTACATTATCTATTTATCATAGAAATAATTTTCATTGAAAGAAATTTTTTGACAGCATCATCACCACTATGCTTCTTGTGGAGCCCTAGCTACAGAAGAGAAAATCAGAATACCGACGGAAACTTATCGAAAAATTCATCAGTCAAGAATTTTTAGATGTGGTCAAATATATAATAATTCCTGTACAATACAAACACGATCTAAGAGAGGCACAATAAAGCATTATAAAGAGATAATTGCTAGAACAAATAGCTACTTTTCCCAGCTTTTTCCTTGAATCATTAGAGAGGCAAATAGGATAGGTTAGGTATGAATATACGAGGCTTTTCCAGAAAGTAAGTGTACTGAATTTTTGAAGGTTACAAAAATTTTTGTTTGAACATGAAAATTACATAGTTACATTAGTACATATGTAAGCTATTATTCGACATAATTGGCATTCCTCTCAATGCAAATGGTGAACAGGGGTATTAATTTTTTTGATGCATTCCTCGAAGTAGTTTCCCGCCAAACCCTTCGTCTACTTCTCCACCTCCTCCTTCACCTCCTCGTCGGTTGAAGATCTTTTTCCACCCATATGCAGCTTCAGGAAGGTAAAAAGATACTAATCTGAAGGTACCAGGTCAGGGAAAAACACGGGGTGGTTCAGGACATCCCATTTAAACGAGGCGAGCAGTTCCTTCGCCTCGACCCGATTCAACTTGTGTTGGTCTGTCAGCTGTTTTGGGACCCACTTCGCAGACAGTTTCTGATATCACAGGCTTTTTGTGATGGTTTTGTGTAGCAGAGATCTGGAGATTTGTGGAAACATTGCAGAAAGTTCATCCACAGTCGATCTGCACGGAGCGCATTTTCGATTTTTTCCACAATTTCATCGGTCACAATTGAAGGTCTTCCACTCATCTGATTATCATGCACAGACGTACGACCGTTTTTTAACTCGTGACACTACTTGAACACACTGCTACAATTCATAGCTTAATCACCATATGCAGTTTTTAGCTCATTATAAACATCAAAACGGAGGTTTTCCCTTCCAAACAAGGTAACGGATGACCCCGCGTATTTCACACTTGGCGGGAGATTGGGTTGACATTTTTCACGAGACTTATTGTCGCATCGACATTTCTCAATATACTGACATTAAACCAGTCTTGTTGTGGAGGGGAGGTATCAGGCTACACGGCAGAGTAGCCAACATATTAAAAAAAATCCCTCCGGTCGTGAGAGCCTCAGTACACTTACTTTCTGGACATGCCTCGTATGGTGTCGATACACCATGCCAATCAGTGGCTCGAGGGGGAAAATTCTACATCTAAATCTATTGAGTAATTTTTAATTTGTTTCGCATGAAATATTTTATACAGAATTCAATATAGAACTTACAGAAATAATAGTAACTGCTTTCATTGGAAATTCCAGAAATCCTGAGTAATAAATATGTAAATCAGTTCATGGAAGCCATGTTTCCTCTATTTTTAATAAATAAAATTTATAGGTGTATTATTAGTGATAAATATAGGTAGTTTTTCAAAATGAAATACTAAACATTTCAAAATGCATTCGTGATCAAACTTAATTTGAAATGTGGTTATTTGTAAGGAAAGGGTTGAGGTGACTTTGCACATAAGGGTGTGCTCCCAGGAAAATTCCCAAGGAAAAAGTCTGACAGTGCCGGGAATCGAACCCAGGATCTACCAGGAGGCTGCCTTAACCATCTAGGCTACCCGGCCAGAACGTTTTAACAAGCTGTTTTGGGGACTTTGTGTGGGTTATTTGTGTTACACATTTTTAATGTTGACATCCCTTTTTAGTGTCATACAAATAAGTATTCTACCTGGTTTTTGACAATATCAATTTTAATTTGTTTTATATATCATGCAAGAAGAGTTGGTTAATGGTAGTTAAATGAGGTTTTTTAAAGGTCCATCCCTTGGCGCCGGTTTTGCAGCGTTATCACAGTTTTTTTCTCACGACTCGAGCTCAGAGCTGATAAAGAACCTCGGCTTATCAGCAGGCATCGGGATTTTTCAAACCGAAAGGTAAACAAAGGCATGCAGTACGATTTGAAAAGTTATAAACAATTGCAATATACAACAATTTGATATCTCCGTCGTATCCTTCGTCTCAAGACTAGTACATGCGTCTTTTGATTTACGCGCTACGATGAAAATTAAGGTGTTCTATGTTTTCTTTAGAAATTATCCGGTTAGTTGTGGCAACGCTGCATTACCAGGAGATCCAGAGGCGGGGATTTCAAGAATTTGAATGTGGCAAATCTCCATTAAATCTAAATAATTACAGTAATTAAAGAGTAAAAAATACTCCACAAATCAGCAACCGTAATTTCGTAAGGCCGTCAGTGGTAATGTGAAATTCATGTAGCGCAAGGATTGCCCTTTAAATTCATACGGTGAACTATCCTGGTGCTGTCATCGGACGTCCGATGTTCCTATCGTTATGTTCTTTTGTGGGTATAGGGGGAACCAGACCAAAGAAGCTAATATATTTTAGTTTTGTCGTGTAATACATGATAATTACACAACTCTTACAAATAGTTTAGTTTCATTGTGCGATAAAATAAGAGGAAGAAAACTATGTATGCATTTTAAGATCTTTTTTGTTTCTATTGACAATTTTTTAATCCGTTTAGCAATAGTGAACTAGGAATTTTTTCATTCGATGCAAAAGATCACTTTACCCCAGATATCCCGGTTAAATGGTAGTGGTACGCATGAATGGAAAATATCATCTCTGCTTAAAAAATGCATTTCATGAGAAATATTTTCTTTTATATATTGTATTAAAATCATTTATTAGAAAAATGAGAAAATACAACAAAATGCACAGTAAATATAGTTTAATTATATGTTTTTTTCTTTATATTTTTGTATCATTCTCCGAACTTTAAACAAATAACAAGCGAATTATAAAAATGTAATACGTAAATGGCTGAAATAATTTAATTGAGGCGTGATGATCCCTTGAGGTGTAATCTGAGTATGATTATCTTTCGAGGGAATGTTTTGCCCCATAATAAATGTGAACATAAAAACAGAGCCCCACATTGAATGATGAAAATAAAGGCTATATTAGAATCACTACTTCATGCCTAAAACGCTCACGTATACTAATGCAAAGTTACATAACTAAGAACAAAGACTTCTATAACCCTCTCTTACATTAGGTCAAGAGAGCCAGAAATAACTTTCTCTAGATCTTAGTAGGAAGCCGCGAAACAAACCGAACGTTTTCAGAACAAATTTTACAGCCTACAGTAGAGTTTACAGTGAACAGTTTTCAGCCTCATTTGAACACGTAGGTCCATCGTTCTCTTATAGAAAACATGTTTAATCACGAATAAATTGAGGGTTTTAAGGATTTTTCCCAATGGCCGTTCGGGCGTTGAGGAAGCCGCAAATGAAAAATGGAGACATTTTACGCCGTCTTTCTTACGGAGTTGGCGTACTTTTCCATTATAGGTATTTAACTGTATTTCAAAGATCGGTGTAAAAATATCATACTCAGAATATCTTCGCTTGAAATTACCCTCATATCTAAATAGCTTTATCAGTTCTATTATTTTACTAAGAAATCAATCAGTAAAACATAATTTGGTAGGCCATTAATTTTTACTTTCTCCATATACTTAGTATAGAGAAAGTATTATTTTTAATGAAAAAAATTGACTTCGAGATTTCAACGGAAATACATGTTTTGGTGTCCCTAGAATACGTTTTGACCATTTTCGGAATTATGTATGTGTGTGTCTGTTTGTGTGTGATTGTGGTGGCTCTAACGTAAAAGCTATTAGTCGTATCAATACTAAACTTCATATATGGCACTGTGGTGGGTGTTGTCAGAGTTGATTAGTCTTTGGAGTTAATCAATAAAACGGAAGTCGAGCTTTATTCTTCGAAGCAAATTTCCGTTTTCTCAAACTATCTCCATAAATATGATATTTAGGTATATCCTATTATTTATTAAAATTTTAGAAAATGTATTTACTATAACTTTTGTATTTGAGATATTTTTTTATCCCTGATTAATTAGTAGTTATTCGTGAAATACTGATAAATCGGAAGTTGCTGATTATGTACTTTGTGGGCGCTCCAACTTAAAAACTATTAGTTGTATCAACACCAAATTTCTTATATAGAATAATTGTTGGTGTCGTTAGAGTTGATTAGGTTTTGGAGTAAATCAGTTTACCGGAAGTCGAGCTTTATTATTCGAAGCTCGTTTCCGTTTTTGTATAATATCTCCATTAATCGGGTATTTAGGTATATACAATTGTGTATAAAAGTTTTAGAAAATGTTATTTACTATAACTTTTGTATGAAACATATTTTTGTATAACTGATTGTTAAGGAGTTATTCATGAAATACTGATAAACCGGAAGTTGCTGATTATGTACTTTGTGGGCGCTGTGGGCGAAAGGCCAATTTCATCGTTTTTCATCGAACATTTCCCGAAAAACATTATTTATAATGTTTGTGACGTAAAAGATTATATAATATAAATTAATCTCTTATCTTCTAAGTTTAGACTGAATATAGAGTTCGAAAACACTTTGTAGATAAATATTTACATCTTATTTATGGAGAAAGTCATGTGCTGGCCACATCAGATTTTTATCGATAGTTTTGCTCTCAAAGTTAACGAAGTCATACTTGATTAAGTCGTAATTCAGATGAGTTTATGAGGCTATGAATCTTGACTTTGGGTGAATGTCAATAATAGAAGGTCTTTATTACTGTTGTCGCAGTAAAGGAATAAAAATTGCTATGGGAAATGGCTTTTCGTTTCCATTGAGATAAGCATTTCAATTGATCTCTTGAATTTCACGACTCGCAGAGCATTACAATTCATGGCGATAGTGGGAACAGGGAATGACAGGCGAAAGTCGGGCTCAGAGATTTCAAAGCACACAGTTTATTGAGCATTTAAAAGGCACCAACGAAGAAACAGAAATCTATAGAAGTGCTAAGATCATGTGATGGATGTTAAGAGTGGAGATCTTTGGCTGTATTAAAGTTGAAAATTAATGATCTAATTAAACTTCGGTCGTTGATAAGATTACAAGTGGAGACGGGAGATACTCGAATATGTCAGATTATACGAGCGATCGTAGAGCTGTAAGCGAGGTGGAGAGACGTATGCAGCGCATTAAGACGCAGTTATGATGATAAACTCTTAAAGCGAATGTGGGATAAAATACGAGAGTGGGTGTTTACGAGTTGGGCTCGCACACAAGGACGAAGTGCTCTGAATTGCGTCAAATACTGAAAATGATGAAGTAAATTGAAGTAGGAATTGGCAATGAGTTGTATTTTTGATTTCTTCGCAATTATTTCGAATTTTATAATCATTTTATCTTTAAGAACATACGTAAGTTAATAATTGTGTACCCTTCGCCACTTGTTAACCCTCTAAATATTTTATTTATCAGTGTATTACATTTTCTTTACATGTCTTTTTTTGAATTCCGCGGCATTTTGAGCCAATTTCCGGCATGAATACACGTACACGTCTATTTAGTTTATAATTTCGTCACTAGGGTACTTCCTTTACTGGCAGTTAATTTCCGGTTCTTGCAGTTATGGCGCAATAGAAGGAAACGTGGTATTATCAGATTCGTAATCTGCTCAGTTCTATTGCATCTTACGCGATTCCGAGGCGTCATTGAGGCTAAATTGTGTTTAAATGTCCAGAGAATGTTGTTTTATATCAGTTTTGCGAATTCGAGTCGGATAAATTGTTTTAAAGTGAATGTAAACAAAGTCACATTGTCAGCTGACGAAGACTATTGTGATTTGTTCGCTAATGACTTCCTTTTGGTGACAAAAACGTGGAATCGTTAATCTGTGAGTGTATATGTTCGCTAATTGCAATCAACGCATATCTTATGTTATTAAGTAAGTTATTTTACTTCTTAAGTGAGTATTGCATTATAGGGTTTAGTGAATGCGTGTTTTTTTTTAGAGATAGCTTTAGATTTTGAGTGTGTGAGATTAGAATTTTACTTAACTCTCAGGCCTTGTATCGCAAGTTTTTAGATTAAATGTAGCAGTCGTTTTCAGTTATTCGCGATAAAAGATCAGTGATATTCTTTAAGTAGTTAATTAGTTGTTAGGAGTTTTTTTAGTGTGGGATGGTTTCCCGATGACTCCCGTTTCGTCGGACGGCTGCTGAGACATTTGCATCGCGGTCCTTGAGCGAGAGGACCTCCGCTCGAAGGGTTCGGCTCGCAGAGGGCACTTCTGTCTTGCGCATACGGAAGTAGACGAGGAATCGACGAGTGGTCACCGATGGCAGTGTTTCTAAAGCAGTGTGTTGGGGATGCGGAGCTATCGGATAATTATATTCTTATATTAGATACACAAACAAACAACAATATACGAACATAAAAATCCGGTTAGCCTGATTCGAACCCGGGACCTTGGCGTTGTCATGAAAGCACGCTAACCACTCTGCCACCACGGCCGCTTAATCTTAGCTCTTTTTTAAATAGTTCTCATAGTTTCGATTCATAAAGTAAATTACGTGTCCTCAATAAGAATCCTCATTCAATTTCCGTTCCTTTGGTGCTTGTCTCGACTCTTTAAGACTATTCCTTCTAATTTATCCCTTCAAAACAAATAAAGCCTGCATCCGATAAAACTGAAGTTTGCATGTATTCCTTATGGAATCTTATCCGAGCGATCTTTGTTTGAACCCAGCGAAGTTATTGAATTAAATTAAGAGGTTTTTTTCATCTCAGAGAACATTCGTGCAAAGTTTTACGCAAAGAGATCGAACGGCGTAAAATGGAAGACAAACACACGAACTCGCAGAATTTGCGATTTATATTTACACGATTTAAATCAAGTATGAGGGAATATTGGAGCAGAGCAAGTAGCCTATCTAATCACATTTACTGCGATCTTATCGAAGCGTATTACTTTCGTGGAGTCGCGCATTTGCAGCCTTCTCCAGTTCCTTTGAAATTTCGGTGGAACTATTGCTTTAACGTAATCTAAAATCTCACTTCCATTCTTAATTACTGAAAGAACAATTCAGGATGTTTCTTAAGCATTTGATACAGATTAGGTTAATCACCTAAATACTTACTTTCGCTCATCACAGGATGAAAATGGATCGTGCACTTGTTTCAATAAAACCACTTATTAGCAGAACTATCAAATATAACGAGCTATTAATCGCTAGAACTGGCCATTTTAAGTTCTTCACCAACTGAGCGTCACTGTGTGCGCACATAAGCAGCTAGAAAACAAGTTACCAGCGTGTATGCGGGAATACGACCAATGTGTTTTAAGCCTCGGTCGCTGGGAATGAAAACCACGAACGTTCGACAGTCTAAAACGTTAAAAACCTCACATTAAATCCATCTTGAATGTCCTTCTGTGTCAATGGTGGATATCTTTGCGTATTCCAGATGATTTTCAACAAAGTAGCTGAAATTGTTTGGAGCGTGAATTTGAATTCTGCGGTCCAGTTGAAAAGTTTCTCTCCCGCCATTTGTATTGTATCCCGAAGACTTTGTTTAATCTCTCTGCCCGCCCAATGGGACAATTAGACGCTGTCTAATTCTTTCTGTATCCCGAAAACGTCTCGAATCTAGACATTTTCCGAGATCCATATGTGTATTATATAATGTGATTTTTTGAGCATTTCACTCGGAAATTTACATTTTGGTTCGATACATAAATATATATTTACTCTGTTTTTATTTCTTGCAGGATATTGAGGCAGTTCTAACTTCTAAATGACAAATAAACGGTGAGTACTTTAATATTTCTATTCTCGTCTCATTTAATAACTCGGTCACTACTTCCCATTGAGCACATTACACTTGTCGTTTTTATATTTATAAGAATTTTGAGAAAACAGCTCTTGGAAAATTTATAGCAAAAATTAGCCCCTTAAACGTTTCGCAAAATACATTTTTGTGTGGAGTAAGCTCATGCTATTTAAATGAATTGCCATTTGTTCGATTAACATGCAAAGGTAATTTTTTATCGTTTATTAAATATTTCTACCTTGAGTTTTCATTACGATGGATATTTTACATAGGATAGGCGTAATATTGTTATTTTTGATCATTTAGTTTGATCTGATGAAGGCAATTAAACCATAAATTTCAAAAGTTTAAGTTAGTTGTAATTTTTCTTATCGAAAATTCACTATTAAATAATTTTATGTATTTGCATTGATTGTATCTTCCGCAAATGTAGTTTCCCTGAATTTATTTAGCAATCGCAACTTCCAATCTCCTGTCTCGCAAGAATTCCCAACCTAAGCCTGAGAGCATTTTTTGCCTTTTTATCGTAGCGTTTCTTAACAAAACGAACCGCTTTACACTGCACTTTCTCGAGTTCGCGAGTACCCTTTTCATCCGCAATATACTCGCTATTCCAGAATCCGCAGTATTCCAGAATCATCGAAACATCGCTCTCTCACCTTTTCATCGCATTTACCGACAATACGCTTTACAAAACCTTTCACTTGCTTTGCCGCAGATTTTTCGATTATGCGTGCTGCAATTTAAGTTATTAGTAATGTTGATCTCGAGATATTCTACCACTGGGTGACTCCACACAGTGGTTAATTTAATTGGAAATATTTTTGAAAGCAGTTCGGTATGGAAGATGTTTGACACTTGATATATCAGTTTCATTTTACCCAATTGTGCAAATTGAATTTTTCTGTGATAACTAAGGGATCGACTCTTATATTCTCGAGTTAGAAATGCATAGGAATGAAACTCTAAATATCTGTTTATGTTTTTTGATTAATTTCACCTGAATTAGAAATGTTTGGTAGGTTTTCTCTGGAAATTACTGTCTTCATCTACTTTGTTTTATACTTAAATATTTAAATGTGAGAGCAATTAAAATGTTACGTTATTAAAAGCAAGCACAGTGTATGAAAACAATCAAATTAAAATGACAGTGGGGGATCGGGAATTTGATGTCAAAACGCAGTGCACATTACATTATTGGGGAATCTATGAAATAGATTTCAATATATTTACGTTAGAAACGGAGAAGATGAAAACTACAAATTATAAGATTTCTCCGATATAATTTTAATTAACATAGAGAAAAATTGCTGCACATTTCTGATTGATAAAATTGTTGATTATTTATCTTTTTTAAATACAGCAATAAAAATGAAATGCCCATAGCTAAGTTTAAACTTATATTAATAACAAAAAACTCAATCCTGAAAGTGGTCAATCTCGATTTTTGACGCATAAATTGCCACTTATTGTTAGTTGAGAAAATACATCTAAAGTTCATTCTTAAAAGTTTGCATGAATTGCTTTATATACAAAATCAGGTTAGAAATCACAGTTATACGAAATCGGGATTAATTCCAAAAGAAAAGAAATTGACCAATGATTGTAATTGTGGTCGTGGAATATCATTTTTTAATCTTCGAATTTACGAGAATTTAGAGGATTAAAACAAAAAAGTATTTAATATGGTGTTTGTAAACAACCAGTTCTCATGACGACTGTTAATCTGGACTCGATCAAGACTTGATGAAAAAGAACTAGAAGCCGATTGAATATATTTTATTTGAATGAAATGTTTCATTAATTATAACGTAGGTCAGTGGCATCTATATCACATAATGGCGTCGCTGAGTGCAGAATGAGATATTGATCAGTTCAGTTGTTGCTTCGGAAAATGTTTAAATTGAAATATTTCGGACTTTAATCATCATTGGATTGAAATTTATCAACATCAATTACTATATTTTTAATCTTTTTCATTATTTGTTTTTTCTAATCCAGATTGCCTTGCCATTGTCGGAATATGATAGTTTTGAGATGCGATTAATTGAATTGGCAATTAAGAGGAAGTCCTGATTGAGGAAGTAATTGAGTTTGAGTTGCTTCACTTTTCCTCCAAAAGAAATACATTTAGAAGACAAAAATCGATTTTTTTCCAAGCGGAAATTTTTATTTTCAGTTCTCGAAGCCTAATTCTCGGTAGCATTGGGTCTTTTCGCCCTAATCGTATGCAACCAGTACCATTTGAATGCATCTCGAATTGCCTATATATCAGGAGGAGCAAGCAATTAATTTATTTCATATGTTATTTAAATGTTGCTGTATTTAGCATGCAATTCGTCGAAAACATCGCTAGAATTTCATATCCCTAATTTGCCTGCGTTCTATTTCTCACGTAGATGTAAACTTATTTAAATATTTTTCAATCAATTTTCCCCAAGTTAATTCTTTCTTTTAAATATTATTCTTTTTGACATGAGAGCATTCCAATAAGACAGAAAGCCTTCCCATCCTTTTTATATTTTCATCTTTTTGCACTCAATTCTAGTCTAGAACATTTACTTCAACGATACTGTTTCAATGACTCTTACAACATTTAGATATTTCACAATATCTTTTTTCAACTATGCATTTTTACATTCCGTTTCCGCTTCCTTTTCTATAGACTTGCTACCAATTTGTGCACGAATTCTATCGCTTGTCACAAATTATTTCATTTAAAGATTTATATTGAAAAAGTTTAACTGTTAATATCGTATGAAAGCATTTTACCATATAACTGAGACACGAGTTAACAATGCATAATAGTGGCTAAATTCGAAAACTAAAGCTGATTTCACTTATTACTCTCCCAATATATCCGCTTTTATATAATCGTCATGTCTGAAGTCAAACTTATAGATAAAATGGAGTTGTTAATTCATAATGGCGAAGTAAAGTTGGTGTGGTAAATTAATTTGTCGATTGCCTTTCTTATTGGGTGAGACCTCTTAGCCAATCGGAGGAAAGAGGGGGTATCGTTCGGATTGTTTGTGTTTAACACAATGGCGGTGCGAATTATAAAGAAAAAATTTGATTGGTTGGGTTGTGTTTAATCGATGGTAGATTTCTCCGATTGGCTGACAGTCAACCAACGAAATCAAAGTTCATTTCGATAGATTGCAAACATTTTTTCTTTCGCAGAATTAAATCAGATATAATGGTCGTACGAAATCGAGATTAATACCAAAAGAAAGGAAATTGGATAAAGATTCTTAGGATAATGGTAGTTAAGTGAGGTTTTTTAAAGGCCCATCCCTAGGCGCCGTTTTTGCAGCTTTATCACAGTTTTTTTCCCACGACTCGAGCTTGGAGCTGATAAGAGACTTCGACTTATCAGCAGATAACAGCCTTATTCAATTGAGAGGTAAAGAAAGGCGTGCAGTATGATTTGAAAAGTTATAAACAATTGCAATATACAACAATTTGATATATCCGTGGTATCCTTTGTCTTAAGACTAGTATATGAGTCTTTTAATCTACGTTCTACGATGAAAATTAAGGTTTATTATGTTTTCTATAGAAATTACCTGGTGAGTTATGGCAAGCTGCATTGCCAGGAGGGTTGGGTTGGGATGGGTTGGGTTGGTATGTAAAATGTATATGAATATCTTCCGCATTCAAATACATGAAATCCTCGCCTCTGCATCTCCTAGCAATGCATCATTACCATAACACACAAAGTAATTTCTATAGAAAACATAAAAACCTTGATTTTCATCGTAGAGCCTAGATCAAAAGACGCATGTACTTGTCTTAAGACGAGGGACACTCCGAAGATATCAAATTGTTGTATATTGCAATTATTTATAACTTTTCAAATCGTACTGCACGCCTTTTTTACCTCTCAATTGATAAAGGCTGATATCTGCTGATAAGTCGAGGTCCCTTATCAGCTCAGAGCTCGAGTTGTGGGGAAAAAACTGTGATAAAGCTGCAAAAACGGCGCCTAGGGATGGACCTTTAAAAAACCTCACTTAACTACCATAAACCGATTCTTATTTTGGTCGTGGAATATCGTATTCGAGTCGAAATTAAGGGAATTCAGGCTGAAAAGTGCAAACAGTTGTGTAAGTTTGTCAGCATAAACAATTCCCTAACGACGAAGGTGATTGTTGAACTCAACTCTTATACGAATATATGTGAGATATTGGCTTATAATGAATGCATGGGGAAGGCATTTTATGGCAATGAAACTATTAGTACACTTTGAAAATCGAAATTAAGCCATATATTTTTACAAATAATATTAAGTTCTATCATGAAAATTGAAAAATTGATTTTGAACATTGAAATGATTGATGCTTTCTTTCTCAAAAACTGAAAATATTCATTATCAGTTTTTATATTTTTACTTCATCTGTCAAAATTGAAATCAAACTATAGACGCTCTTTTGTCATGCGTCATTACGAAACTCACATATTCCGGGTTCGGCTGTTTCTGGTTACGTTAATGCATCGCATCTCTTTTGTTTATCCCCTTATCGTCGCTCGCCATTCTCTATCGTCATGGTTACCTCACTCACCTAATCGACAACACACACGAAATACGTTGAATTCTACTACGATGTGAAATTCACGCCGACCATCGTAACCACGACACCCAGATCCTTCCAATGTATGGACTCCTTTCTTTAGCCTCTCCCCTAAGTCACGGATGTATTCAAACGGAATTTTCCTCCAAAGCCCACTTTATTACACAAGAAAGAGTTGAAAAAGCCTCCGTTTTAAATAGAGTTCTGTGGTTATCCAATGCTCTCTTTCTTAAGGAATAACTGTTGAAGACTAGTGGGCCCTTTAAGATATACGTATGGAGTTCACTTGTTGGGCTTTGTTTCTTACGTATTTTTAAATTAGAATCAACTGCAGTACGAGACAAACACTAAAAGAAGGAAAATTGGATAGATAAACTTATTTATAATTATCTTGTATCGAAAATCCGATATTACAAACGAACGTTTTCTAACATTTCGAAATCACGTTAGGTGCACTTGAAGTCCGTTTCCTTAGATACGGGAGTGTAAACAGCTGCCTATCGCATTCCAAGTTCAGGCGTTTGTTTGGAGAAGTGAATTATGGGAAGGAATGGACACTGTGGGAGGGAGGAACCGTAGTGATCATGCCTCGGACACTTCCTATCCCCGCAATGCTTTCCCTTTGGCACGCTTAGCGAGGCTGGGACCGCTCGAAGGGCTCGGACAGAAGCCCAGGGTAAACCCGGGTAATTTAAACTACTCCATCCGTTGCAATGGAAACAACGCGTTGTCTCGAAATGTGTGTGATACAATGTGGTTAGGGGCGATTAATTTCAATTCCCAACATGATGAGAAAAATTACTAAGTCTCAATTCCGCAATAAATTTATTTCGCGGCCGACAACATAAACAAAAGGTTTTACTGTGTTGCTATATTACAGATGAATTTTCAATGTTATGCGAATTATGTATTCCAAAAAATCGCCTTTATTTGTGGACTAATTAAATAAACAGAAAATATTACGAGAAGAAATTAGAAGAAATTGGAAAAACCTACCGATAGTAATAAATATATAAAAGATTAGACAAACAAAAACATGGCAATATATATAAATACATTCCATGTAAAATCTCGTTAATTCAATTCAAAAACAATAATACACGATCAAAATAAGATTCTTTATTTAGTTTACCTGCTTTTGGTGCTTGTCTCCATTTCCTTTGACTATTCTTTTTAATTTTATTTTGCTAAAGGAAATAAATCCTGCAGCGGCAAAAATGAACTTTATGCCCATTTCTTATGGAAATGTTTTGTCTCGTCTGGGATCGAAACAAGGACTAAATGTCATCTTTTTTACAAAAGAAACTCTCGTATTTGAATGCAACGTCGTGTAAAAATTTCATATCAGTACGAGTATTTTTCGAGTTTTGCGGCCACAAACACGAGCAGACTGAATTTTTATACGTAAGATTATATAGCTAACGGATGATAACAGTTATTCGAAAGTTAGACTTACGGAAAATATTAATGATTCGAGTGATTTTATGGCTTAAGAAATCGGTAGTTTCGAAAAACACTACGGGTCCAGTATGCACGATCCAATGTAGTATTACATATAGATGTTTGTTTGTCCAATATAGTTAATTTCGATCGATTGCAGACATTTCTTCCTTTGCAGAATTTAACCACAAATAATAGTTGTACTAAATCTAGATATACACCAAAAGAAAGGAAATTGAACAAGGGAAGGTAAAATATCGTATTGGAGTCGAGATTGAGAGAATTCAGATGAACATGACGAATTTTTTTTTGTAATTTTGTGGGCATCAACAATTCCCTACCGACAGAGGTGATTGCTGAACTTAACACTCACATAAATATATGGGAAAATGGGATCATAATAAATGTATTGGGAAGAAGAGAATCCACCATTTACCCAAGGGACTATTATTTGAGATATTCGAACAAATAAAAATCCTCAACCACAAAAATAGTAATTTTTAACTCATTACCGTTCACCTTCTCACGACCTCCCCCCTGCTATCGATTGCTAACCTGCTTCCACCACTACGATTGCAATGTACTTCAAAACGACCTGGACGTCATCAAGATGGTGTAAAGACTGGCAGCTGGATTTAAATATAAATAAATGCATTGGCATGAGTTTTACGCGCTCCACAAACATAATTCCCGTGCAGTACCAAATTTCAGGGCATCCATTAGAGTTAGTGCACGACAGCAAATACCTAGGAGTCACGTTTAGCAGTAACTTATCTTTTAAAGAGCATATTCGATATGCGATAGGATAAGCGAATAGAATGCAAAGATTAACTGGTAGAACGTTGAGATGATGCTCATCGAGAGTCAAAGAAATAGCTTACTTTTCTCTTATTCGGCCGAGTCTAGAATACTGCTGTGCGGTTTGGGACCCACACGAAGTCTCAGATTTAGAGATGGTCCAGCGTAGAGCAACCCGATTCGTTTGCGGGGATTTCATGTTTGATAGCAGCGTTACGGCAATGATAGAGTCCCTCAGTTGGAATTCACTACAGATGAGAAGATCTGAATATCGTCGGAAACTTTTCGAAAAGTTCAATCGTTCAGAATTTATAGACGAAGTAAGTGAAATGTTAGTGCCAGTAAGGAGCGATCTCCGAGAGGCATCGACGAAGCGTTATAGGGATGTAATCGCAAGGACAGATAATTATTTTTGGTCGTTTTTTCCCCAGGCAATTAGAGATGCTAATAGGGAGGAATGAATAATGGTGGTGTATTACACCCCCTGCCATACGCCTCTGGCGGCTCGCAGGGTATATATCTAAATCTAAATATCCTAATCTTCGCTTCGTAATGCTCCACAGAAGTCATTATACCTACTTGGAGACAATCACACCTTAGATTTTAATGATCTACTCGCTCACCATTTATGCAAGGGACTATTGTTAGAGATATTCAAACAATGGAAATCCTTCTCCATAAAAATAGTAATTTTAAACTCATTATCGTGCACTTTCTCAGGACCTCCTTCCCCCTGCTGTCAATTGCAAACCTGCTTCCTCCAATACCCTAACCCTCGCCTCCCCTCATTCTTTTACCTCCCCACCCCTCTCCTGATTCCATCCCTTTTTTCCTATATATAGTGATAACTTTTCGTATATGTTAGTTGTTTCTTATCGGAAATAATTTACGAAACATTTGTTCTTTTACCAAAAATTTATTTTTATAAAAACAATCTCACGACCGGTTTCGACGATTCCAGAAGATGACGATTAATTGTCGAAACTGGTCGTGTGATTGTTTTTTCTAAAAATAAATTTTTGGTAAAAGAACAAATGTTTCGTAGAATATTTCCATTATGGATTACCACAACACCTCGCCTGATTCAGAGAAATTATATCCTATCGTTACGTTATACTGATTAGATCTTAGTCGAAGCCGTCGTAAAATAACTATTGTATTCTCGTTGTGCGTTGTATTCTTGATATTCGTGATGCCACGTAGTTGTGTTGCTCCTGGATGCTTGTTGTTTTTGAATCTATGTTTAAATTATATTCTATTACCATCAAATATTACTTCGGATGTTAGGGGTAAGAGATGTGGACCTAACATTACCAAATAAAAACATTTATAATGGCAATATCTATAAATATTTATTGGTCATTTTTACCTGGCCCGATCTGCAAGATTGTCATTTAAGGTAGGGGAAATTTTACATTGAACTTTAGCTCCCATTATCATGAAAACCCACGTATCCCTGCTGTCAATTGCTTCCTCCAGTACCCCAACCTTCATCTCCCCCACCCTTTCATCTCCCCCAACCTTCACCTCCCCCACCCTTTCATCTCCCCCACCCTTTCATCTCCCCCACCCTTTCACCCCCCCACTCTTTCACCTCCCCACACCCTTTCACCTCTCCACCCCTCTTCTGATTCCATCCCTTCTTTCCCATATATTATGAAAAATTTTGATAATAATCCGGTGGTATTTTTGGAAACTACAAATTCCTTAAGCCATAAAATCACTCGAATTATTACTGTTTTCCGCTAGTATAACTAACAAAAAACTATTTTCATCGGTTAGCTATATAATTTAGAATATCAACTTTATAATTTCATGGCGTACTGCGAAATATACCTGTTTCACCAATTGTAAACATACAATTTTAAAAAGGAATTTGTAATTTGTATATGCTACCCGTGGGATAGATAGAAGACCAGTGGTTCGGTGAACTAGTGCTGCCATTAGTTCACGCTGTCGCCACCGTCTCACTAAGGAGGACGTTTTTTTCCGGGAGTATCCGAGGCATGGTAGTGATAGTAGAAACAATTGACTGTCGATATACAAATCGTAAGAATTACGTAAGTTAGATGACAAACGAACGTTGGAATGCTCATTTAAAATAATAATAGAATAACGATAAAAGAATGAAGAAGATCGATGGAAATGAAAAAACGGAATTAGCAAACAATAAAAAAATCGTGGAAATTCACGTGAATGAGGATAATAAGGAATATGAACGAAACTTGTGTTACACGTAAGAAATATTTATATGATTTATTAATCGTAATACAATTCATTACACGAAAAAAATTTAAATTTAAGAGAAAATAAATATTCTCTTTTTATGCGTATTCCTCCAAAAAACTAAATTAATTTCACTTTGATGAGGAAACTTATTCTGGGCCCCTGATATCGAATCCAACCCATCTCATGAATGGGAATGGTTTTCCTATGATGTGTGTAACATTTAGAAATACGAAAACTGAAAATTTCTGAAATCATTGCTCTGAAATTGTACAGAAGCTCTGTACAATTATTATCACAATAAACAATATAGCTAGATTCAATGAGGCTAAAGCTGGCGTATACACAATAGTAATTATTTCTCTAGTACGGAGCATGCTTAGGGATGCATTAAGTTTTGCGGACAGCACGTTCAAAAATCTCGATTTCCTTCTTTATTTATTCACCTAATACATTGCGCGATACAAATTAAAACCATCTATATTCTTGCTATGAATTAAGCTACCATTCCTATAAATATCGACTTGTTTATTCAAGTACCAGCAGCTAGCCTATCTGGTGGCTTATTGCGATGTAGGTTCTCGTGATTTCGTACCTTGGGGTTGTTTTCCGGTGATGAAAATTATGAACTCATTGCTTCGGCGGTTTTTAAATCAACGAATCAGCCCTTGTTCTTCTATTTCTTTTTGACATTCATGTGCCGAAGGTTTCGATGAAAGAAGAGAATTTATAGCCCCAATCTCGACCTAAACAAAATCCTTTATTAAAATTCTTATTACGTTTAATCGAAGAATGCTTTCTTAAGAGGAGCATAGCAGATGTGTAGATGGCAGCTTACATCGCTTTAAGCTGGGGCTCGCGCATTTGCAGTCTTCTCCAGTTCTTCTGAAGTGAAACTATTGCTTAAATATAATCCGGTCGTATCCATTATTAATAACTGTAAGACCCTTTCAGGATAATTCCTTAGCTTTTGATAGATGGTGATCGACAAAATCCTTTCTTGATCCACGGGATGAACTCGCGTGCACTTGTTTCGATGCACCATTCACCACTTGTCAGCAGGACTACCAGGAATAAGTCATCGTTAGAACTGCCCATCTTAGGCGTCTACAAGAAACTAACTAACGTCGCTGTGCGTGTATTAACCAGCTGTAATAATAAACGACCAGAGTGTATGCGATATGTATGTGTTTAAATCAAAGGGAATAAAAGCTGAGACCGGTTGATAACATCAAAAACCCAATGTCTAATCCATTTTGAATGTCTTTATGTAAACATACAGAATATTTTGCGTGTAACAGATGATTTTTTCTACTAAGTTGGTGAGCCTATTCGGAGCGTGAATTTGTATTCGGCGGTCCAGTTGAAAACTTTCGCTCCCTCCATTTCTAAGAGACCCTTCAATCCCAAGGAGAAAATGAGACGCATTCTAATTCTTTCTATATCCCTATGACGTCTCGAATCTCGAGATCCACAGGTGTTCCATATAATCTGATGTTTGAGCATTTCACTCTGAAATTGATATATTGTTTCGTTAAATGAATCTATATTTATTCCGTTTTTATTCCTTGCAGGATCTTGAAGCAGTCTTTATCTTCTAAATGACGCATCAACGGTGAGTACTCAAAGATTCCTATTATCGTCTTGTTTAACCCTTTAGTGCCGATGCCTCTCGAAGGAATATGCTTCTGCTACGGGTTACATGATAGTTTTCTTCTCTGTGTTTGGCCACGGGGAATCGCACACTTTCGCCTGTTTTGGAATCCCATACAAATTCCCTTCCCCTAGCTACTCGGCTCAAACCTCAGCAGCCTCAGCAGCGGGAGGCTGCTGTAAATTTATTTCATTAGCATTTGTTTTTTTTATTATCAATTTGTAATGTTATTCTGAACGTTTGACAATTTTTAACGAAATTCTAGCGTTAATATTAACGAATTTACTCCGTTAATATTAACAAATTTCCTTTTACGAAACTCCGTTAGAATTAACGCTAGAATCTCGTTTGAAATTTGCTCAGGCTCTGCAAACAAAGGCTCTGCAACAAATGATTCATTTCTAATTAAAAAAATTCGTTGTTTGCAAATATGATTTCCTTGAAAAATCATTTCAAATATGATAAATAAACCGCGGAATCGGGCAGCAATGAGGGTTAATAAAGAGGCGAAGGGTCGGGCTCATTGTTGAGGAAAGGGTGTGGGCTCTCCCTAAGCTGGGTTGCTAGGGCGTACTGCATACCTGCGATTATTGCTTCCCCTGCGGTCACTACCCCTCCCTCGCCAACATTCGGTGTTTTGCGTAGCTTTTTCTCCGTCGGCTGGAGCCGACATTCGTTCGTTTGCGTAGGAAAATTCACGCCGACGCTAAGCGCGAAAGGGTTAAGAACTTGGTCACTACTTCTCATTGAACACATTACTCTTGACGTGGGTGTTCACGATTTACATTTCATCAAAAAAGCATTAGTAATATTCCCGCAATTTCATTATTTTATGGATTTGATATTTTTTCTACATATCTCATTTTAATATTTGTTAATATTTTTGACCACACTCTAAATTGGCCAACTAAAACATTTCACACTCAATAATCGCCATAAACCCCGGACTTAATGGTTGTTTTAATGGTCAAACTTACATGGTTATTGTTGTGTTACATGTTTATTTCACTTAATTAGTTCCTAGGAAACTTCAACATATTTATCGAAATTAGGAGAAAATAGCTATTGGAAGCTTTATTTATACGCTAAATATACTTCGCAAAAATGTGATAATTTTATAAGGAGATCTTTTTTGAAATTTCGTTTAATCTTTTAAATTTTTCAATTCAGTTTCTTCGGTTACTTTTCCAATACCTCTTTTAACATTAATTAGGGAAGAGCCTGAGACGAAGTCGTGTTTTACAAGTGCGTGCCGTATGTTATCGTGGGACCAGAGATTTGGAGAATCGTACGTGCAGTTTCTCTTATATTATTGTGATAATGTGCGAAATATTGTATTGCAAATGTAAATCGTTCCCAATCCGGAATTCTAATAGACGTGCAGAAAAAAATCTTTCATTTTACTTGGAATAAAAGCTATGACCGGTTGATGGTCTGAGTTAAATATATGAAGGACATCTATAACAAAAATATCACTTCATACGGACTCTTGTGTAAAAGGATTCCATCTCTGTCTTAAAGACAGGTTTTTGCATTTCCTAATTTATGAGGAAACTTCCACTTTCCCCTTTTGCTCTGTATTATTTAAATATATATCATGTATTTAAATGCCGGCCTGATGCTCCCCCAACAATGCTTTCTCCAATATATAAACACACAAAATCGCGGAAATCAGTGCTTTCACAGTGCGATCGTTGGTTCGTTCTCGCAAGTACGTGTTAGGTATTCCATTTAGGGGTTTCATTTTCGCTGCCCCTTTTTTCCACCACCGTCCATAGTTTTAGTCCGGGTTGTTTTCCGAATTTACTGGAGATGTTTCAAATATGAGTTTCCTCGTCCAAAATGATATAAAAGAATGATTGGGATTAACATTTTCGCAATTATTTGCGTGTTTCGATAAAATTGACGAATTTTTAATTCCCAAACAATATTACACGACCAATTACCTTTCTACTCATTTTTATGGCATGCAGGGTTTGTTTCTTTCGCAAAATTAAATTAGAAGGAATAGTCACATGTTAACGAGACAAACACCGAAAGAAAGAAAATCTAACGAAGATTCTTATTTTAATAGTGGCACATGCGGTGTCCTGGGAGTACATTCCCACGGAGCACAATCCGGCTGATCGTCCTTCCAGGACATCAGATGATGATCTGGGAGCACACTCCCCGAAGCACCCTCCGGACGATCTAGAGAATAATACTCCCCTCCCAGTCCTACCCGCACCTATATATACCAAATCAGCCTAATGGCGGCTGATCTGGCATATAGAGGATCACAGGATAGTCCTGGAAGGACGATCAGCCGGATTGTGCTCCGTGGGAATGTACTCCCAGGACACCGCATGTGCCAAATTCTTTATTAAAATCAGATACAAATCCTTGTAATAAGGGAACATAAACAGAAATCCCCTGCCTTTACGGAGGGTATGAGCAATAGCCAAATTATTATTTGTATATATTATTATTATATAATATATTATATGATGATGATGATGATGATGAAGAAGGTGGCGACGTCTTCTGCTACGTCCTGGGTTGGGGTCCCTACCAGCAACCAATCGTCGAGGTAGGAGACCATTGTCACGGCGTGGCGCGAAAGAACTTCTTCGGCCACCGCGCGTGAGTACCTCTGCATTATGGCTGGGGCCAAGGTGTGCGCCGGTTCATGCAGAAGTAGTCCTGTCCGACGTGAATTCCGAACAATTCTCTACAGTCCGGACGGAGAGGTAACTGATGGAACGCGTCTTGTAAGTCCAATATGGTGAGCCAGGCGTTCCGAGGGATTAACCGGAGAGCTTCTACCACTGGTTTAAGTGAGAAGAACGGTATATTGTGGTGTTCAGTCCAAGGACTGAGATCCATGATAAACAGAAGCCCCCCTGAGCTTTTTGGAATAACTCGACACCGGAAGGCATAGCGTGGTTTCTTGCGTGAGATCACTGTCTGCGCACCCTTACTTTACTTTCCCTTACTTTCGATTCGGATTTGCGAGAATATCGGTGAAATAAACGAACATTTTGTGAAAATTCGATGTTGTAAACAACCCATCCCCCTGACGACTGATCCCATTGTTGAATCCGATGTGTTATCACGTAAAAATACTCGAGGCCTATAAAGCTGATGATTAACGAGGACGATATATTACATGGATAAGGGGAAATTTTCTGAAAGAAGGGTACCGGGAATTGTAGGTACGTACAGGTACAACCTGTAGTTACAGTCAGGAAAGCTAGTTCACTGATGAGGAAAGTTAGATGTCTTGTATTAGATAAAGTAGACATTTTGTGTGTTTGTAAGTTAGTTTGTAGGTTCGTTTGTCTTCGATTGGAGGTCACACAGCTTGGCGTCAAACTTTATAAACGTGTTCTCTGAGATCAGGAAGAAAGTACAGTCTCAATGTTATTCGATGATTTTGCTGGGTTTGAATCAGAATCGCTCAGATAGGTTTTCATGAAGAATAAGTCTAATCTTCACTTTTATCAGCTTTATTTCTTTTGAAGAATAAAATTAGGAAGAATTATTGTGCAGAGTCGATACGAGCATCAAAAGAACGGAAATTGAATGAAGATTCATATTTTGGTCTTGTTAAATTGTTTTCAAATGGAAATTTCGGGAATTTAGTCAAAATATACGTACATTTTCCAATTTTTTGAGGTTGTAAACAACCAGTCTCCCTGAAGACCATTGAGATTATTGATCCGTGCATTTTCCTGCATAGTAAGAATAGCTTGGGATTTAAGTTGTATAAATTAAAGGTACTCATTGCATGACCAAGAACTTGCATTAAATCTACTAATGTATTCTCCGTTGAGAATCCTCGGGCACCTCAGCTAGTATAGTAAATAGAATTTTCCTCTTCGTTTGATTAATGTTCACGACATTTGCCGAAACACTGGACGAAAAGGAGAATTCTTCACTTTTTTTGAAATATTGTCAATTTTTAAAGAAATATTTCTCAGAGGTCGGAACCAACGGAGCTAATTTTACTCATAGTTAGTTGGAAATTTTATCTTCTTTAAAACACATATGAATGACATTTTCTGTAGAAAACCGGTCGACTGCGATTCAGTAACAATTCATACACTTATTTTAGAATGTGGAGTTATGTTTTGTATGCGAACTGTAGCATGGTCCTTTTCACCGGACCCAGTATTCTGATTTTCTAAGATTTTTTGATGGGTTAATGTTATTTGTTCAAATAAATCGTTTTCTCATGAAAATTCAGACTTAAATTTTTCTGCTGCCAGTCTACACCAAGTGGCGGCTTTAGCGATTGATTACGTGCACAGTAGTAGGTCGATTGACAAGGGCAAGTTAAAAGGTGCGAAGCAGAGTGGGGGAAGTCCTCTGGCGCCAGAACTGCTTCGACTGGCGCAAGGATTAGTCGATTTCGCGTGTTTGCAAGTCGACTATGGCCGGTAATCATTGCGTGTGTAAACATAGATTTGAGGCTTCCGTTATATCCGTTGAAATCTCGAAGTCGATTTTTTTCATAAAAACAATACTTTCTCTTATACTACGCATATGGAGAAAGTAAAAATAGAGACACATTTCAGCAAAATGAAAAATTTGCATAATTCTACGTCCATTTTGTCTAGTTGAGGAATCAAATTCCTATTTAAAACTCTCTTAACATGAGTTTTAATTATGATTAGCGTAATAGAAGACAACGAAACTGGATTTGGGGATTCCATGGCGATGACACGGACCGCGCAACGCTGACGAAATATCCACCGCATTCCCAGGTTAGGATCGAAACAGTTTCTTCAGGTTCCATATGTAGAAGCGTTGTAGATTGGCGTGGTATAAGACACTTGATAGTCCATTTACTTACAAGGGGAGACTCTCACTTTTGTCCGGGGATTTTGATGAAAATTTTTGTGGTGATGCAGGAAGTGGAGTAATGAAAAATTTTATTGCCGTTCGTCTGAATGGGCCTTATTTTTTGTGCAATAATTAATTGAAAATCGATAATCTGAGTATAGGCAACCCCGCATTACACACCCGCGCCTGCCAAATCGGTAGAGAATAACCCGCTGTTTGCGAGTAATTCTGATATATTATTTTCATTTTCTTTTAATATATTTTTTCCTTGTTACTCAATGATAGACTTAAGAGCAATATTTACATTCTTTCACTCGACATCCGATGGAATAACTTTATTTCAACCAAATGAACTTCGATGACGGAGAGCCTCACATAAAGTATGATGAATGAAGTTTCGTAACATAGCTTTCTGGAATCCTCTGGTATTCGGTGGTTATAATTGCATTGGCTATCCTCTTAAAGTTGATATTAGTCTCGTAAAATATCATTCACAAGCGCGATTTTTCATTTAAGGTTCGTAACGCAAAAAACGCAAAGTAAACTTGCGTTTGACTTTTTCAAAACTTTTTCAAAAACGATTCAAGATTTCGTAATTAAAAGTAGCGGATTACTTTATCTCGAAATTCGGCCCAAAATGGAGTCCACGATTTTGTTGCTTCAAATGAGCAAATACTTATCTTTTAGTGTAAAAAAATCATTGTATCGAAGGACAAAAAGTAATTATAGATTACTGCGTCGTTGTTTTTTCCAATAGTTTTTCGTGAAATTCTCTAAAAGTCAACAAAGTTGAATATTTCTGCGAAAAATCCGAGACTGATTTCCTGTGAAAATTTCTCAAGTTTGATGCCCTGTATCTTTTCGTTGCCTGGCAATATTAAAATACGACAAACGGAAACATTAAATTCGATCCTATTGCAATGACTATGGGAAGTTTCAATTTCCGCAGTCTTAGAAAACCATCTTTGACCCAATGCCCGGTTTTTTTTTATTTCAGCGCTCTGCGAGGCGACGATGATCGTGGGCCCCAGCGGGAGCTTGTGCGCATGCGCGATGACGTAGACACTCGCGGGCATGTCCTCGAAACTGACGTTTATCTTGGACGTCGCGTTTTGGGCCGCGACGAGCGCTACGATGCGTGGCGGCGAGCGAACTAACTACCCCTCTCCCCCCCCCTACTACCCGTGAATGAATGCACGAATATGAAAACTTTGGAACAAGGTTTTTGGTTGAAATCACTTTAAAATCCAGCTTTAACAAAAAGTATGGCCTTCATTAGGAATAAAGTATTACAAAATCAACATCATTTAGCAATTTCAAGAATTTCACAGCTAGTTTAAATTATTTCCAATCACATAACAAATTCACTACGTAAAATATTTCAGGCTGGAAATATCACCCCGTTCTAGGAGTAACCAGTACAACGGTATTTATCAACAGTACATAAATGAAGATAAATATAAAAAATAATTTACCACAATGAGTATAGTAAATTAAAGTGAGAACTTAAGCACATTCCTGAACTTTCTTCGCTTTGCAATGCATATTATCTAAGATTCACACGAAATACTATTCATCACACTAATTATAAGCTTAATTCACCTCACCACTTGTTAACCACATCATTGAAACGGAAAGGAATGTCAGATTCACTGTAGAGTGCTAACAATATTAAACGAAAACATTTTACAAAATTTTGGAGCCAGTTTGAAGAATCAGAAGATTATAGGAAGGGAATGTGAAGAAGGAAAAGAATTTTGCGAAAAATCGAAGACGGATTTTTAGTAAAATTCTGTCACCTTTGACCCCTGTAGAATCGTAATGCGCGGGAGTCTACGCAAATGATTTCGCGGTTGTAAGCAAAATTTACTCATGAATGCCTATATAAAGTCCGCGCTAAAAAAAGAAACACTTTTTTATTTTTTTGGATAGTTTTTTTCGATTCTAGCCCACTGTGCGGCGTATGTTTGCCCTGGCAAACAGACAAAAGGGTTGATGTTTCAGAAACGGCAAGCTTGTCTGCGGGAGGTTTTTGTAGGGGTTTCCCTCCCGTCTTTGGGCAATCGTTTGTAATTTTGTATTTCCCCCTGCCACCAGGCATGATGGCCTAATCGCAGCGTAACTTGAATAATTTGAATAAATAAATAATGAAATCTCTGGCACTTTTAACGAATAATATCCCTTTGAAAACACCACACTACGGTGTTCGACCATCGACAGCTGAAGACATAGAGAAGATGGGCTTCAAACAATTCTAGTTTTTACGAATCAGTTAACACTCACGAGTTGAATACGTGCACACGCAACACGAGAAAAGCCTCGAAGACGAAGAATCACGCTATGGATCCTCAAAACACTACAGTAACAGTGGAGCTTATGGCCCCTGACTGCATAATATACTATAGTAACATATATTATCAGTATAACAGATTCTCTGCTTCTCTCACTTTCGAACATAAATTGTGATACATTGTATTCATTAGGTGACCAATACCCGTCAGTATATCTAAAAGGTTCACCTTTATAGACTAGAAAATAGCTCCTGTCCGAGGGCTTTTAATTTCGCTATACCACACGGAGAAAGATACAAGAAATGAATTATATAGAAAATGCAGCAACTCCTTTGAAATGGGACTTTATTCACAACATAACGTTTCAATAGTTTTCTCTGATACCCATTAGCAACAATTAAGCTTTTGTCGAATTCATATTACTATATTTTCGAAGTTGATTGGTTTTTCGATTTTTGTTTAGAAGAAAAGATACTTAAATTTCTGAAGAAGACTTTTGAAGTTATTAATCATGGACCATAGATCTTAGGGAAACATTGTTATGAATACAGGTCAGTTTCCAAGGAGATGATAGTTCGGATTCAATGTAATAACTTGTGAAATGTTGTACTTTAATTGTTCGGTAATAACGATTAGAACTAGGCAACATTAAACTTAAGTGACTCTTATACTCAATGTGAAATGATTTCCCAATGTCCTTGAGGAAAGCAGTTCCGTTTTATTTTCCATTTAATCATGGATCACCGTGTCTAGATTAAACCGTGAATTTAATGTTATACTTGTTTGAGAAAGACGTAGTGAAATAAATGTGTCCTTTCCTATGACGTCTTTTATATTTCTAAGCGGCTAATTTTTCATCATCGCAGTCTCGACTTCAGCCACTCTCCACCCCTCTGTAGACAGGCGAGCGAGCCCACAAGCGAAAAATGAATTTAGGAAGCGGCGAAAGGGAGCTGAAGGGGTGTTTGGGGAAAGGAAGAATTGGACTACGTCAAATGATCATAGAGGTCATTAGGTAAGAAAGCGTATAGAAAACAAAAAAACTTGCTGTTTTTTTTTAGTTATGAAGGGAACAAACCATACTAACTGGAGGTAAGGTTTATTTTCCATAAAAACCTCATCAACCAATAGAAAAAGGGTCGGACCATCTGAACTCTGCAAGTCAAGTGTTCTAAGCATTCGAGTCGTTTGTTTACTCTAAGAATACGCTACGTTTCTGTGTGCTAGTAGCGATTGTTTTTGCTATAATTATTGTACAGCTAACAGCAAAAAAAAGTTACCACCCCTGACCCACCAAAAAATTCTAAGTCCAAATTTCGGGCCGGCGAGCCTTTCTCTCGAGAAGGGAGGGAGAGAAAAGAAAGATGGAGGACATGGTCCGTTACGCTAGCTTGGTTCTCGCGTTGGATGGAGAATTTTCGTTATTTATATAAAAA
Organism: Sympetrum striolatum; assembly: GCA_947579665.1. Lineage (NCBI taxonomy): Eukaryota > Metazoa > Arthropoda > Insecta > Odonata > Libellulidae > Sympetrum > Sympetrum striolatum. The sequence goes on from OX388346.1 coordinate 85,390,937, forward strand.
TCATTTACTACTATCAATTATCTGCCGCAACATTTGATGTGTTAACGCGTACTATTGAATTTGACGACGATCGACTGGAAGATAACTAAAGAAATGAATCGAATGGAATGCAGCAATCAAAGTCACTCTCACTTTAATTTTCGATAACAGATTATTAAATCATTTCCAAAACAATAAAAATGAATTTAACTGAATACAAAATTCGATATCAAATTAACTCACATTTCGTTTTTCGAAAATCGATCGTTTAAATCACTTCCAACGATTGATTATGCTCATCAATGTGAACGAAACCAGCAACTATTCTCTTCTTCTTTATTTCAAATTGGCCAAAAAGCAGGATCTCGGATTCAACAATGGCATTTGTCGTCAGGGGGGCCGGCTGTTTATACTCACAAAAATTTTCGTGTATTCCGTAAAAAAATCTCGAAAATTCAATTCGGAAACAACAATAAACGACCAAAATAAGGTTTTCTATTCATTTACTCTGCTATTGCTTCTTGTCTAAATCTCGTATGACTATTATTTTTAATTTAATTTTGCAAAAGAAATGAAGCATGCAGCGACAAAAATGAACTTTACCTGCATTTCTTACGGAAATGCTTTGACTTGTCTGGGATCGAAGCAAGGACGAAGTGTCACCATTTTTTACAATATAAACACTTTCGTATATATATATTTGAATGCAATGTTCTATAAAAATTTCAAGTCAATCGACCAAGTGATTTTTGAGTTTTGCGGACAGAAACATATGCAGGCTGAATTTTGCTGAATACATAAGATATGTGCATAATTCGGTGGATTATTATAATTTAATTTGATTCCTTTTACAACCCTTTCGTTTAACTTTCCCAATTGAAAAGCGTTCTATCATGAAGAGAAATAACTAAGGAATAAACACAAGGAAATAAAAGTTCCACATCTTCCACACAAAAAGTCGTGTAACTTTGACAAAGTTATTTATTTCCTTTTGCTTAGTTACCTATGGAGTTCACCAAATTTAAAGCTCATTCGATTGATTTAAATAAGGAATAATCTTTTCTAGATTACCATTTCCCCTTACTCTCGTGACTCCTATAGATTATATAATCCAAGAATTTGTAAAAATGAATTATCCTTATAACAACACTGTAGCAAATTCTCACAATTAGCTTTGACGTTTACTAGCACCTTCTTCAACATTTACATAAATACGCGATCCTCCATATGGCGTGTGCCTTGAAAATGAAGAAAGAATGAGAGGGAACAAAAGTGTGACCGGCAAGTGAGAGGGTAGAATTCTTGGAAAACTGTTAAACAGGACAAAACGAAATAGGTGGGGGAAAAGGACAAGATAAACCTTTTGTTACCAAAGGGGAATGGAAAGGAAAAACTTTCTCGTTGGGAGAAGAGGACGGGTTGAAATTTGCTCGATTCATTTTGATTTTATCTAAAATAATGTGTCCACTAGCCTTCTCTGATATATGTATAATTTTTAGCTCGCAATTAGAAGAATGACTCGAAGAAATAAATCTCTCATAAAGTGGGACTGCAGAGCATCAGATTAGAAATGTTGTAGGTTCTTCAGCCTATAACTTACGAAATCTCACTGTTTATCTGATGTGGATTGAATGAAAATAATCATAAATCGCTTGATGAAACTACCGTCCTAAAAATTGGATCCATGGATTCCTTATCGTTTCAGAGTAATGGCTCACAGTAAATACTGTAGTAAAAGGCCAGCGGTAGACGTCCTTTTGGTAAAATTCTCGAAATTTTGTTTCACAAAAGTTACTTCTCTCATTTTTTTTAGCTATTTACTGAACCACCAATCGACTCCGAAGAGTATTACAATTTGTTTATCTCGAAGTTCTCAGTATTTTAAGAATACCATCTTTTATTTTATCAGTTACGAAAAATGATAAGACCGCTATCCGTGGAATTGTTACTTTTGCATGACAATGTTAATCGACGTCTAACCAAATTTAAGACTTAGCTAGAGTATGACTTATTAGTACTCGACGCAGGATGGGCAAGTTATTGCGTGTGTGTTACAGTAATGACTATTATAATTGTGTTTAAATACGTATTTAAATGACATCTTTATTTTATATTTTATAAACCAGTTGAGATTGACTAGCAAATTTTATCAGTGAATCAAGATGAGCTTAACGTTTTGGCTATCATCAACACTGAGAGAAAAAATGTATTCACTTTCTCTTGGTGGTTTTTTATGTTAATTTTTAAGGTTCTTAAAATCTACGAAACTAATAACTGTATCTAACATTTAATGTGATAAAAGGATTGAAAACACTATACATTCAATGATAGTAATGAAAAAGAACCAAAGGAACGCTAGTTTAGCTAGCTAGCAAATAGCAATTTCTTAAATTTTCCCGTTTTGTTGTTGATTGATTTCTAAGGGTATCTTGAAGGTTTATGAAAATCATTGGTTAGAAGGAAAAGCCTGAAAAGATGAATGTAAATATTGAGAACGTAATTTTGGAATTAGAATGCTCCGAAGCTTAAATTTCTTCGGGAGTGATCTTTCTACGGTTAATATATGCTTAATTCTACTCCTGAAAGCATAGACGGTCCGAGAAATGGGCAGTCTGGGAGACTGTCGACAGCATTTATGGGCTCTTCTCAGATCCCTTGAAGATTCTCAATGATAAAATTATACTCGTATAGCTTAGGTAATTTTAACGATTACACCCGGTCACAATATTTAGGTAAACTTTTTTTATCCATTAAGGGGAACTAGTTCTAAACGTCTGCCCAGAATGTCAATAATCTTCAGATTACCCCCTCCCAATGATTGGAATCAATTTCCTTCGCAATGGATGCAGCTTTCTTTGGTCCTAGTTCTCTGAGTAATTTCCTTTAATTCAAATTGATTGAAGAAGCCGTTACTTGGTAAAACTGCGTTATGTAAGAAATTGTGAATCTTTTTCCTTAGCTCAACGACTATAAGGAATGGTGGAAATAACTATGGCTATATTTTTATGGAAATTACATTTAGGAAAACTGCTAAATCAGGCGTAATTCATCTGAGTTGCCCTTACATCGGTAAATGCTGTTTAATAATTAAAATTTAGCCTTCGTATTTTACCCTTCCTTTTTTAATGAGAGGCCAATTTAGTCCATCAGCGATTACTGAATAAAGCACTAGAAATACTGACATCTCATACTTATTACCCATAATTACTCTTAAATAAGATGGGTAAAGCTTCCTTTCTTGGGAAATGTGTCAGGAGAATCTATTACTGCTGAATCTTAATGCTGGTTTCCAAGCCTCACCTATTTTTCCTTAAAACTTCTTGGTTTAAAGATAAGGAAGACATTTACGTCTTGAAGGTGCAGAAATTTAAATGTGTGATAGCTCGACATTTAGATTTAGATTTAGATTTAGATATATACCCCGCGATCCGCCAGAGGCGTATGGCAGGGGGTGTAATACACCACCATTATTCATTCCTACCTATTAGCATCTCTAATAGCTTGGGGAAAAAACGACCAAAAGTAATTATCCGTCCTTGCGATTACTTCCCTATAACGCTTCGTCGATGCCTCTCGGAGATCGCGTTCGCTCCTTACTGGCACTAACATTTCACTTACTTCGTCTATAAATTCTGAACGATTGAACTTTTCGCAAAGTTTCCGACGATATTCAGATCTTCTCATCTGTAGTGAATTCCAACTGAGGGACTCTATCATTGCCGTAACGCTGCTATCAAACCTGAAATCCCCACAAACGATTCGGGCTGCTCTACGCTGGACCATCTCTAAATCTGAGACTAAACCTACTTCGTGTGGGTCCCAAACCGCACAGCAGTATTCAAGACTCGGACGAATAAGAGAAAAGTAAGCTATTTCTTTGACTCTCGATGAGCATCCTCTCAACGTTCTACCAGTTAATCTTTGCATTCTATTCGCTTTTCCTATCGCATCTCGAATATGTTCTTTAAAAGATAAGTTACTGCTAAACGTGACTCCTAGGTATTTGTTGTCGTGCACTAACTCTAATGGATGACCTGAGATTTGGTACTGCGCGGGAATTATGTTTGTGGAGCGCGTAAAACTCATGGCAACGCATTTATTTATATTTAAATCCAGCTGCCAATCTTTACACCATCCTGATATTACGTCCAGGTCGTTTTGAAGCACATTGCAATCGTTTTCTGTCAAAATCTCTCTGTATATCAGGGTATCATCGGCAAATAATCTAACCTTACTCTTTACGTTATCTACGAGGTCGTTAATGTAAATTAGAAATAAGATTGGACCAAGAACACTTCCCTGTGGAACTCCTGATGAGATACTTATTTCTTCGGATAAAACTCCATCTAACGCAACTCGCTGAGATCTGTTTTCTAGAAAAGATTTGGTCCATCTGATAACTTTTTCGTCGATCGCGTAGGCACTCAGCTTTTGGATAAGCTTTTCGTGAGAAACTGTGTCGAAAGCTTTCCTGAAATCTAGGAAAACTGCGTCTGATCTTACACCGCCGTCTGCTGCTTTAGATACGTCATTCATAAAAAGCGCTAACTGGGTCTCACAAGACCTACCTTTACGGAATCCGTGCTGGCTCTGACTGATTGCTCCCTTTTCAGAGAGAAAGCGCATGATAGAGCTCGCTATAATATGCTCCATTATTTTGCAAAAAATTGAAGTTAATGAAATAGGCCTATAATCATCTGGTTTTGACGCGCGCCCTTTCTTAGGCACCGGAGTGACATTAGCTTTTTTCCACGACATTGGGACGGTTCCCTCATCCAATGATTTCTGATAGAAAATCTGTAGAAGCGGAGCAATTTCATCGGCTAAAGTTTTTATTACAACAGCGGGAATACCTTCGGGTCCTGGCGCCTTTTTCCTATCAATATCTCGCAATAATTTTCCAATTCCATCAACCGATATCTCGATGGGACACATCTCTGAATCAATGCGCGAGGTAAAATCCTTAACTTGACCATTGTCTACAGTGAGGCATTTCTGGTAGTGCCTGTTAAGTAAGTTAGCTTTATCTTCTGATTTATTTACGGTAGTTCCCTCTGCGCTTTTGAGGCTAGGCACAGAAAACTGACCTCCACGAGTCTCACGCACGTATGACCAAAATTCTTTCTGATCGCCACCTAATGATTCTAATAGGGTTCGAGATTTATATTCCTAGTATTCTTTTCGCGCTTCTTCCTTAACTAACTTTCGCACTTCTCTATAGTTTTGTTCTTCGAGCTCATGGTTCGTTCCGCATGCTTTGAGTTTTCTCCATCGCGAGTGAATGACTCTTTGCTTCCTATGTAATGCTCGTAATTTAGGTTTCGTCCACCGTGGCTCTTTACGCTCACGCACGCTCTTAGTAGGAACAAATTTAATTAAACCTTCTTTGGTTATCCGCAGAAACTCTATCCAACTATCATTTACTGTATTTGCACCCAAGAAGCGGAAAAAATCATCCTTGCACTCGTTAATATAAACCTTAAACTCCGAAAAATTAGCTTTGCGAATTACATATACTTGCCTCGGTGGCTTAAGAGATTTAACCGCTACTGCTTTCATCTCCGCCATTATGACATCATGGTCTGAAATACCGTCAACTATATCGAGATTAGCTATCAATTGTGGGTGGGTGGTGGCTAGTAAGTCTAGGATGTTACCTTCACCCGCACGAGTCGTTCGAGTCTTCGTCATGTTTACCTGTTCTATCGCATGCAACGAGAAAGTATCGATTAATTTTTGAGAAACCTTTCTCTCTCTACTAGAGTTGGAGCATGTTAAATTCCGCCAATTAATATATGGTAGGTTAAAATCTCCTCCTACAACTATGATGGGATCTTTTACTTTTTCACCGATTATCTGTAACGTCCCGGATAAATCGTCAATACAATCAATTTCGCCATCGGGAGGACGATACAATGAACAAACATAAATCTTACTACCGTTAGGTCTTAAAATCGAGCACCAAATCATTTCGCTCCTGCTATTTTCTACAAACTCATCTCGCTGACTAATCAAATGGTTCATCAATCAATTTGTGTGGGATCAACTGGCAAAAGCTCTAATTGTATGCATGAATGTATGCACATTGTATGCATATTCTTATATGCCTACATGATTATATCCTATCCTATGCCAATAAGTTTCGAAGCAAAATAAATTTACATTGATAATAAATAATTTCGACTATGATAGGTCTATTGTTAATGGTTTATGAATTTTGGATGCAAATGAACGTTTTAGAAGTAAGTTCACATAAAACCTAATTCAGTATGTTAGGAAAATGAAACTTGCAAACTGCCGCAAAAATCAGAACTTTTTCGAATCGTTGATCTAATTTACATTCCTTCTGGCTGAAGCATTGAAAACATATTTTTCCGGTCACCCTCTAACCTGCATTATTTTGTCTTAAAATGGCTTGAATCGTTTTCTCAATCTTATAAATAGCCAACATCAGAGGATCTCTGCACATCACTTCTGAGCCTGTTTACCACATTATCTTCATATTTTTTAAATGTATGCCTTAGAGTTGAAGAGAATAAACATTCTTTTCCTAGTAAGCATAAAATATTCCGTATTCCCATTGTTTATTTTCCTATCATCGTCTCCATGAAGTAACCCATTCATATTCCATCTTCGATGAACTTTTCTTTATATCACCATCCAGGACGAAGAATGGCATTTTCAGGCAATTCTCTCTCTCATACAAAACCCTTAAACGATGCCTCGAAAATTAGAGGCACTGAAGACGAACCTGTGACCGCTCCATTGAAGACCCTTTCTCTTTCCTCTCTCACCCCCACGGAGAAGCTCCCTTTGTATTCTTGAGAAGGAAGGTATGCATGCTACCGATTAACCGTTATGTAGACAAAAACATTAAAAGCAGACGTAGCACCAAAAGGTGGGCTTGCCACAGAGATCCTTAGCAATAGATTTAAATGTATTTTTCATGCACGTGCGAATATTCAGAGTGGAGTTGTAACAGCTTAAAGTTGTTGGCTCATACCTATTTTCTATGTAGAAACTGTTAATCGTTTTAGCATTTTAAAATTTTAGACGGAGGTTTAAATAAAGGAATTCAATATTTACAAGTATATTATTCAATTCTGTTTGCGCTTTGCTGGACTCTGCACGACTAGTCCTTCTGATTTCATTACCCAAAAGAAATTCTCGCGCGTAAAATATAAAGCTGTTAGTTAAGAGACTACAGGTTAGATAGCAGTGAGTCCAAAATGATCGGAGCCCTCCGCTGGGTATCTTTTAAAAATAAAACTCTGTAAAGACAATAATTATTAGAGATATTCCTTAGCTGTGATTTACATGACGAAATACGCGACGACATGATCCCTATTCTCAACGATCGTTATTTTCACAGCCAGATGGTGAAAATATTACAGCGAGATAATAGCGAGGACAGATGGTTTATATTGTTATCATCTTACATATAGTATAAGGTGCGTAAACATGTAAATTATTTAGATAGTTGAGTGTTTCACATTCTCTGCAATAAGCCTTATGGAGGCTCGCGGATAGTCAATTTAAATGTATTTCTTACTTAACTATTTTTCACAAATCTGCAACACCATTATTATATTTATAATATACGTTTTTTTCTTATTTTTCCTACTTCCGTTGACCTGATTTACAGTAGTTCATATTCTCTTAATTATCGTATCATAATTAAGCATAATCTTTGCGAAAACGATCATCCTGCGTGGAGCATTAACTGAAATAACCAATTTCATTATAAATCTGCATTAATGGAAAATGTTATGTATTATATATGTAGGACGAACTATGAGCAGCCAAAGTAATTCTTGTCCGATATTTTAAGAAGAAGAGCTTGACGCTTGAGATTCGAGCCGATTTAACGAAATACGAATTTAATTATTTCATAATACAATACTGCTTCTACCGCAGCAAAAGCAATGACTTTTAGCGAGTATTTGTAAAATATATATCATCACAAAAGCCTTCAAAACGTGCCAGGCATAACGAGGAAGACGAAAAGCGCGCTCAAAACAGAGAATCTGAAAGACTCGCCCTTCTCGAGTTATGCTGGTTGTATCTCAGGTGGTAACTTTTTTATGCTGTTAGCTGTACAAGTACCAACATTAGTTAAACAATAACTTTAATGTGTGTTTTTATTTAATCACGATCATCATTAGAATTGATCGTCGTTTTTTTCTGAATGAGAAAAACTTATGAGTCACTTTGAACTTGAGTTTTAGTTTATTATATCGCATTGTACCAATGTGCAATGGTGTTTTCCTGGATGAATGACTTGTTAACATTAGAATATACTTGAATTTGCTTTCGCATATCTGCGATTTTCATGTAAGTATTCCTTAATTACAAATAATTGTTCAAAGGAATCGAGACGAGTACCAAAAGAAATTTAGCAAAGATTCTTATTTCGGTCGTTGAATATCGTATTCGAGTGGAAATTGGGAGAAATCAGACAAAAATGACGAAAAATGAGTGTAATTTTTAGGGAGTAAACAATTCACTAACGACAAAGGTGAACTCAACTCTCTCAAGAATATACGGAAAAGGCAGTCTCATAAGAAATGTATAGGTAAGAACATTTAATGGCAATAAAACCATTATAGTTCAGTAAAATTAGACACATAAGACCTTGCGAAAGGTGATGTATGGCTGATTTTAGATGTGGTTAGGACCTATAGCAGCAGCATGTGACCGATTTTGTATCTTCGGAAGACCGGCTGAGCCCAAATAACCATTGAAATCTGTGTATTTATTTTAATTTTTGTTCAGTTGAAATAGGGGTAAGGGGGTCGAATCGGATCAGAATAGGAAGAATTCTCGAAAAATGTGGTAATGCTAGACAGCGTTGCATAAGTTGCTTCTTGGTAATCTTTTCCCTGCTGCAAGACACCATATTATTTCGAATCCATTTCTTACTTTTGTTATGATATTAATGAAATGGAAATCAGCTGATAGAACGTCCATTTCTTATTTTGTTGATATGCGTTTAGATTTTTACTCGCCATGGCTCTACTTTTACTGTACTTTGTTTGAAAAAAGTACCCGTTTTTTTCACGTTGCTTTGAAAAGCTAATGGCCTCACAGTTTACAAGTTCGTATTTCCAAGGCACAGGTTTCCTTTTTCATCAACTTGTCTTCGTTTCGATAATAAAGACGAAAGAGAAGAGGATGACAGATTTGCTCCGATCAGGAATTTATGGAACATGTTTATTGTAAAAGTAGTTACAGCCCGAGTCGAGAATGTACTGTTGACGAGCAGCTGCTGAGTTACAGAGGACAGTTCCGAGTTTACATGAAAGATAAGCCGGATAAATATGGGCTCGAGGTCGTTAGCTTAAACGATGCAAAGACTTCGTACATGGTAAATATATACGTGTTTCTTTCCAATTGATTTTTCTAAAAATTTATAAGACATTTATCCTAAAACTTCTATTACAGATTAACGCGGTTCCATATTTAGGAAAGAATACTGAAATCGTAGAAGGTGATGAAAAAATTCCTGAGTATTATTTTAGATTAGTAACTGAACCTATTTACAACACAAACCGATCAGTAACGTGCGACAATTGGTATACGTCAATTAGTTCGCTTCAACGAATGTACAATGAGCCATATAATTTGAGAATTACCATTCGCAAGAAAAAAAGGGAAATTCCAGCGGATTTTATTGCGAAGGTTCCAAAAATAGATCGGCCACTCACCAAGTTCTGCCATGCCGGCAATTTAACCCTTCTCAGCTATGCTCCGAAGAAAAAAAAATCTGATGTGGCCAGCACATGACTTTCTCCATATATAAGATGTAAATACTTATCTATGCCAGTATTTTCGAACTCTATATTCAATCTAAACTTGGAAGATAAGTGATTAATATATATCATATTATCTTTGACGTAACAAACATTATAAATAATGTTTTTCGGGACATGTTCGATGAAAAACGATGAAATTGGCATTTCGCCCACAGCGCCCAGAGCGCCCACAAAGTACATAATCAGCAACTTCCGGTTTATCAGTATTTCATGAATAATTCCTAAAGAATCAGTTTTATAAAAATATATTTCGTACAAAAGTATAGTAAATAATATTTTCTAAAACCTTTACGAATAATAGTATATACTTAAATATCAGATTAATGGAAAAAATTTGCAAAACCGGAAACGAGCTTCGATAAGTAAACCTCAATTTTCGGTTAACCGATTCACTCCAACAACTGATCAACTCTAACGACACTAACCAAAGTGCTACGATATATATATGTAATTTGGTGTTGATATGACAAAACGTTTTCATGTTAGAGCGCCCACAAAGTACATTATCAACTACTTCCGGTTTATCAGTATTTCACGAATAAATCCTAAACAATCAGTGTTACAAAAATATGTTTAATACAAAAGTTATAGTAAATTACATTTTCTAAAACTTTTATAGATAATAATATGTACGTAAATATCAGATTAATGGAGATATTTTACAAAACCGGAAGTTTGCTTCGAAAAATAAATCTCGACTTCCGGGTAACCGATTTAATCAAAAAACTAATCAACTCTGACAGCACTAATTAAAATTCAATATATGAAATTTGGTATGGATACGACTAGTAGTTTTTACGTTAGAGCACCTACAAGCTCACACACACATACAGACACACACACACACACACACACACACACACAGACATCATTCCGAAAATGGTCAAAACGTGTTCTAGGGACCCTAAAACATGTCATTTCGTCGAAATCTCGAAGTCGAATTTTTTCATGAAAACAATACATTCTCTATACTACGAATATGAAGAAAGTAAAAAATCGGACACAATTGTGCTGCTGTCCTCCTCGCTTCTTCACACGGAAGAAATAACAAAACAAGAAACCCAATATAGTATTATAATAAAAACAAAGGACACCTTTGATAAGCTGAGCCACTCTTTCAGTGTGCATAAAAAGACGTACAGGTGGCCGCAGCGTTTTTTTCAAGGCATCTTGGACATGGCGATCGTTAATGCACGAATTTTGAGAGCCTGCAGGGCCGTCCAAAACCAAGAGCAGCAACTGCGGATTATTGTTTGGAAAAAATATGTTTATATTTGATAAAGCCGCATTTGGAAAGTCGTCTCATTCATTTCCGTCTCCGCAGAGATTTAAAAGTAGAGATTAATACAATTGAGAATCGATAGGTTTTATCAGAGCGCCATTTACAGAATTTAAATCTTGTCATCAAACAAAGATGCGTGCACGAAAGAAAAACCGATAAAGGATGTGCATCGTGCAAACGCCCTATATGTATAGACCATAGGATTTTGATATGCCCCGATTGTACCGGTTATTAATTGCAATTTTGTTTTTGTAAGCTTCAACAATTTTTTCAGCAACTCTACTTCTTGAAAAAGACTATTTTTAATAAATTTGTTGAAAAAATAAAAAAAGATTTTTAAAACTAATATTTTTCCCTTGTAGTGATGTAATATAAGAAGGCACAGCTATAATTTTAGCCCTTTTCATAAAAAAAAGGAATTGATATTTTTTAGTAAAAAACGCACTTTTTTCAAGTTTACGAATTTCTTCTGAACGCTGATCTTGATTTTTCTAAACTCTGACTAGTCCATCCTTTAAAGGGGTATCTAAAGATGATATCTGATTTTTTCTAAAATACAATAATAAATATTTCAAGTTTTACAAGGATATTTCTTACAGGGGTTCGTACGAACCCCACAATGCCAGGTATGCTACTCATTGGAGGTGTGCCATGTGAAGGTTAAGTGGCTAAGGAGAATTTCTAACTTTATAAGATAGTGCGTTTCATTATCTTCCTATGGAAATAATTGATATCCTACGATTGATTTCAATCAATTCATTCAACATACTCGATTTGATTCACTTTAGAAATAGCCATAAAATGCATAGATTATACACTACTTTTATGGTGCTGACCTCTATTGTTCCACCACGAGTTTATAGCACAAAGTTTGATTTACACTATCTGAAATCCGAAATGTATTTACAGTAAAACTCCAATCATCCGAATCGCTTTAGGACACCATCTCAAAAGCAGTTCTAAATTCGCTGACGTGGTAATCATAACGGTAGAAACCGATTAGACCTACACGAAAAAAGGACCTGCTGCTGGGCTGAGTATACTGATTAAAAATGTTTTGTAAAAAATATTTGACAATGTAAATACTGCATTAGTTTGATTTTGTTAAATTATTTTTATTAGTATTTAGAATTGAAGTACGCTTAACATGCCAACCTGTTGCCATTTTTTAAATTAATTAATACTTAGCTCTTTTTTATACTATATATGTAGTTATTTTTCTCCCGTTTTCAATGTGCATACAGAAGTTAATTAATTATCCGAATTTTCGATTTTCCGAATGTGGTCCCAATTGATTCGTATAATTGGAGTTCTACTGTAACTTTATTTATAGCACATTACGCTAGAAAAGCGCCTTCACTAACCACGTGATTTGGAGTGTGCAATTTTCTAGGATGAATGTTTGTCGTGTAATTATTTGCTATTCTACGGGAAAAGTGCAATTTAAGAGCGTCCTGAAATCGAACTAATGATACGTAAGATCAAAACCTTACTTTTTTCTGAGATGCAAATATGGAAGAATGTTCCGATTTAATAATGGGTTTGGTCGTCAAGAGGACGGGAATTCGGATAGAAAACAATTTTTCGAAACCAAATTAAAAATCTTCATTTAATTTCGATTCTTTTAGTGCTTATTTCGACTTCGTTGTACTTTTTTTCTAATAAAATTTTGCAAAAGAAATTAAGCCTGCAAATGACGAAAATGAGCTTTTGGAGCATTCTTAATGTTTTGACCCGTCTGGAGTCGAACTGGGGGCTGTAGAGAACCGCATAAACCAGTGAACGTGTCGGTGCTGCCATTAACAACGCGAATACCTTTTAAATATGACTAAAAATGCAATTTAACACATTGCCCGTCAGGGGGACGGGATGTCAACAGTCTCATAACGTGTGGACATTTCTGCATATTTTGTCCGAATTTTCAAAACTTCGATTCGGAAACTGTATTCTACGACGTAAATAATAATCTTGATTCATTTTCCGTTCTTTTGGTGCTTGTCTCGACTTTGCACGTCTATTTCTTCTAATTTAAATCTTCAAAAGAAATACAGCCAGCGACCGATAAAGTTAAGTTTACGTGTATTCCTTATGGAAATATATCTGAGCGGTCTTGGTTTGAACCCAGCAAAGTTATCGAATAAAAATCGTATGGTATTTCCTTCACGATCCCAAAGAATACTTATGCAAAGTTTGACGTATATCGGGCTAATGGTGTGGACTGTAATCCACGACAAACACACGGATCCTCGGAATATCTGAATTTTTCATATAGATTGCTGTAATCGATTTATACTAATGCTCGCAATGTAATGTACTCCCAAATACATCTCTCATTATCTTTCCAAAATATGAAAATACAACAATCGTCAGGGGAAATGGTTGTTTATCCCCACTAATTTACACTAATATTCCAGAGTTGTTCAATTCCTCGTTGTTTTAGATGCGAAAACTATATAATTGGGCTAAAATTAAAACCTTTCTTTAATTTCCTATACATATTTTGGTTTCGTCTTGATTTAGTATGTCCATTATTTCTAATTCAATCAATTAATTAAAATACCGTCATAATGAAATTTACGTGAATTTATTGTGCAAGTGCATTCGAGTCATTCAGTCCATGATTTAAATTAAATTAAATTAAAAACGTTTACTTATATAGAATTTACTTCAAGCGGACTTATGCATTTTGATGAAACGAAATCTAAATTATTTCTAGATTTGTATTCTTTTTTCCTCAATCTTTTGCGACCGACTCCACACAAGTGCATCTTGAATTGCCTGTATTTCAGGACGAACAAGCAATTCATTCCATCTGTGTTACTTATTTTGAAAAACTCGGGTGTGTACCAAATGATAATGGAATTTCGTCGAAAACCTTCGTCTTTCCGTACGTTCACTCGATCTTCTAAATGTTTGTCTTTCTCGCATCAAAACGTTCCAATAGATAAAACATTCTGTCGTATTCTTCACGTTAATCTCTAAGTATTGTGTTGATCCGCTTAATTCACGATGTTTTCGCTCGGTCTGTGATTAGTTCTCCAATTTGAGATTATCTTTAATGGCTTTTCGTATCACACGATGCAATTGCTGGAAATTCCGTTTCCATAGTGACTAAGCATTGCTGTTGCGTCACTGCACCATCGTCGTGGAATTGCTATCGACTAATAGCTTAAAAAAAGGCGAAAGTAAACTCCGCTTTAACGTAATTCGGTGAACCTTTCGATTCTAATTTCGCATCAATTCATCAACTCAACTACACTCATCCGATAGTAGGGAATGGCGGGGAAAAGGCGTACATTTAAGCGGTATTTATTACAGCTCATATAATATTCATTATAGATGCATAGATGCATGATCGAATGTTACTTTGTTTTATTGGCTACCAAATCGTCACCAAACGGCTGGAATATTTATCTTCATTTCTTTGTAAAAAAATTAAAGAAAAAGAAGTTAAACTGTACGGAATTTCCCCAGCGGTTGGGGTAATCCCGTACGGGGGGACTTTGACATCGTGACAAATTATTAACATAACCTTAAAAACCTTAGCATACACGAATCACCAAGTGTATCCAAAATATAGCTCAAGAACCGTAGATTCTTATGGTTTGGTAGTTACTAGCTAATATGTAAAGGAAGAGGAAGGGTGAAAATTGCACATAAGGAAGTGCACCCAGGAAAAACCCAAGGAGAAACGGACATGGAAAAAAGTCCACCAAGGCCGGGAATCGAACCCGGGATCTTCCCGGGTTAAAGCATTCTCCCGGCAAGAGGAAGATCCCGGGTTCGATTCCCGGCCTTGGTGGACTTTTTTCCATGTCCGTTTCTCCTTGGGTTTTTCCTAATATGTAAAGGCTTCTACCTACCTCTCTAATTACTTGAAGCTTAGAAATAGTAACAAATCAAGCGAAAACACTATATTGTTTCACATAAACCACAGCGTTGATCATACAGCAACCACATGTCTCCTTGCGGGGTCTTTTGCTAGGGTGCACACTCCCCTACCCACACTCTAGACATGGTGTACGGCCATACCCCGCTGTACGGCTTTGCCCCGCTCTCCCCTAATCTTATTTCACACTTTCAATAAAAAAAAAGAAAACAGTCATTCCGTTACACCACTTTTATTCGTACTTGCAGGGATTATAGAAAAGGACAATTCCAGTTCGATTATTTATTTGTTCAAATTTGATTAGTTTGCTATTTTATCGATGCACCTGAATTGAAATGGCCCAAATTTGTCATTCTTTTTTATAATTCAATATTTTATAAATTAAAATAGTTAAATATGTGTCTAATAACGCGCCTGCTGTCGTAACAGTGCGTCCCGACGCATCGTTGTTGTGATTTTCTTACGGCCCTGGTGGTGGCGGAGTGGTTAACGCGTTGTTAACTCACTGTCCCGGGTTCGAATCCCGGCTAATTGGATTTTTCCTGTTAGGGAATGGTTGTCTGTGTGTGTGATATCAATAAAATGCGAAAAAGGGATTAAAATTAAGAAAAGGGGTTAATTGGAGGAATAGGCTAAAATTCGCCCACAAAAATATTCCTCCAATGCTTCATCCGAATCCAATCCTTCCACTTTTTACAATCACTTAATTTCCTATCATACACGTTATATCTATGCTTCCTATATGTTTCTATGTGTCTGTTATGTTTATATAATTCAACATGCAATTGACAAAACTAGTTTAATCTAGTTAGCACTCTACAACTCAATTCCAGATTAGTTATACTTTTGTGTGAGAATTTTATGTTAATACGTTATAATTTGCTCTTTATTCTACTGCCATATTTATCTTTAGTTTTCTATTTGTAGGTTTTTCACACTCCCTTCTTTTAAGGGTGTTTTCCTGCAGTGGAAATTTTTTATGTGGATCCACACATTAGTTTTCTTCTTTTGCAATCTATCTAATTCTTTATGTTCCAACATGACATAGGGTTAGGTGTAAGAAGAGACTTCCTAGTCTCTATCTCGCCCTAAATAAAGTCCTTTTATTATTATTAATATTCGTACCTATATTATAATTTTAACTATTTTTTTATTTAATTTCGAGCAAACCCGTGTGTTTTCTCACGACAACCTTTCGTCGGGTAAAAACGTATTCGTAATTTTAAATCATTCCGACACTTTCCATCGGTCCTCCTCAACGCCGATTATTCCATCGCGTATCTCTCTTCTAATCTTTGATTTGAGTTTATTGAGCTTTTCTGAAAATTACTCAGTACCTTTGATTCAATTCCATAATTAGAACATGTGATGTTTCTTCGCTCCATTCGACCGGACTTCGAATCGAACTGTTTTGTTAGTCTCCAGAGCCATTTCTCATTCACGTAACAAAATTTATGATTTGAACACTCGTGTATTTATGATTGACGTAAATATTAATATCCTACGTATGTTAATGTCTGCACTACCGATTGCAATACTTAATTATTTAATGAAAAAATGTTTCATCTACGCTTAAATGAAGTTTCCTCATGTCGCCGTAACGATGTTCAATTGTTGTTGTTGTGATTTTCGTGATTTAATCGCTCCTCCAATTCAACCCCTTAAAAACCATTTCCGAGTCTTCTTTTTACACTTTTCAATAATGTATCTTTTAATCTGACTTTCTTTCATTTATTTTATTTATAAATTCGTAACCATGCAGTTTTAAAATTTTGTCCTATTACTTATAACTTTCATTTATTTATCTCTAAGCACTATTTCTTTCCGTTTCGAATGTGTGAATATCAAATTGTTAATATAATCGATTTACACTTATCTTAGAGAATATATACTTTACTCCATGGAATCATTGCTTTCGATCACACCAATTATTATGGATCAAAATCGTTAAATCAAGTCAGATTATGTATAAATAACAATTGGATATTCTCTTTATTTATTATTAATATAGTAAAATGTGTGTTTAAATTTAATCATTTTTACTTTTCTTAAATTTTTTTTGTATTTTATCAATTATTACTTTATTTATTTACGTAGAGATCGCTATTACCAAAAGGATACTCAGCTATTCATAGTTCATTTGTTTCTATTTCAATCGCGATATCGTTACTCTTTTGTTAAACACGTTCCCTAACTACAGGCAAATCGAACACATTCGGTCTTCAGCTGTTTCGTTTGAATTCAAAATGTCGTCTTTCTTTTGTCTCTCCCACCCTTCTCTTTTAAATCTTCATCAACCCCTGCTATTCGCAATACGAACGCCAAATATCGTCGTTCTTCTGTTTCCGACACACCTCTCTTCACTTACGTAGGTAACTCGCGTATTTTCCTCTTTCATTTGTTTCCGATTCGAATAATCCGTCGCTACTCTTCTGTTTCTTCCCGTATTGTCGTTCGCCTTCCCTCTGTCGTCATGGTTACCGCCTCTCCTTCCCTTCCCCTTCCCCCTCCACTCACTCATCTAGACAACAACTCCCACGAAATATAATCCGATACAAAACTACTCCAATGTCCCCTTTGAAACCGTAGCCAAGCAAGAATAGCCTCCTTCACAGGCCACGTATTTCAATACGGCGAAGAACCACACTCCAGTTGGATTCATGGTTTCCTCGTAAGAGAGCATCGAAAAGCCTTCTGTCGTAATTCCACACAGGAACCTTCATAAGAGGCTATTGGAGATGCTCCTTTCTTGGGAATGATACTCAAAAGAGACAGCGTTTAAAAGTGTTTATAAGACTACCTCAAAATACACGCGTTTAGTACATTTCGGTGTTTGCAGTCTCTATTTATATCGAACTTTAAAATTAGAATTAATGGCCTTAGGAAGTCGAGACAAGCACCGATAGAAAGATCATCAAACAGAGTTTCTTATTTATGTATTCGAATCTCATTACAACGTCGGAATTACGAGGATTTTGACAATTCAAACGGTCCTTTTTTCCGATTTTGAGGCAGTTGTCGACCTGTGGAGAGGTATGGTATTTGTCGAATACCCGTATTTATCCCCCGTAAGAATACATTGGGGATAGCTCTGGTGAGTGGAGGGGGAAGGAGGGAGGGGAAGGAGAGGGAGGGAGGGAGGGGAGGGGGATTTTGTTCTCGTCTATCAGAATTGGGCATTTAGATTGCAAGATGGCGGTCGACCCCGGAGTGTCGTTCCTCTCAGAGGGCGCTGACAGAGTTCGTGATGCGCTGGACCACGTTTGGCAGGGATGCTGGGCCGGATTCTCAATAAAATAATAAATAATGAAATGCACTTTTATGTAATTTTTAAATTGATTGAACGGTTTCAAAATGTAGTATGAATTATACTAAAACAAATGTAATGTTAATTATGTTATACTTTATTAATTTTAATATCAATTAATTCCAAATAACATAATTTAAAAATTAATTCATCGCAACGGAGGCGTGTCTCTCCGCTGATGGTTCAGTCGGGCGCGATAATGGAACGATATTGCATTATTAATTATATCGCATTCTTACAACAATACGAGGACATTTGATTTAAGCAACAGTTGCAATATAAATAGAATCATGTTTGTAGTAAATAATGAAGTATTTTAATTAATACTGAATATATTAACGTCTATAGATTATTAATATTAACGTCAATAATAAATTAATTAAATTTCGAACTATAATCAAAAATTAATTTACGTGAATAAGTGATAGTTTTCGATTAACATTAGTTTGATTAAAACAACGATAACATGGAGTGAAGACGTATCATCTGTTCAAATTAAGGAATGAATTTAAATCAGATGAAGTAAGTTTAATGAGAAACATACAATGAACTCAAACCAAAGACTAGGAATGATTGAATAGCCTATCTTGGCGCTGACGGATAAAATAAATCATTAAATAGAAGATAAAAGGCTAAATGCGATCATTAAAAAATAGGAATACACTGTTAGATAGAGAGTAACACAAAAACATTCGATGCTACAAATAAATATAAGCACTTCTCTTATAACAAAGACCGTTTTCAAACGTCGAGTTGAGTGTTAATATAAAAGGAGATTTATTTCTCTGCTGTGCTCTACTGCTTGAGTGCGTCTCGAGTGCGAGGTGAGAGAGATTGCTCTTTTGGAGGCGACTTTCCTTTGGTGAGTCAATCACCATGTGGCCATTCCTCGGAGGACGCGAGAGATGTGCGACCGAGGCATTCGATGCCAATCGCCACTGCTCAGGATGAATACGTATCCCTCCGCTCCGGGTTCGCCTCCTCCGGTGACGTCATCCATTGTCCCTCTCCTCTGGTGCGGGAGATGGGTGCTGGATTCTTGGGTCGGCATCAAAAGAGTGCAGGGCCCCTCCTTCTTCTGCTTTCCAGTTCCGGTGCGGCAGAGCGAGAAATGCGCTCCAGCCAGTGGAGCGGCGTTAGGGTCCCCGCGTCCCTCATTATCGCGAAATCAGCTATCTCTTGGGGGGGCCATCTAATTGCAATCACCGAATCCATAATTCCGCAAAAGCAAGCTATCAAAAGAGGTTAACACGTTGCAATTATGCTATGAAATTAATTAACATGCAATAATGATATAATTCTGTGGAGAGAACGACGCTTGCAAATGTGTCGCCTCATTCGTTTGCTACATCAATCACGCATCGCCAATGAACGACCAAATTTCCCCCTTCCAAAGTATCAACCCTTAATTTAAAAAGAGAATTTAATTCTAGAGAAGGCATTTCTACGCGCACTCGTGCGAGGAAACGTAGGAGGCAGATACGCTCACCGCGCTTCTCCCGATGTCCGCACCAACAGGTGGTCTTTCGACAAACAACAGGTTGTCAGAAGAGCACCTGTTGCGAACATTCTCCGTCTTTAGGGCCTTCCAGGATGTTCTCTAAGCGATGCGACTATTTTATAGGTTGTAATAACGTTTTTGTGCTCTGAAAGATATATCACCTAAAGTAAACGTTTGTAAGTAGTCAACGTAATAAATCGTAAGTCTTTGTGCAAAGTCCACCTTTTCTTTACTCCGAACTACTTCCAACGAATTTTTGGTGACGTCATCAACTAAGCAGATCTCGTTCCGGAAGATCACATCTCGTAAACCAAGAGAAGCGTCGAACCCAGGCGCACTCGACGTGAGAAGTGCACGTAAAGTACGCTTTCGCGGGACTCGTTTCATTCGCAAAAATAAATTGGAAAGATTCTTCTCACCGAAAGAAGCGAAATCGAATATAGTTTCATATTTTATTCGATCGTGTAAATGACGTTTTCTGTAAAAATTACGATAATCTCGACGAAACACTTTCTTAGCCTCTCTCCCAATGTTCTCCACCACCCACACGTTCACCCAAATCCTCTCTCAACTATGATTGCACTCAATACTGTGTTTCTATGGAACGAGTTGAGGGTCACTAATACAAACTTGATGTATCACGTGGATTGCATGCACAGAGCATGATTGCGGCGATTCCAGGTTCGATAGCAGCGTTACGGCAATGATAGAGTCCCTCGGTTGGAATTCACTACAAATGAGAAGATCTGAATATCCTCGGGAACTTTTCCATAAGTTCAATCGTTCAGAATTTATAGACGAAGTAAGTGAAATGTTAGTGCAAGTAAGGAGCGAACGCGATCTCCGAGAGGCATCGACGAAGCGTTATAGAGAAGTAATCGCAAGGACGGATAATTACTTTTGGTCGTTTTTTCCCCAGACTATTAGTGACTCTAATAGATAGAAATGAATAATGGTGGTGCATTACACCCCCTGCCATACGCCTCTGGCGGCTCGCGGGGTATATATCTAAATCAAAATCTAAAGCACTAACACGCACTGGGTAATGCATGTTCCCTCTTTCAAGGCAGTAAGGGAAATTTATTGCTAAGTGGATTGTTTTACACTGTAAATAATAACTGAAAATAGTTATCCCTTATTTCAAATAAGGTGATTATTTACTATTGTTAGTAATGTCAAGACACTACGTAATTAATTAATCGTGGCTTAGAATGAGGTTGACATCTTTCTAGCATGTACACTAATGTCAGGAGGAATACAGAAACCTCCTCTTAAAACTAAATATTGCACATTATTCAACAAGAAACTATACATTAATAACAATACAATAACGTTGGCCGAAAACTGAATTACTTAAGATATGAGAAGAAATTGTGGATGTAAAAAACCTAAGAAATTCTTAGGAAAAAAAATTTATCCACTGCAGGAAAACACCCACTAAAAAGGGGGGTGTGAAAAACCTGCGCAAACCTACCAATAGTATTAACTAAAAAGATGGTAAGAAACATGATTACATTTTATAAATACACTTTCAATAGGTACATGTATAGGATACATCAATAAACATAGTCATGTGACATTTAAATAAATGCCAACCATTTAGATTAGAACATAAAATAATAAGGGTATTAACATATATAACATAACATAAAATAACATATTTTAAAGCATAAATACATATCAATATTACATAAAATATCAACACAACATAGGGATAGGAAATCGGTGAGAAAAGACTTTTATTACTAGAATAAAGAAGAGATAATTTTATTTACAACAGCAATAAATATATGAAAATTGAAGACAAAATATCTCCATTGTACACTTCAATGGAACATAATTTTTATATATAATATTAACATGTTCAATGCATACATATAGTATAAAGTCAAAAAAATGTAAAAACGTAAATAATATGGTGTCAGTAAAACAGTATATGAAGTATATAAGTAAAAATTGAAAGAAAGTAAAAAACGTAAATTTAAGGAAAAAACAAGGACCAGAAAGACCAGAGACATTATTTTCATGTTACAGTGACGTTTGTAGTGAAGGGTCTAAGAGATTTGAAGGGAACCAGCAGAGAAGAATAGTATATAATGGTGAGATTCACAGTGCTTTGGCGATTAGATTTAAAATCAGTAGGAGGATGAAATTTCTGAGCGTTGCCGCTAAGAGTAGAAATGACCCTTTAAATAGGGAGATCGTTTCCCATGAGATAAGTGCGACATTTACTTTTAAATCGCGAGTTGTGATAGAGGACTTAATTTCGAGGGGAAGGATGTTCCAAAGCTTGCTTGCAGTTGCGATAAATGAGTTATGAAAAATTTTGGTTCTATGATGTGGAATGAGTAAATTGTCGCAACCTCTTGTGTTGCACCTATGGACAGAAAATAAGTTCACGAATTCCGAAGCAATGTGCTCTGGCTTTTGCGTAGTTAGAATACTATAAACAATAGATAGTGCATGCAATTTCCTTCGAGATTCTAGCCTTAGCCAGCATAATTGTTTGTATGATTCAGAGACATGATCATACTTTCGTAATTTAAAAATAAATCTCATAGACTCTTTGTAACTTCAGAGCTAATTCTCCGGATAGATCCTGGTACACTACATCTCCATATTCAAAGTGCGGCATAATCAACGAATTTACAAGTTTGGCTTTCAGAGGTGGAGATAAAAAATGTCCTAATCGTCTAAGAGAGTGAAGAGATGAATATACTCTTTTACATATTTGAATTACTATACAATACAATAGAATACAACGGCACAACTGACTGAGTTAATATAGAAGAGGTTGTCATCTACGACCTCCCTGATTTTGAATTCTCTATCCTACCAGAAAGTACCTCGAAATATTTCTGAAAATCCCTGTGATGCATCCTTAAGGGATCAGGTGTTTGGGGCCTTCCGGCATCCACGATAACAAGGATTGAATTTGAATTATTCTTCCAGTTACACGACCAGTAGGCTGTAAAAAATTAAAGTCAATGAAAATTGTGGAACATGGTTACAATTTGTATCCCTTGAAATCGATATTACTTTGATGATTTTTGGAATAGAATTATGTCGTATTCAGTAGCTCTTCTCTTTAATCTTTCATTATTTTCCATATATCACTAATTAAAGTTTGATTTTTTAAAATATAAAGGCATATTTTCATAAAGTTTACAAAACATATTAATGGCATTATTAATTTTGGGTTTTCAATGTCAAAATAAAAATTTAAAACAACATTGAATACTAGGAAACATAAATTGGAAAAAAAACATTCATGTTTAAAAATGCAGCATAACAATAATTTCGATTTCCTCATATTTTTACTGTCACCATGTTATAAGTTTGGATTCGTCATGTTAAAAGACTAAACCCATTTAGCTGCCATGTCGCCAAACATACATTGTTATGTTTTATGGAATGATATGATTAAAGTTCAACTTGCGAGACATCCATATATAAAGCATTTCAGACTGTTATGACATCTGAAGAAGTATGTGTATAACTCATGTTAAAATTTAACAGTTAACATGTGATGGAGTTCGAACAGTTCATTTAGCTACCGAGAAAATATCTTATTACGCACAATATTTGCCACAGCATTCGAACATTATGTTGCTCTAACGAAGCACAAGAACACACAAAGCAGTATTGACTAAAGAAAGGAAATCTGTTTTAATTATGGTTCTTGTGCCTACTATTCTCATGTTTCCTTATATATCCCTTGTACTTGCATCCGTAATCACAGAACCGGCACTTGAATGGACGAGCGTCTGAATGCGTTACCATGTGAGTATAACGACCGTCATTAGTAGAAAATCTTTTTCCACACAGTTTACACTCGTAAGGCTTTTCTCCGGTATGCACTCTCATGTGCCTCGTCAAGAACTCCCCCAAACCGAAGTGCTTCCCACAAACGTAGCACTCGAATGGTTTGATATGACATAGAATATGTCTCCTCAGGTATTCCTTTGTATCATAAGCCTTTTGACAAATGTCGCACTTGTACATCATGTTCTTTTGATGTTCAAACAGATGACTTTGGTACGCAGCCCAGGTCTTCGACTTCTTTTCGCATCCATAGCAACTCCAGACCACTTCTCCCTCGTGCGATGCTTGGTGGCTGTCGTGCTGCCACTTGTCCCGAAAGCCCATCTCGCAGTGTACGCACTGGTACATCTGCTTTTTGCTGTGCACCAACATGTGTCGCTTCAGATGTGTCTTCCACTTGAAACGACTCCCACACTGAGTGCAGCTGAATGGTCTTTCTTCGCTATGAATGGATTTGTTATGTTGAGTCAGTTGCTGCTTCATATTAAACATCTTTGAACACTTCTTGCATTTGAATTTCTTCTCTCCATGCACACTCATTCTATGATTCCACAGGGTCCTATGACTTGAACACACTTTTCCACAATGCTCGCAAAGATATTCCATCCTTGGCTTCTTTTTAACAGTTTTCTCACCATCCAAGTCTCCCTCGTCCGAACCTTCGTTTTCAGAACCAGCTGAAGATGTATCAGAATCCATCAATTCAGTCTTTCTGTGTACTTTTAAACTCTTTTTCCTGTTGTCCGGTCCCGATGCTGAATTGGGCGACGAAGCAACTACCTTGAGTACCGTTACGTTTTCTGGCACAGTTGTGCTCACAGACCCTAGCAGCTTGACGTCGCTGGTATCAAGGAGATTGAATGACTGGATGTGTCTATCTTTATCTGCATTCTGTTCCAGAGACTGAGGTTCACCTTCTGGGTTGCTTCCCCTCTTGTTACCTGGATCATCAGTTTCCTTCTCTAAAGTTCTTCCAAATCCCTCCAAGTCAAGCATAGAGATTCCTTCATATGTACTTCCTTCTTTTCTGGGTTGCTTCAACTCCTTTTCCTGTAATGAATCCCTGCTGGACCTCTGCAGACTAATACATGGAGATGTAGAATCCCTACTAATTGTTGACTGTAAAGTACCTTCACTGAATGGTATTTGATCTTTTGCAGTCAGCATGTGACTAACTTTTTTCCTCTTGAAATTTCTGACTGAATCGAGACTGCCTTCACTAGATGGACCGTCATCCTGGTCAGAAGGATGAAACGTATCACTTGATTCTTCATCGGGTACATCAGAAGCAGACTCATCCAGCTCGTAATGGACCATCTTCCTGGTACACCCTTTCTGGTACCTATTCGAAACAGAAACACAAAATTAGAAACAAAGGTAAAGTCAATGATATAAGCATTGTTCAGAGAGTGAATTTTAATGTCACTCCATTTCTCAACTTGAATCGCGTGGCATTGAATCATTCTATTTCCTCTTTCCCTTGACCTTCTCAATAACCATACGAAAAAAGTATGTTATAAGCTTTTCAAACGCTGGCAATATTTTTTGCATCCATTTTCTATACTTATAAGGAAATTGTACACAAAGATGTTGATCCTACTTCTTCAATATTTGTTTAAGACAGATTCATACTACATACAATACGTGATATTAGTTTTGACGATTCGATTTAAAAAGAATGGGTACCATTCATTCATTCACAAATGTGACAACAGAACTAAAAAATACAAAGGAAATTATAAAATCTCATGCACTCTCAACACCAAAATATACCAACACTCAAAATGTAATTAACCTTTTCAACCAAAACATTTCCCATCAGCTTCTGTCCAAAGGACTTACACACGAACACGAACACACACGAACGACGTCGTACTTTTCCCTTATATTCCTTATGAGAGAAATGTTAATGTGCTCTGGCATCGAACTCAGGAATATTACGGTCTTATCTAATTTTTTTTCTTAAAGCAATTCTTACCATACATCTTCTAGCCGAGCATGAACTTCCTATCATTTCGATAAGTGCATCAAAAAAATAATGAAAAACTACTCCCATGTATTTTAAAGGGCAGATATTTGCATCGTCCTAGCATCGAACCCAGGATATTTTCCGTAAAAGTAATTTATGTTTTCAATAGATCATGTATATATGTATAGACTCCGAGAATTTTGATTCTCTACCTATCCGGAAAGTATTTTTAAAAAATTCCGGAAAATCTAAGCAATGCATTTAAATGAAAAAAATCGGGACTTTGGGGCCCTCTGGTATCGAACTCATTACACTGAGGTTCGAAATCGCAATTTTTCTGGTGGTTACACGTTATGGCTAATACGTCGTAAAAATTTCAAGTCAATGATGCTTGTGATTTAGCCTGTGAATTAATATCCTATCTATCTATCTATCTATATGAATGAATCAGGAGAAGCGCCTATCTATTATATACGAGTAAAATGTAGCTTGCATACTGCAAGCAGATCGACAACACTAATTTCATATCGGCATCATATCGGGACGGACATCAAAAGAAAAAAAAAATTCAAAATATTCGTAGAATTCGCTGCAATTTAATCACCTGGCAGCGAACCCCGGTCTTCCTGGTGTACTTACTATGCAGCAAAATAGAAAATTACCATATCAAACTATGTGTGAAAATTCAAGCAAAACTATTAGGTGCAACTACCTCAAACGACGTCCTACTATTCACATACACTCCTTATTTGAGAAATTATAATGTGCTCTGGCATCGAACCCAGGAACAGCATGGTCTTATCTATTTTTTTTCTTAAACAAAGTGTTAATATACATCTTCCATCTAAGCAAGAGCTCCCTTACATATCGATAAATGCATAAAAAAATTATGAAAAGATACCCCATAGTATTATATATGGGTGATATTTTTACCGCCCGGCATCGAACCCGGGTCTTTCAGGCAATACTTTCTATGCAGCACAAAAGAAAAACACCATCTCTAACCGCGTATGCAAATTCAAGCAGAAATATTGGTTACAACTGCCTCAAATGACGTCCTACTTTTCCTTTATATTCCTTATGAGAGAAACGTTTTTGTGCTCTGGCTTCGAGCCCAGGAACAGTACGGTCTTATGAAAATTTTTTTCTAAAACTTATTCGTACCATACATCTTCCAGCCAAGCACGAACATCCTATCATTTCGATAAGTGCATCTAAAAAAATAATGAAAAACGGCTCCCATGTATTTTAAAGGGCAGATCTTTGCATCGTCCTAGCATCGAACCCAGGATAACTTTTGTAAAAGTCATTGATGTTTTCGAAAGTCCAAGACCATAAATATAGGCACCTTGAGTTTTACTTCTCTACCTATCCGGAAAGTATTTTTTTTTAATTCCCGAAAATCACGGCAATGCATTCAAACGGGAAAAATCGGGACTTTGGGGCCCTCTGGAATCGAACCTATGACACTGAGGATCAAAGTCTCTTTTTTCCTGGGGGTTTCACGTTATGGCCAATATGTCATAAAAATTTCAGATCAATGACGCTTGTAGTTTAGGCTGTGAATTTGTATCCTATCTATCTATATAGGTATACGAGTAAAATGTTGCTTGCATACTGCAAGCAGATCAACAACACTATTTTCATGTCGGCATCATATTGGGACGGCCATCTAAAGAAAAAAGTGGATTGAAATTTTTCTTAAAATTCGCTGAAATTCCATCGTCTGGCATTGAACCCGGGTCTTACTGGTGAACCTACTATGAAACACAATAGAACATCACCATCTCTAACTATGTGTGAAAATTCAAGCAGAAATATGGGCTACAACTGCCTCAAAAGACGTTCTAATTTTCACGAATTTAAATGGCTCTCTGGATTCGAACCAAGGACGATCTTGGAAATCTAAAACATGTTTCTGAAAGTTATTTATGATCTCTATCTATATGCCGAATTTGAAGTTTCTATAATATTTGGAAAGGGTTCAAAATAGTTCCTAAGAATTGAATCAATTACTGATTGTAGAGACGCCTGGTGTCGAACCCAGGACCTACTGGCAGCTGTGAAAACACATTATGACTTGGTTTGACCTGATCTTATTAAATGCAAAGTTTGAAGTCAACAACTTGCCAGGAAGTACCTAAAATTTGCTTCCGTAATCTCCATAAGAAATGCATTGTAGGATGTAAATGGCCCTCTGGGATCGAACCAAGGACCATCAGCGAGTTCTAAAATTTTATTATGAAATATATTTATGATATATATCCACGTGCCAAGTTTAAAGTTTCCAAGTCATCTGTAAGTAATTTAAAAAAATCTTAAAAATCGCAATGTAAATTAAACGGGAGAATATTTGCCCTGGCCTAGCATCGAACCAAGGATAATATTTGTAGATGTCTTTGTGGTTTCCTTTAGATATACACGGCATCTAGCGATCTCTAGAATTTCAACTCTCAACTCTTCCGGGAAGTGCCTCAAAAAAAATTTCGAAAATCCCCGCCATGTAATCTTATGGGGAAAATCGCGTCTTTGGGGCCTTCTGGAATCGAACCCATGACACCGAGGTTCAAAGTCGGCTTTTTCCTGGAGGTTACACGTTATGGCCAATATGTCGTAAAAATTTCAAGTCGGTGGCACTTGTGGAACATGCTTAGACTTTTGATCCCCAGTGTATATATATATATATAAGTATATCCGGAGAAGCGTCTATATATAATAGATATATGAATGAATCCGGAGAAGCATCTATATCTATTATATATAGATGCTTCTCCGGATTCATTCATGGATATACCTATATAGATAGATAGATAGATAGATAGATAGATAGATAGATAGATAGGATACTAATTCACAGCCTAAACCACAAGCGTCATTGACTTGAAATTTTTACCACGTATTGGCCATAACGTGAAACCCCCAGGAAAAAAGCGACTTTGATCCTCGGTATCATGGGTTCGATTCCAGAAGGCCCCAAAGTCGCGATTTTCCCCATAAGATTACATGGCGGGGATTTTCGAAAATTTTTTTGAGGCACTTCCCGGAAAAGGAGAGAGTTGAAACTCGAGGGATCGCTAGATGCCCCCCATATCAAAAGAAAACCGTAAAGATATCTACGAATATTATCCTAGTTTCGATGCTAGGACGGGGCAAAAGTCGGCCGTTTAAAATGCATTGCGGCGATTTTTAAGTTTTTTTTTTAACCCTTTTCCGATGGCATAGAAACTTGAAATTCGGCATGGCGTTAGATATCATAATTATATTTCATAATCAAATTTTACATATTTCCTTATGGTCCTTGGTTCGATCCCAGAGGGCCATTTACATTCCTCAATGCTTTTCTTATGGAAATTACGGAAACACATTTTAGGTGCTTCCCGATATTATATCTACTTGAAACTTTGCATAAGATAAGATCAAGTCATTACTAATCAAACTGTGAATTCACAGCTACCAATGTTTCCTGGTTTTACCACCAGGCGTCTCTATAATCAGTAAATGATCCAATTTTTAAGAATTTTTTGGAACCATTTTCCAATTATATAGAAACTTGAAATTCGGCATATAGATAGAGATCATAAATAAATTTCAGAAACATTTTTTAGATTTCCAAGATCGTCCTTGGTTCGAATCCAGAGAGCCATTTAAATTCGTGAAAATTAGAACGTCTTTTGAGGCAGTTGTAGCCCATATTCTGGTTGAATTTTCACACATCGTTAGAGATGGTGATGTTCTATTGTGCTGCATAGTAAGTTCACAGTAAAGACCCGGGTTCGATCCCAGACGATGGAATTTAGGCAAATTTTAAGAAAAATTTCAACCTTTTTTTTTCTTTTGATGGCCGTCCGGATATGATGCCGACATGAAAATAGTGTTGCCGATCAGCTTGCAGTATGCAAGCAACATTTTACTCGTATAATAGATAGATGCTTCTCCGGATTCATTCATGGATATACCTATATAGATAGATAGATAGATAGGATACTAATTCACAGCCTAAACCACAAGCGTCATTGACTTGAAATTTTTACGACGTATTGGCCATAACGTGTAACCGCCAGAAAAATTGCGATTTTGATCCTCAGGGTCATGGGTTCGAATCCAGAGGGCCCCAAAGTCGCGATTTTCTCCATAAGAATACATGGCGGGGATTTTCGAAAATTTTTTTGAGGTTTTTCCCGGAGAGAGAGAGAGAGAGTTGGAACTCGAGGGATCGCTAGAAGCCGTGCGTATCCAACAAAAATCAGAAAAACATGTTAGAATATAGTCCATGGTTCGATGCTAGGTGGGGGCAAAAATCGGCCGTTTAAAATGCATTGCGGCGATTTTGAAGATTTTTTTTGGATCCTTTCCCGATACCATGGATATTCGAAACTCGGCACGTGGATAGATATCACGAATATATTTCATAATCAAATTTTATATGTTCGCTGATGGTCCTTGGTTCGATCCCAGAGGGCCATTTGCACTTCTCAATGCATTTCTTACGGAGATAACGGAAACAAAATTTAGGTACTTCCCGGCTTGCTATCGACTTCAAACTTTGCATGATACAAGAACGAGTCCTTAAAAATCAAACTGTGCATTCACAGCTTACAATATTTCCCGGGTTCGACACCAGGTGTCTCTGAAATCAGAAGTTGATCCGATTTTTTGGAATTATTTTGAAACCTTACCCCAATAATATAGAAACTTGAAATTCGGCATATAGATAGAGATCATAAATAACTTTCAGAAACATGTTTTAGATTTCCACGATCGTCCTTGGTTCGAGTCCCGAGAGGCATTAACATTCGTGAAAATTAGAACGTTTTTTGAGGCAGTTATAGCCAATATTTCTGCTTGAATTTTTACACATAGTTAGAGATGGTTATCTTCTATTGTGTTTCATAGTAGGTTTACCAGTAAGACCCGGGTTCGATGCCAGACGATGAAATTTCAGCGAATTTTAAGAAAAAATTAAATTCTTTTCTTTTCTTTTGAGGACCGTCCCGATATGATGCCGATATGAAATTAGTATTGCCGATCTGCTTGCAGTATGCAAGCTACATTTTACTCGTATATAATAGATGTCGATTCTTTCAAAAACTAAATGTATCGTAAACCAGATGAGTTAAACGATTATGTGACCAACTTATTCAAGTTTCCAATATAGTTGTTTACATACGCGAACAATTGGAAACTTATCATTATATTAGTTTGGATGTCTAGTTTGGATTCGTCCAATACCTATTAAAAACTCATTTTTTAAAAGTTTTTTAGTGTTGTAGATATAAACTTCCCGAGTCTTTGAGATTTCTTTCTTCCCGTGTTCTGCAGTGGAGAGAGAGTAACGAGTCGAATTTCCATACTCGGGAGAGGGCCTGTATCCATTCTTTATGGAGGCGAATCATTTTAACCAAGTCCTGCGATATTGGAGCACCAATTGACTTTGTGACCTGCTTTTTTTGAAGTCCTGCCAATTTCACATTTTCCAGATAGGTGAGAGATGATGAGAAGCGAGGGCACTTCTTCCACGACTTTTATTCCGAGGACATTTGTTATCCAACGGCAATTTTGGTCGCGTGCATCTTTAACCGAGCGCCAATTCATGCCACCGGGACACAAGAAACGTTTATAAACAACCGACTTCGGAGTGAATAAAAGGGAAAATGGGAATATTTCATATAAGGAGGTGTAGAGAGAGTTCGGATTTTTTTGAAGGTTTAAATGTCATAGTGGCTGGATATGCGTTGAAAAAGCTTTAAGAAAGACTGGCAAGCGTCCAAGTCTTATTGAAAGAAGAGGTGAAGGAGGAAAGATTTCCCAGATCTAAGACTAGGTTCCCGTGTAGCTAAGTGGGTAGCTAGTCCGCACATTTTGAAAGTTGTTCCGGTTTCGATTCCCGGTCTCAGCTTATATGAGCGAGATAACCTTCTTTATTCATTTATTACAAATACCGACAGTAGCGATGAAAGGTTGCGACGTTAACTTATATAACAATCATTTAAAAACACATGGGTTTACACGGGGTGTCAGATAGGAGGGTGTTTTAAATATCTCAACGGGGGTTGGGTTGGGTCGGGGGGAGGATTTCTAGATTTTTGATAGAAATTCCTCCCCCCTACCCCCAACCCAACGGCAACGTTGCCGTGTGTAAACGGGTAATTTCTTGCAAAATCACGAAAAATCTTAATTTTCATCGTAGAACGTCGATCAAAAGACGCTTGTATATCTCTTAGGACTAGTGAGACGACAAAGATAATAAATTGTTGCTCATTCGAATTGTTTATAACTTTTTAAATCGTACTCCACGCGGTCAGTTTTTTTATGGTCCCCCATGCTGTGACGGCCGGGCGCTCCTGAGCTTCAAGCGGAGATAAGGGTCTGGATTAGGATGGCGACCCTCGAAATTTCTACCTGAAAAAAGTAAAGGTAAAAACCCCGCATAGCTACCATTAACCGGAAAACCATATAATTCTTAAATGAAAATGAATCTCAAATATCGTCGCAATGTATTTAAATTGGAGAATTGTGTATCCACCTGGCGTCGAACTCAAGCTCATTTAATGACAGTTCTATAGATAATGATATAGAAGAGTGCGTTTTCTGGGACCTCTGTGCTTTGTATTCCTTATCATACCGGGATATAGCAGAAAATATTTTCGAAACTGAAAATAGTAAAAAATTTGAAATTCCCGCCGTAGATTTCAAATAGTAGAGATGCCTGGTGTCGAACCCTTGAACCCTTTTGTAAGTATAAATACATATCCCTATATATATATCCCTAGACGAAAAGAAACTTATTTGATTCAAATTTTGAAGTCGATATCATACCGGGAAGGTCCAAAATTAAAACTCCATTATCCCCATCTGAAATGCTAAGGCTAATGTAAATGCCCTCTCTGGGATCGAACCAAAGTAGAACAGGAAAACCTATTACAGCGTATATGATAGGTTTTTATGATCTTTATTTACATGCTAAGTTTTAAATTTGTATACTATCGGGAAGGGGTTCTAAAAAATCTTAAAAGTCGTAGCTATTTCTTCCTTTAGAGATACCTTGTGTCGAACCCAGGACATATTGGCAGATGTGAAAACACTATTATAACTTGGTAGTACTTGATCTTATTTGATGCAAAGTTTGAAGTCTATATCACACCAGGAACAGCCTAAAATAAGATTCCTGTTTTCCCCATTTGAAATGCATGAATGAATGTAGATGTCGATCTGGTATCCAACCCAATATCATAATGGAAACAGTAAGCAGCTAATACTAGGGAATTAATAATCCAAGATCTTGGTTTGCTACTAGATTCATCTCTTAATTTTAATGCCCATTTTCACTTTGTTAGCAATAAAGCCTTGAAGATGTTAGGATTCATTACCAGGTATACTAAAAGTATGAATAACTTAATGGCATTTAAAGTATTGTACTGTACTATTGTGAGACCTATCCTTGAATATGCATCCACAATCTGGTCACCATATTATACTAAGCATTCGAAATTAATTGAAAGAGTACAGCATAAATTTCTTAGACTTATTAACTATAAGCAGGGTAATGATGTACAAAATATATCATATGGTTATACAAGAAGAGCTTAGACTTTTTCCTCTTCATCATCGACGTATATTATCTGACCTAAAATTTTTGCACAACCTACTCCACAATATAATCGACTGTCCATCAATTTTGGAACATATTAAACTCCGTGTGCCATCCCATGTTACCAGAGGTCAAGACTTATTCGCCATACCGGTTTCAAAAACTAATTACTCTTATAATGCACCTCTCGATAGGCCACATCGATTAGCAAATACTCACCTTAAAAATATAGACATACTCCACTCTAGTTTACAAACAATAAAAAATTTAAGCCCCATTGAATAATAAACATAATTATAAAAAGAATTAAAAATCACTCACTGTAAATAATACATAAAATATGTTATTTTATCATTCATATGTATTTTTTTATAATTTATATCATATATGGGTCATTCCATGCCAAGTGGTCTGATTTCAGAGAAGTGCCCCGCTCGACCATCACGGATTTCAATGAAATTTTGTATGGACATTCAAAAATATCTCTTATGAACATTTGTCAAGTTTAACTTTCACCGATGGTATACCTGCTGAGATATAGAAGATTGTTTGACCCCGTGTCGCTGCCTTCTTCAACATGACTATGAGTTTTCATTAACTTTGAGGCGTTGTATCTCAGAGAATTGTTTTATGAAGTAAACACACTTTGGCTATCTTAAACAACTTTTTGTACTCTATTAAACAAAGTAATAAAAATAAATGTAAGAGCGACCTCCTTGCAGAAAATTCTGGAGTCACGCCCGATAGCCATGCAATACCAGCCGTGCTGCTTTCACTGTACGTTCTGATACCCCAAATGTTTTCGCTGTAAGTGCTATCGACCAACTCTTTGGGGCCAATGTCAATAGTTGAACTTTCATCGATCTATTGGATATTTCAATTTTTGTTTGAATTTCTTTTATTAGATCAGCATGACGAGCATTCCTCAACATAACACTGACTACTTTGTCCTATATCTTTAGCTGGAATTCCAGTGGCTAACGTTATTTTGTCTGTTACTACTTTCTGCATGCGTTCAATTTTTCGTTACACGTAGGTTCACTTTATGCCTACTACTCACTCTCCGAATTTTTAACGGAGTAGATCCCAAATCAGTAAATTTTCGATTTACCGTGTCCGAAATATCCATATCGCAATTCTCCGAAGACGAAGAGTCAGTAGTGTTTTGGACCATAGAAACATATTTGGCTGTATATCTTGGAACAAATTTTTTGACCAGGCTTCACATTTGTTTTTGCACATTTTTGCAAATCATTAGACAAGGCTAGATTGACTTTCAGCAGCCCATGTTTAGCTGTATGTTTTTTTTTGTTAAACGGGTTGCAGCATGACTTTTGCTTAACTTAATACTTTTCTAAATACTTTGATTTGTGATAGAAACAGATTTGATCGTACTCTGTGATCTCAACCTCCGATCGCAGAGAAATGAGCACTTTTTCTTGCAACAATAAACAATCAAATGCAATGTGCACATATTGCAGCCAAATTTTATTGAAATAAAATGAACCATGATGGCAAATGGACGAAAGTTATTCCCCAAAAACACAGAAGGGCAAGGTGGGATTTTCATCTGACTCTTCGACATCCATTTAAAATTAGTGAAATCGCAATATTTAGTGCAATAATGCAAATTCTGGAAAAAGAAGTTATAAAAATATGATGGAATACGACAAATACAGCAGCTCAGTTCAAAACGTGGTCATGCTAGAGTGCTATGTCAATAAAATACTTAATGAATACTAAGCAGCTGTCAATTTTCTAGAGGAACCTCAAGTGGAGTATGGATGAAATTTGAAGGATCCCAGATATGAAAATATGGCAAAACACACTATTTAAAAAAAAACTCGAAGTAACACACAACAGAATGGCCACATAGCCACGACTTAACCGAAGTCTCTACTAAAGAATCTTTACCCATGTTTCAACAGAAACTTTGTTATAATTTGTTACTTTGTTATAATTTGTTACTTTGTTATAATTTGTTACTTTAGTAAATTAACTAACTTAGAAGTTAATTTAGTTTACTAATTATTCTCCCATTCTGTCCATTGTTAACCCTCTTCCTCCTCCCCCTAACACCTCTCCCACTATCAACAGTAGCTAATCTGATTGGTGCCTTGGTTTTATATTCTTTGTGTATATGTATATATATATATATATATATGCACTCCTGAATAACTCTTGTGCTTGATAATGGACTAAAACTGAAACCGGTCGCAGATATTAAAAACTTTAAAAGTGGAATTTGTGTAAGTTATTCCCACCCTTTTACTAGGAAGGAGTTCCACTAAGTTAAAGCCTACCAGATTGATTTAATTTGTTACTTTGTTGTCCATGATGTCTCGCTGGCACAATATTTTGACTTAATACCACCAGATAAATAACGCCACAAGGATGTACAACCTCATCAAAGAAAACAAATTGCAGACTTGGGATCCTCAACCAAGAAACCCACCCGTGGCTGGTATTGCATGGCTATCGGGCGTGACCCCTACGGCGATGGGGTTACTGGTTCAAATGCCTGAACTTGTAGTGACGATGTCACTACCAGTACCAGTCATGGACAAACGCAATATACTAAAAATGTCTACATAAAATAACCAGGACGATAAACAACAGAAAACATGTGGCGCCACCATAGCAACGTTCTCAACTTTGTTAATTTTTTTAGGGCTGTACGTGCTCGCGATGAAAAACCAAGTGTACTTTTTTAAGAGGTTTGAAACATGCTCTTTCAAATGAAAATTATTTACAAGGGTATCGAAAAGGTCTTTCTTTTCTAAGAGCGGGCAGAAAATAACCTATTTTTGCCGTTTTTACAAATGTCATCCTCATAGTTGTCCCTATTTCTAGGGCCTTATATGCTCGAGATGAAAAACCAGATATACATTTTAAGATAGTTGAAATCATTCTCTATTTAATAAAAATTTTTCAAAAGAAATTCCAGAGGGTCTTTTTTTGTAAAAGCGGGGTAAAAATAGCCTATTTTTGGCTTTTTTACAAAAATTGTCAAATGTTGACTCAATTTTTAAAATAATGGAAGGTACTAGGAATATGAAATTTTATATTTATAAACTATGTATTTATATATTATCATGCGATAAGTTTCACGTTGATTATATCATTTCTTCTTGAAATATAAAAAGCCAAAGTTTTAATTTTTTTTCGATCTGCAATTTTTTGGGCCAGTTTTGCACAGAAGTTTCTGCAAGGAGGTCGCTCTTAAATTTATTTTTATTACTTTGTTTAATAGAGCGCAAAAAAGTTGTTTAAGATAACCAAAGTGTGTTTACTTCATAAAACAATTCTCTGAGATACAACCCGTAAAAGTTACTAAAAACTCATAGTCATGTTGAAGAAGGCAGCGACACGGGGTCAAACAATCTTCTATATCTCAGCAAGTATACCATCGGCGAAAGTAAAACTTAACAAATGTTCATAAGAGATATGTATGAATGTCCATACATAATTTCATTGAAATCCGTGATGGTCGAGCGGGGACCACTAGACCACTTGGCATGGAATGGCCCATGTTAAAATTTATTTGGCACTTTGTTTCTATTATTTTTCATAAAAGCTTTTAATAATTAATCTCATCGCAAATGTTGTTTATGTTTATTACTTGTAACATCTTAAAAGTAAATTTTATTACTTATAAGGATGATAGCGATATTTATGCTTAAAATCGAATAATTAGTGATATTAATTTCCATATTTGTGATATTTTATACTTATAAAATCCTATTGTTTATTGTATTTTATAATTTTAAATTCCGCTATGTGATATTCTGCTGTGACATTGTTTTTGTAACGAAAGGGTACATCCCGTTGGATAAATAAATAAATATGAAATATATTCATGATCTCTATTCACATACCGGGTTTTACGTTTCCGTTTAATTGGGAAGTGATTCAAAGTATTATTACAAATAGCGGCAAAGTAGTTTTAAACGGAAGATTTGCACCCACCTGGCGTCGGACTCACGTTCATTTGATGAAATTTGCGTGATTTTTGATTTAGAATATTGCGTCCTCTGGGACAGCCGTGATTCTGAATTTTCTATCCTACCGGGAAGTCGGGGGAGAAATTTTGTAAAATATTTAGCAATATTTCTTGGAATGTAGCAAAAATGGCTGCAATATTGTCTCTTCTATTTACATTTCATAGTTTATATATATCGACGTTTCAGAATATTGTCACCTTTTCATACATTCTTATGTGATGAGACATGAGACATGAGATTTTACCATTGACATGGTATAGCCTTAGAATCCCCGTACATTCAAATGAGAAAACTCTTGAGCTCGGATTCAACAATCACCTTGGTTGTCAGGGGTACACTTTGTTTACTACGGCGACATTTCACGTAATTTCTAGCTGTTTTCTCTTAATTCTCGTAATTTAGACTCGAAAACGATATTCCACGGCCAAATTAAGAATCTTCATTCAATTTCCTTCCTTTAGGTTCTTGTGTCGACTTCGTACGACCATTATTTCCTATACAATTCTCCAAATGAAATGAATCTTGTAAACGGTAAAAACGAACTTTACTTGCATTTTTATTATACACGGCTACCAGCGATACCTCGAATTTCAACTTAATAATTTGCCGAAAAATGTCTCAAAATATTTCCGAAAATCCACGCAAGGCACCCTAATGTAAAAAAATCGGGACTTTGGGGCCTTCTGGAATCGAACCCATAAACCTGAGGTCCAAAATCAAAGACCCGTTGCTTTCTGGCGGTTACACCGTTTGGCCAATACGTAGTAAAATTTCAAGTAAGTGGCACTTGTGAAACGTAAGAATTTTGATCGCCTATATTTAGGTGTACCCGGAGAAGCGTCTATATGTAATAGATACGAGTAAAAGTTTCTTGCATACTGCAAGCATATCTTTAAAGTACTATACTTTTTAAAAGACTTAATAAAAATCCTTAAGGAATTACCATGTATTACTTCTGTTCACATGCCTGGTATCCATGATATGGAGGAAAGTTCCCCATGATACTTATCAAAGTAATGTTGTTTAGCATGAAGCTCAGTTGTAACGTAAGAAGTTGTAGTTTAAGTAACTTTTCTCTGCTAAACGTTCATTAAAATGAAGTGATGGCAATTTAAAATATTAAACGCACTCGAATTCAAGTCACCTCCGATTTTAGGAAGCTCAAAAACAGCAAATATTTATATTTGAAAATACAGGATGTCCGGGTTAAACGTATAATATTACAAAATGTAATAACTTGAGAGTTAATTAAGATATTTATTAGCGGTTTGTTTCTAGAAGAATGGTAACTCAATTTTTTTAACACCTGTTGTATAGTTATCATCAATTTAACCATTCTAGGATCTCATTTTCTGAAAGTGTTCAAAGACTTAATTCAAGCTGTTAAATGAGCATCAATCTCCGGTTTTATTTTGACGATTTTAGTCAATTACTATTAAACGTATTTGTCCTCATAAATGTGATTATTCATGAAAAATTTTGTCTGTTGTGCTTTGTATAGCTTCGGACGTTGTAGTTGAAGTGACTTTTCTCTGCTAAATATTTGCTGCAATAATACTAGGAAACCCGATAAAGAGCAATTTTTTCTGTGAACACATTGTAGTTACATAATTACAAAAATACAATGATATCGCACCAAAATGTAGTACCAATATTTTTATTTTATTTACAAAAATATGTCGTTTTACCCGTTATACCGTGGCTACAGAATGGGGTGGTAAAGATAAGTAACTATAAAATCAATTAAAAGATGTGGAATTGCAGAAAAGATAAGGTTACTCTATATTTATCTTGTTTAAGTTGATATAAAGGTTTAACTACAGTTTTAATTGAATGTGTCCTTTTCTTATGCCTATTCGCAAAATTCAAACTCTAGGGCAGCCTCATCAGCTACTTTTTAAAATCCCAAGACTCTTGCAGCAGACGTTGCTTCGGGTTTGCGAACAGATAGAGTAGGAGTATTCTCTTAAGAAATATATCTGAAATCCATAGTAGCTAACAACGTTGCGGGGTGGTACTACTCCATTATATATTCAAGTGAGGGAGGTAAAGTCACTCTTGGAAGATACGTATACAAACGTTTAAAACAAGAAAGCAAAGACAATTAAACGTAGATTAAGAATTAACTAACTATATTTTAAAGGTATTAGGTATGTATACCTTTACTTGGTTACAAAAACCTTAAAAGTTCCAATTCAATAGCAAAAGATCTCACAACGGAAACCCCGCACAGCAACGCTGGAGAAAACAAGACTAACATGGATGCCGTAGTTGATAATTAACATGTTGGTCTATTTATGCGGATTGCCGCTCATAATAAACATCTATTTAACACCGCAAAACGACGAACTTCATTCCGCCCCGTCATCCCCTGCTTCGTCCACTTACAATAAGCTTTTAATATCACCGCTTCGTATGCTACAGCAGTGTGTTAGAAGCATGATTGAAGTTTAATTTAATCCTATTGAATGCGTGAATTAATGATAAAATAATGAATTCATGGAAGACTTACCTTCTGGAGACGATGTTTGAAGAGGAAGCACGCTGGAATCTTCGGTAAGAAGTCTCAACTGCCCTTTCGGCTGATCCGCAAGCAATTGGGGTACATACGCCAATATTTCCAATGAGGACTCTTGTATCGCCAACACGCCTTTGATATGGTGCTCGCCGTATCGATGGACACCTGCCTTGTTATCTCGCTTCGAAGAATTCCGACAGATAAGCGAGAGAAAGAGCCCTTGATCGTGTTGAAGAGTATGTTCGGATGAAAATCAATTTTGTCTGCGTTTCCTAAAATCGGCTCGCATCCGAATTGTGCTGTGGCAACGAAGAGAAAAGTTAACTACGAACAATATATCGATTTCGCTTGTATCAGTTATCGTC
Organism: Sympetrum striolatum; assembly: GCA_947579665.1. Classification (NCBI taxonomy): domain Eukaryota; kingdom Metazoa; phylum Arthropoda; class Insecta; order Odonata; family Libellulidae; genus Sympetrum; species Sympetrum striolatum. The sequence goes on from OX388346.1 coordinate 85,430,979, forward strand.
CATTTCTTGAGCTATGGCTGTCGCTCTCATACTCCTACCTTGGACTACATTATATTTAACACAATCCTCTCGATTCGTTGTACGATATTCTAAACACTAACTAATAAGTAGAACAAAGATCAAGAGCCAATTACGCGTCTTACTTGTTTGTTATTACGAGTAAAAGTTGATTATGGAGTAATTAATTAAGCATATAGATGTTATAAATTTCAAGCCGACACAATATTGGGAAGGTCCTCAAAATTAATTCTGTATTCCCCACTTGAAATATATGTTAGAATACGAATTGTGCCCCAGCGTCGATCCAATGATCATAAGGTAAGAGAGAGAGTGTTTATGAAACATTCTTTACTTCAGTTCACATGCATGTCCATATAATTTCCACCTTCTAGGTAAATGAATCATAATTTATTTGAAAAAGTAGAGTCACCTAGTGTCGAACCCAAAGCCTTTTGGAGGATGTGAATACATTTAACGACCTGGTAGGAATAAAACTTATTTAATCCAAAGTTTGAATTCGATGTCATGCCTGAATGAACCTACAATAAGAATCTATTATCCCCATTTGCAGTGTATAGTTTAATGTGAATGGCGCTCTGGAATCGAACCAAGGATCATCAGGGAAACGATGAACAGCGTATTCGAAATTTATTTATGATCTTTATTTATATGCAAAGCTTTAAGTTTCCATGTTATCGGGAAGGGACTAAAAAAAATTATGAAAATCGTCCCATTTATTTTAAATAGGAGAAAATTTGCCCTGATATAGCGCCGAACCCATGATAACCTTAGAAGATATCTTTGAAGTTTTCGTTGGAAATATACGGCTTACAGCGATCCCTCGAATTTCACCACTTTTATTTGCCGGGTAGTACCTCAAAACAATTTCCGAAATACCCACAAAGACCCCTTTTGGAAAAAATCGGGATTCTGGGGCCTTCTGGAATCGAATCCATGATCCCGTTGTTCAAAATCGCATTTTTTTAGCGGTTACACGCTATGGTCAATACGACGTAAAAATTTCAAGTAAGTGGCCCTTGTGGAACACGGTTAGAATTTCGATCGCCTTTAGTATATGTATGGGTATATACGGAGAAACGTCTATATATGATACGAATAAAAGTTGCTTGCATTCTGCAAACATACGAAATGTATTTTTAATCTTTATTCATACACCAAATTTTAATTTTTAATGTTATCGGGAAGGGGTCAAAAAAATCTTAAAAATCCTAGAATTTCTGATTTTAATACGCCTGGTTTCGAGCCCAGGACATATTGGCAGATTCGAATAGGCATAGTAACTTTTTAGTACCTGATATTATTTAATGCAAAGTTTGAAGTCCATATCATACCGGGAAGGTCCTGAAATAAGGCTTCATTAACCCCATCTGAAATGCATAGGGTAATGTAAATGGCTCTCAGGGATCGAACCAAGGACGATCAAGAAAACCTAAAACAGCGTATTTGAAATGTATCTATGATCTTTATTCACACTCGTGAATGTATATATGTTGCTAGTGATTTATCTTGTCTTCTTTTACTTCTCATTAAGTCTGATTTCATCCCTAAATATAGTTTTCCTATCTGTAGGTTTCGCAAGTTTTTCGAGCCCTCCTTCTCGAGAGCGTTTTCCTGTTGTGGAAATGTTTTCTAATCTCTTAGATTAGATAAGGAAAGGGTTAAGGTACTATTTTCTTTAAATCCACAAAGTAATCTTCTTCTATGTATTTTTTTTAAGCCATCTATTTTTTTAATTCATACGACGGTTTAGACGTAAGAAGAGTCTTTCCTCACGGAGGAGTCACTTCACCCAATCTCCCTTCTCAATCCTCCTCAGACAGCTCCATGATTCGTGATGAAATCCCTTGGCAGATGCCTCGTGTCTCCTGAAAGAGAATGAGCAATCATTTGAGGACCAAAATTCAGGAGATGCGTACTTAAGAAATCTTCTAAGACGAATTTAACTCTCGCAGACCGAGGAAAATGGAGGAAATGCAAGGAGAACCTTATATAATTACAAATTTTTATCTGACTTGTTACTATAGTAACGCAGTTCACTAAGGGAAGGAAATCCAAGTTAATGATGCGGATGGATGGGGAAAAACTGGAGCAGGTGGATAAATTCTCTTACTTGGGAGGTAGAGGAGAGTTATATTGTACCTACCTATATTGTACCGGCGCCTAATTTGTACCACATCCGTAAAATGGAAGAGCTTCAAGGAAAAAGAAATCAACTCGAGTGTTACTTGGTGGAACTTCATTTTAAACTTACAAAAGTAAATAACACAAACACGCTTTACGAATTCCACAAATTATAATAAAACTGTTTCTGTTCTGAGGATGGTGCATTAACACCGAAACCGGTCAACAGTTTTATTAAAATTTGTGGAATTCGTGCATGTGTGTTTTACTTATGTTAGTTTTAAAGAACTTCGTTTGTAGCGAGACTTGTCGAGCGTAACTGCAAATAGACGTTATTAAACGCCAAAGTTCTAGTCGTCATCTTTGTGCCGTTGAACAAGGCCAGTTTGTGAGAAAGTTACTTTGTTGCAGTTTTAAAGCAATTTTTTCGTTATATAACTAAGGGAATAACAGTAATAAGGTAAGAACAAATCGTATTACTTATCAGATGAATATACATAAATATGCCTAAGTTTTCATGCAGATATGACTCTGTAACTCAAACGGTTAGTTTGTTGTAAGGAAGCGACGAAAAAATGGCAGAGTTGCCTATATTGTACAGTTTACTTTTCCCTTTGTTTTACCAGTAGAAGTTAGCAAACCATAGTGGGCAAAATATGAATCTTCGTTCAGTTTCCTTTTGGTGTTCATCTCCATTTCGTACGGCCATTATTTCTGATTTAATTCTGCAAAAGAAATAAACGTCTGCAATCGATCAAAACGAACTTCCAGAGTCCAGAGTAGAACCAAGGATACTCTTCGCTAAAAATATTAACATTAAATACTCCTATGGAAATTTTTACGACTCCCGATATTTAAGTCTTATCTCATGTCGGGAAATACATGAAATTAATGTTCTGAAACTTTTCCCGTGCATTTATTATCGGAGTTTCATACATCGGATACATAAATATATACACATCGATGATTATTATATAAGATTATTATTATTAATATAATCGAAGGCGATACTGCGTCGGATGCCGCTAATGTACTTGCTGATTCTGCAATCAAGTTGCAATGAGGGCCTTCTTATCGCCAAGACGCCTTTGATATCGAGCTGGTCGTATCGAGGCACTCGTTATCTCGCTTTTTGCAGAAAGTGCTAAGATAAGCATGAGTTACAATTCAATAAGAAGGATTCAATTGACGTCCTCTCGATGTGATCGTCTTAACTTGTTACTTCAAGGTGAACATTTTTCGAGATATGCGATGTGTATTATCGATGAGCAGAACAAGTTAACAAGGATCAATAATCCAGCGTTAGTCATCGTCTTTATCTTAAGCTATGGCTATCGCCCTCACATCCCTTCCTTGCGATGAACAAACCTCTTGATCGCTTCTTTAAGGAAACTTACAGGAAAAGTAGCTCAAGCGTCCATTGATTCTCAACGGGGAGTATGGAAGTGGATTGAATTGAAGTTGTCGGTCGTGTGATGTGTAAATACCCTTTAGTAATTACAACTAAAATCCCATTCTTGCTACACAGGAAATTTCTTGGATTAAACAATTGGATCGCTCGTCAAGGGGACTGGTTGTTTACAACCTCTAAAATTATGCTAATTTGCGCGTATTTTGCCAAAATTCTGGAGATTCCGACTCGAAATGAATATTTGATGACCATAATAACGATCTTTATCAATTTCCGTTCTTTTAGTGCTTGTCTCGACTCTTTAAGACTATTACTTCCAATTTAATATACGAAATAAATAAAGTCTGCAACCGATAAAAATGAAATTACTACGTGTTATTAAGTGTTTCATTACGATGGATGATAAAAATGAAGTTTACATACATTCTTATAGAAATCTATCCGAGCAATCTTGGTTCAAACGCAGCAAAATCATCGATTAAAAATGCGACAATATTTCCTTCCTGCTCTCAAGGAACGCGTATGCAATGTTTGAAGCAAATCGGGTAAACGGCATGGAATACAATCGAAGACAAACACTCAATACCCACAGAATATCCACTGTATATATAGAGACAAGACATTTAACTTCTTTCATCAGTGAGCTAGTAATTTACCCTTCCTGACTGTAATTACGTACCCGCAATTGCTAGTTATGTTCTTATAGAAAATTTCTCGCTATCCATGTAATTTAATCAACAGCTTTATAAAGTCCTCGAGTATTTTTACGGGATAACACATCAGCTCGGTTTCAACAATGGGATCGGTCGTCAGGGGGATGAGTTGTTTACAACATCGAATTTTTACTAAATATTCGCATAGTTTTTCGATATTCTCGAAAATTCGGATCGAAAGTAAGATTCCACGACCAAAATAAGAATCTTTGTTTAATTTTCATTTTTTCAGTGTTTGTCTCATTAACGTGCGACTATTCCTTCTAATTTAATTTTGCGAAAGAAATAAACCCTGCATGCGACAAAATTGAGTTTTACGTGTATTCTTAAGGGAAACCTATCTGAGCGATCTTAGTTCGATCCCCATGAAATTGTCGAATCAAAAGGCAACAGTGATTTCTTCCAGGTCGCAGAGGACACGTGTATAAAGTTTGAAGCAAATCGGACGAACAGTTTGGCCTCCAATCTAAGACAAACACGCCCACAGAATTTCCATTTTATGTATGTAGATTTCGCTGATTAACACTACATCTACAGGTGCCTTGCGAATATATTGGTGAGTAGCAGGGGGTGCATGAAAAACTTTAGCGGCAGAGTTAGGTATTTCCTTAATATGCCATTTTCGGGTGTCGTAGCTGAACACCGAGTTGAACCTAAATAACTCACGCGTGTTATATAATCATCTAAGGTTACTGAGGGTATCATCAAGAGCCAAGCTCGGAATTAAATTTTTCACCATTTTCTACAAAAGATCGATTTTAAAACTTGGATTTCTCTTACTCACCATATACAAAGTGAAATTATGTTTATCGCATCATTTAATGTCATACTTCCCAAAATATTTGTCAAAGACTCATATGAGTCCATTTCAACAATACATCTCTGTTGTCAGGGATACGAGCTCTCTATAACCGCAAATATTTCGAGGTTTTGTCTAAATTCCCTCAATTTCGATCCTAAAACGATACTACATGACCTAAATAAGAATCGTTGATTAATTTCCTTTCTTTTGGAAGCTGTCTCGACTTCGTATGCTATTATTTCTAATTCAATTCCGCAAATGAAATGAAGCCCTAAAATTGTGTCAATGAACTTTACGTGTATTTCTTATGAGCGTGTTGTTGAAGTCGTCCACTGTCGAAACCAGGATAGCATTGGCAGGAAATTTTATTTCAATTGTCTTCTAACGATTTACCGAATTTCGTATTATGAATGAGGTTAATATTTAGCAAACATGACTTCTAAGTCACCTTTGCAAAGTTTACGTTAAATATTTATTCATTTATTAACAAACAGCAACATACAGCACGATGCCAATTACTGCTCATGATTAAAAATAACAATAAAGATCATAATATCGTGAAAAATCAATAAAATAAACATATAATAAAATAACGAATGTATATAAGCAAACAAACAAATAAAATAATACAAAATTGTATTTTTCCACGTCAAACTCTCGTAACCATATTCCGGATGAGAAGAAAGAATCGAAATGAGTATTGGAGGAAAGGGAGTTGAAAAAGTAAGGAATGGGGAAGAATAGTGATCGTTTTACTATTGATAGACGAGGAGTAATCAAAGAGAAGGTGTGCATGTTGTTCTTGAGGGAACTCGGAATAAGAAAAGAGAGAGTAAGAATGGGGTATCAAATTTGCTATTTATTATGTTAAAAGTCGGAGAAAGTATGAGAGGCTTTGATTGGGGTGAGATTAAGATGATTTAGAAGATGTTCTTTTGGCATATTTCTATTGGACGGCACTCGAAAACAGACTGTTTTCAAAAAGAAATATAAGATATCGTTGAGAGAAGAGAGGTCTGTTTCGGATGACATGGTCCATATGGGCGATGGGTTTTTAAATATCTCAACGGGGGTTGGGTTGGGGTAGGGAGGAGGGATTTCTATCAAAAATCTAGAAATATAGAAATCCTCCCCCCAACCCAACCCAACCACCGTTGAGATATTTAAAACACCCGCCTGTCTGACTGAGCAACGTTGCCGTTTGTAAACGGGTAATTTCTTGCAAAATCACGAAAAATCTTAATTTTTATCGTAGAACGTTGATCAAAAGACGCTTGTATATATCTTAGGACGAGTGAGATGACGAATATAATAAATTTTTTCTCATTTTAATCGTTTAAAACTTTTTAAATCGTATTCCACGCGGTCAGTTTTATTATAGTACTTTGTCAGCCGCGCGCTTCCGAGCTGAGTTAAGGGTCCGGATTAGGAGGGCGACCCTCGAAATTTCTACCTGAAAAAATTAACTGTAAAAACCCCGCTCAGCTACCATTAACCGACGGAATCAAAGACTTTTTCATAGTCTAGGAAGATGCAACCGGTTGCGTATTTTTTTAAAAATATAATTGTTTGCAATGAAGTGTTGAAGACGTAAAATTTGATGGACGGTACTATAATTTTTCCTAAACCCCATTTTTTGAGGAATTAATATTTTTGAGGCCTGAAGAAATGAAAATAATCTAATATTAATGAGTTTTTCGAAAATTTTACCGAGATATGAGAGGAGCGAAATTGGTCTTTGATTGTTTGGGTCCGTATGATTCATATTGGGCTTAGGAATGAAAATGACTTTGCTTTTTTTCCAAGTTGAAGGGGAATATGGGACGGAAATGCAGCTATTGAACAAGTTTGTTAGCAAATCGAGCACGAAAGGTGAAAGAATGAAATGCTTTAGCATGCGATTCGTGATTGCGTCAGGCGCGGAGAGCATTTTTGAATTTTTCACGATGTTTTTGATTTCGGATGAGTCAAAGTATGGGACAAACGAGTCAGGCGTGAATGCAAGGTTAATAAGAGATGTTTGGACTATTTTGTCGTGAGGTGAGATGAGGTTATTTGCCGTATTTGCTGCGTGGACAGAGGCTAGAATATCGGCTTTTGTTTGGGGATCGAAATACAATTTATCGTCTCTTTTAAGTGGTGGTGGAAATTTTGAAGGATTTTTAAGTGCTTTCGTTAGTTTCTAGATGGAATTGTCTCAAAAACATAATTCGGAGAGCCGACGAAGCCAATGCTGATATTTCCATTTTTAAAATTCTGAATTAACCTCCCTTTTTAAGGCCTTATAATTTGAATAATCAACGGGATTGTGGTAAAGTCTCCATTTCCTGAAATAGCCGTTGCGTAGTGAGATTTTTCTACGCAGTGGTATTGGAATTCTGAAATGATTTGCGTCAGTTATGGGGCTTGAAAAAGTGCCCGTGGTGCTATTTCGGGTGGTGAAGTCTGTGAGGAGGGAGATCTGTTGACGCGATTGACGGGGCTTCGATGGGCGGAATGGAATGAACGCTGTCGATGATGAAGTTGGTAAATTGCTCCCAGTTTGTACTAGTTTTGCATGGTGAGAAGAAGTATGATGAAGCAGAGAGAAGGAAATTGATGGGAAGATGATCTGATGAGAGAGCATTTACTGCTTGAACTGTGGGATTGAGATTAAGGTTTTTTTTGCTGCAAAATCTAAAATGTCCATTGATTGGGGGGCGATGTGGATGGGTTCGTTAGGTGAATGAATTCCTTGAGATGAAAACTGATGAAGTGCAAAGCCGTTTTTATTGCTTTTAAGCGCTCCCCAATCGCTATGTTTAGCATTTCAATCCCCTACAAAAATCGATGGAGTATCAGAGGTGAAAAGAGTTGATAAATCGTTGGGATCGAATAATTTTACGCGGCCGAAATCTGAGTGGATGTTGATTGCTTTATTGTCTGACTGAATTTGTATCTATTGAATCGAATGAAGGTGTGATGAAGGAAATGGCCGGGCTTATATGGGGAAGCGGGGTTCTGATTGGCCGTTGATTCTCGGAGTATTCCAAAGGATCGGTTGCCATTTCTTTTGTAGGTTGTAGCTGCCATCTCTACTTGTGTTGTTCTTTTCGACTTGAATTTCAGTGGACTGTTTGATGATTTAGTCCCAGAGTCGTGGTGCCTTACATAAGGCTTTTGTGTCTTCAAGTTTCATCTCGTGTCCAAGCAGTGCTCCGCGATGGCAGATTTCTCGGGTTGCTTCAGTCGGATATGAAGGGAATGTTCTTTGATCCGGGTTTCAATTGTCCTGCCAGTCTCTCCAATAGATGCTGCTCCACACTCGCAGGGTATACTCCAGGTGTTTTGAGCTCCATACCTTCGACACTTGAATCCCCAGTTTAATTGGCGGCTTGTGGATGGTCCGTATGTTGTGTTTTCCGAGTATCCTCGATATTGTTCTAGATACAGCATAGGGAATGCAGGCCGTAGCCGTGGATTTTTCTCATTCTCCTTTTGGCTCTTTACTTGTTCCATGAACGGCCCCTTTAAGGGACCCGTTTACTTCCCTCAGTGGATGACCATTTTGAATAAAGGTCGTCTAAGTTCGTCTCCAATGCTGTCTTCGTCCATGTGCTCGGACCAGATTTTTCAATGGAGGATATCTTTACGTTTTCCGGATGATTTCCAAGTACGTGAGTGATTTGGAACGTGAATTTGAATTGGGCGGTCCACTTGAAAAATTTCGATCCCGCCATTTCCATTTCATCCCAAAGACTGTTCAATCTCTGTGCTTGCCCAATGGGGAAAATTAGACACAATCTAATTATTTCTATAGCTCGATAACGTCTCGAATCTCGAGAGCATCCTGCGATCCATTGGTGTTCTATATAATCTAATGTTTTAAAAATTACAATTGGAAATTTTTATTTGGGTTCGTTAAATAAATATATATTTATTCCGTTTTTATTTCTTTCAGGATATTGAAGCAGTCTTAACTTCTAAATGGCACATCAACGGTGAGTAATCAAATATTCCTATTCTCATCTAATTGAAGAACTTCCTTCTCATTGAGCACATTACATTTTCCATGCGTGTTCACGATTAATATTTTATCAAAAAGGCTTAAGTAATATTCCCACAATTTTATTATTTCATGGATTTGATATTTTTCCAAATTTCTCATTTTAATAATTTTGGCCGCACTCTCAATTGGCCAACTAAAACATTTCACTCTCAATAATCGCCATAAATCTCAGACTGAATGTTTGTTTTAATAGTCAAACATACACGCTTGATGTTGTGTTGATTTCACTAGATTGGTTCCTATGAAACATCCACTCATTTATTAGAATTTGGAGAGTAAATTGATTTTGGAAGATTTATAGCAAAAATTAGCCCCTTAAACGTTCCTCAAAATTCATTTTTGTGGAGTGAGCTCATGATATTTTAATGCATTGCCATATGTTCGACTAACCTTACAATGAGAATTTTTTTATCGTTAATTATTCACCTTCCGCTTTTTATCATTATTTGAAATATCATAGGTGTATTATAATCACGGTTGATCATTTACTAGGATCAGATGAAGGCTATTACACCATATCTTTTAAAAGTTACATTTAGTTGTCATCATCTACTTGTTTTTTATTTAAATACTAGCAGAATATCCCGTTGATTGTCAACGGGAAAAGTTTCAGAATTAAAAAAAACACAGTTTCTTAAAAGAATGCTTGTATAAAAAAAATGCAAAAAGTCGCATTTTAAAAATGAGGTCTAAATATGGGCTACCCCTATTTTTTTTATTTAATGAAAAAAGTATTGACTTTCAATTTCACTTAGAAATAGTACAATGTAAGCGCAAAATGGAAATGATTCAGAGCATTATCGGGCTTTCGACGATTTTATATTTTATTAGCCACCTGAATGTTAAAATGTATTCGTTAATCGGTTGGATCTTATCAAGAGCATCAAAATGAGTCTTCACATTTCTGGTTATGCACGATTTTTAAGTCAATTATAGCGATTATCACAACACGAAGCATAACTCTGAAGTTTGCGGGATTGGGAGACATGCTGTGAAAACACAGATCAGGGAAAGTGATGCTGAGAGTGAGGGACCACGGCATTAATACGGGGTGAACTAAACTTCGACTGGAGTATGTCAGAAATATTTACAAATGGCGTCGAACATGCGTATTGCTGTGACATCATTTTCGAAATTCCTAACGGATCCATAGCAGCGTAAAGATGAGGTGAAGAAAGGACAGAACCAGCCATCTGTAGTCGCTAAGTGCAAATGCTTTTAAATTTCACATTCCCGCATTGTGACGTCTATGGTGACGTAGTTTGGCAGAAGAACTTAAACTAGAATAGGTATTAGAAAACTAACGCGAGATGGCTCTTAAACGCATTGAATCGTGGAGCCACTTTTACGAATTTCTTTCGATAAGGATCTCTTAAGAAATATCACAGCAATGTGAATTTAGGCGCGATTCATTAAAAACTTTAAGGAAATCATAATGAGACTTGCGTCCCTATGAAGACCCTAATTTCATGCCCCTTTTTACCTATCCCTATGGGTGTGTTCAAAGCCTCAAAGTCGTTCTCGGAAACTTCGGAGTGAAGTGAGATAAACAGTCTGGAAAGAAAGGAAAGTAATATAAAGGAAAGAAAGAAGGAATTTACTTTTCTTCCAATTATTTGGAAGGTAACTCTGCCGGTTATAATATCGATTTGAATTGTCTGATTCATCGATACGTGGGCATGCCCATTGAAGGATGCCACGTACCATGTCATTAGCGTGGCGTGATGACGAAACTGGTGTTTCTATATTTTTATGGAGATTGGTAAATTTCTCTACTCAATCATTTTCGGGACTGTTCTTTTACATTTAATTTCCTCTTGTAGACTTCTTAAGGTGGACCGAAAAACAGTATTCTTAAAATCCAATTTGCGCTCTGCGTGTATGTTCTGTAATGATATGAAAATTCGACATGAAACTTTTTTCAGAACCGGATGATTTTTACGAATGCCTCCCGAGCCGAGAAGATTAAAATTTGCGAAAATGAGACACCAACACTTATAGAGACAGATATGTTTGTTTAAAAGATCTGCATTTTACTTGGTAGTAACTTAATTTCATAGTATTAAGTTTCTGAGATTTTAAGTTAATTGGACGCAATTTTTGCCATTTTTCGGAACGTCGTCTGTGTGATTGTGGGCGCTCTAACGTAAAAACTATAACTCTAACGTGCAATTACTTTTACAATCACAATGTCATAAATTGTGTTTTCTAATCGTACAGTCATGACAACAAATATGTTGTTTTTGTCTTTCAAATTCTTCCATTGATACAAAATTTTTCTCTACCTATGCCTTTTTAAGGACCTTTCCAGCTGCCTTTCGGATTGTTGAAAGTGGTGCAAGCACCTTGGCTCGAATTTCCTAATCGATTGCTTTTGCGTATCGTACGCGTAAAAGTATTAATTTTTAGAACGATTCGTTCTAGCATCTATTTCCCTAATCTTTCTGGCAGTTTCAGAATATATAACAGGGGTCGCATTATATAGGTTGCATCATCTGAGAATGTAATTTCTCTGATTGTATTTATTAAATTCATGCTTTCTATTAATATTCTCTCTTCTGAAAACAGCCCATCCCGTACCCTGACTCATTTTATTTGTATTACATAAGTAACTATCACTTACTTATCGTAGCGTGCCCACAATCATGATTTTCAACATAAAGATACATTGCGGGTTATTCGAAAATTTTTTCGAGGCACTTCCCGGAAAAGTAGAGAGTTGACATTCGTGAGATGCTATGCAGTGCCTTGCATATCCAACGATAACCGCAAAGAAATCTTCGAAGATTTCGTTCGACGATAGGTCGATATCCTTGGCTCGACGCTAGGTCAGGGCAAATACACTCCCATTTAAAATGAATTTGTGACGATTTTTTTAAATCATTTCCCGATGTGACGGGAACTTGAAAATGTAGATAGAGATCATAAATATATTTTTTGTACGATTTATACTTTCTCGCTGATAGTCCTTGGTTCGATCTCAGTTTCAAATTGGAGGTTGTATCATCCCCCTGACGACTGATCCGATGTGTTATCCCGTAAAAATACTCGAGGCCCATTAAGCTGATGATTAATGAGGACGATATACAGGGATAACGAGATATTTTCTGGAGGAAGGCAACGAGCAATTGTAGGTACATAATTACAGTCAGAAAGGGTAGAGATTTCCACTTTATCGATGAGGGAAGATGTCTTGTGTATATAGAAAGCGGAAATTCTGTGGTTTTGTCTTCGTTTATCTTCGGCGGGGTCTCGTAATATTTACTATTGAGTCTATATTTTACTAGAATATGTGGTTTAAAATAAAGAATTTTTTCCTTGGAAATTGTTTCGTCCTTTAATCTTAGTTGGGAGAAGATATACAGTTTCGCGGGGAAGGTAACCCAAATATATCGAAAACCAGAAAATGATTTAAAATATTTTAGTTTTTTACCACGTTTTTAATAGAAATCGAGATAAAATATGCAATTTTTGACTATATAGATTTTTTACATACCCTATACAGTTTCTTTGGCCGTAACTTGCTAAAAAAATGAGATTAAATACACAAGTTTTGACTCATTATAAAGCTTATGCGGAGTAGAAATCTCAAAAAAAACATCGATAACCCGAAAACATTCGGAAAAACATCCTTCTTTACCATAGTATTCTCAAATATTGATATAGTGATTTAGATAGGTTGCGACGCAATAATTTAAACCAGTCTTAATTTGAATATGTTTTTTCGGTTTTTAAGCAAGAATGGCCACAAAAAAACGAAGTATTTTCGATTGCTTTCGGATCTTCGACGTTTTTTGGTTTTACTGCTACGCATTTAAAGTGAAAATATATACTATCTATAGACTAAATTATATATAAATCTTTATACTATCTATAATCCATATACTATCTATAGACTAAATTTGCATAGTTTCTATCGATTTTTAATGAAAACATGGTTAAATATTGAAATTTATGTGGTCATTTTCTTGTTTTCGATGTATTTTGGGTTACATTCCCCGCGAAACTGTATATCTTCTCTTAATTCGGATCGATAAGGCGAAAAGATTCCTAATGTGTACTAAAATGGCAGTTTATGATGTTTAAGGAAAACGTATAAATAAATAAATCTTTCAAGTTTTTATTTTTGAATCTACTGCTCAATTAAATAGACAACTTTATCAAAATGATGAGGGATTCCGATGAAAGATCTAATATGCTTCATAATTTGATAAGTATCTATCTATAATTTAACTAATCAAAGGAAAACAAACTGAAATTCCTACAATAGTTTTCGCGGTTTTGAACTTACTGCTCCACGAAAGTGAAAATGTTTTTTCTATTTCGGTGAAATCTTGTCAACAGCTTAGTTTTAAGTTAAATTAGTGAAAATTTGAATAGTTTATTTATATATTTAAGCAAAATATTGCCAAAAAACGGAATTTTCCCTTAGTTCACGGATTGTCGACGTTTTATGGGTATACGGGTAGAAAATAATTGAAAATATTTTATTTTTTTACCGCATTTTGATGGAAAATCGAGGTAAACTATACAAATATTGACTATTTAGATAAATACGATATTTACTTATGTTCTACTTAAATCAATAATTGTAAAATCCGGAAAATAATCGGAAGTATATAAGTTTTTTGGTCTTCATGTGCTCAGATATTGATATAAACTTATCAATATAGGACTAAAATTATAGACTTCATAGAGATCCAGCTACTTTTTCGTAAACTTTTCATTTCAATAATGCAGTTGATGTGAAAATTCTTGAATACCAGTATAATATCTTGAAAAACTTCACTTATCTTGCCTTTTCTCATTAAAAACAACATAATCTTTTAAAAATAATCTAGTATACATTATCTAGTAATCGTAATTTCTATAATAAGGTTTTTACGAGCTATAATTTACAATCAAACCCTGCAATCCACCAGTGGTGCTTAGCAGGGGGTTTAAAAACACTGACATCCCTAACTAACCTGGAGAGCTATTAGCTTCTGTAATATTTCGTGTAAAAGACGATCAAAAGTAACTATCTGTCCTGGAAACTACCTCCCTGTATCGCTTTTTCGATATTACTTCCTTGACTAGCTGCATTACCATCTCGAGATCGGAAACTAATTCTACTTCGTGAGGATCACATCGCATTACTCAAGTAGAGGTCAGGGAAAAATACGCTATTTCTTTTACTCTCGATGAACATCAGAATTTTACTGGCTAACATTTGCCTTTCCTAAAACGTTCCGTATATGCTCTTTGAAGGAAAAATTACTGCTGAGCGTAATTCCTAGGTATTTATGATGCATCACGAGCTCCAAAGGATTGCCTGAAATTCTGTACGGTACGCGGGTAACGTTATTGGAACTCGTGAAAGCCATGGCAACGCAATAAAAGCTCCGATAAATCTCTTATTTTGATAAGTTTATATCAATCATTTAACTAATTTTATCGAAAACACTGAAATTCCTGCGACTGTAAGTCCAAATTTGAATAGTTTATTTCAATTGAAATCAAAATTTGGCCAAATAATGACATTTTTCATATCATTTTCCGGTTGCCGTCGTTTTTGGGTGTAATGCTCCAAAAAAGGGAAAATCTATTCGTGCTTTAGATGTCGTCAGATAACTCAAAAAGTCTTAACTTGGCTCCATTTTCAATATATTTATTACCAAAAAACGGAAATTATTTAAAGCATTTTCGGGCATTCGACGATTTTATATTTTATTTATTTTTATTAGCCACTTGAATGTAGCAATTTATTCGTTAATCGGATGGATCTTGTCAAAAGCTTCAAAATGAGTCCATACATATCTGCTTATGCACGATTTTTATGCAAATTATGGCCGAATTCACAGATGATCGTAAGATTATATTGGGGTTTTTGGGTAAGCGATTGCGAGAAAAGTGAAACTCTTTTCAAACTTTGGATGAATCTACAGAAAAGTTTCAAAATTAGTCCACAACTTGTCAATTTTTAAACAAATTATGGCCAAAAATCTGAAATTTTTCTAGTAATTTTCTGATACTCAACGTTTCTTTCTTGTTAAGAGCTCCTCAATAGTGAGAATCTATTCCAAATTTAGATAGTTAAGGCTGCTGTAGCGCTCGAGGATTTCCGATTTTAACGGTCGCACCCTAGAGCATACGAAGTGGTGACTTTCAGAACTAACAAAGAGGTGGGGAAGAACATTTGCCTATTATGCTGGAGCTGTTGGCACTCACTGGCCACTGAGTCGAACCTCTCTTTAGGTAGGGCGGTTCGTTTTGGTTTCGTTCTTCACTTATCGCAGTTCCCAGAAATTGATATAATGTTAGGCGTCGAGTTACCGCCACCGCTCATTCGCTCTCAAAGATCAGAATGCTGTCTCACTTTGATTTAGAAATTGTGATGAGATTCCCAACATTGTCCGCTTGACTTTGATCAATGCAGTCCCGCGTTCGATTCCCTGCACGTAATGATATCCGATCGAAGAATTTTTAGAAGAGATTTATTTTCTCTGAATAAATATCTGCTTTCGAATCTAAGAATAATTTATCGTTGAATTATATTACCTTTCTGTAATTCTGTACGCACTGTATGATTATTCTTCTAAATAAAAGTTTCGTAATAATTAGCCTTGCGAGTAGAAATAATTATTTTAATAATTACTTCTAATACAATATAATTACTTTTAATACAATAATTTATAAAAATACATTATGTATGTTGTTCGAAAAGGAACTTGATATCGAAAATTCGTCGACCTTTAGGGACATACGCAAATGTCTCATAATGTTCCTTATCGATCTCTGATACTACTGTTTCACCCTTAGACATTCTATGTTCCTCATTTCCCGGATTCTCACACAGTGGTAATGGTGAGTGTACCTGAATGCTAAACCAAACAAAAGTTATTTAAAATCCCATAACAAATATCACTGCAGTCCTTTACTAATTATCATTCTACGGCATTCGATTCATGACAGCCCCCCGAAGGATACCCTATTAATAAACGCCAAGTTTTCAGTAAATATCATGTTTTCCCGGAAGAAAAGTTTCATATTTTACGGAAAATTGTATAGTCATAAGAAAACGCATAAATACAAACATTATACGAAAAAAGAACTTGTCTAGTAAAAAGATATTTTACCAAGAGGACATTCTTTGCGAGGAATGATCCGTATCTTGAGGTTCATGGGAGAAATAATCATCAGTTCTCGATGAACACCCTTCGTCACGAGGCAGATTGCTCACCGAGAATAGCTTTCCTAATTTTGAGAAATCATGTGTGAAACCATGGTATTAATGAAATATCAATCGGCACAGAAATTTATGATGACTAACTTAAATTTTTCATTTATAGTAATTTTCTAAGAAAGGAGGATATTTAACTTAACAATATCAAAGTTTTGCTTTGTTACAACTTATTACACATTCTGTCAAAGACCTGTTCATTCTCCATTCTTTCAGGTTCTTCCCTTTATTTTTTTGCACTTGGTCGAAGATGTCCACTTTTCGTATTAGAGGGCGCGCGATCTGCTACCTCGTTAGGCGAAAACAGAGGTGTTTTATCCTCCAGTTTACAGCCGATTTTGATCTGTGACCCCCTTATATTTTTACACATTCCTTAAGAACAAGGTCTGAAAATGTGCTTATAGCTTTTAATTTTTCGAATATGCTTAAAATTAGCGAGTAAATTCAGCTGAAAAAGTAGCTATTTTTAATGAAATCAAACGCCTTTGGAAGGATTTCTATGACTTAACTTTAAATTTAAAAACCTAGCAACACATCTTCAATCTTTTTTCTTGCGATTGCTGAAAACCGCAAATCTCTGCGATGAAATTCAACGTCTTTAAAACGATAAATAAAACAGGCTTGAATCGGCCGTTTCGGACGAGCGCTACAGCAGCCTTAATGTCGAAAGCTGTAGAACGACTTCTAATTTGCACTTTTTTCTTATTTTCTAATACTAAAATTAGTATAAGCTTGATTGCTCGATTCTTAGGTGAAATTTTGCCAAAAAACTGATTAAAAATATTTTTCGGGGTTTCTTCGTTTTTTAGAATTTCCGGCTACGTGAAAGTTAAAATGTGATTAATATTGTGATTGATGTCGTTGTAAGCTTCGATACGAGTCTTAAAATGACTTTTTCTCTATTTTGAAGGAAAGTATTGCAAAAAAAACTGAAATATTTCCGATAATTTTAATGTTTTCAATTTTTCAGGATAAATTGCACCCAATAATAAAAATATATCCCTGATTCAGATAGGTGACGTTAAAAGCAGTAAAATGACTCATAAATTGAATGTATTAGTTCGATTTTGAAACGAGAAACGCCAAAAGACGGTTGGTTGGCTACTCAGCCAATGTGTCAATCTATAAAAATTAGGATTAATAAAGTGAAAATATTTCTAATGAACATATACTACATAAGTTATTTCGATGCATGAAGAAAATATGGCCAAAAAACAATTCTTTACTAGTATTTAAAGTGTTTTTTAACCTATGAATGTTAATATTTGATCGTGATTCGGAGGTAACTTGTGTTATCAACGTTTTCTGGGTTTTGTGCGGATTGATAAGGTCCAAAAACATAAAATGTTTTCTAAATTGACTAGTTTATTTGGATTTTTAGGAAAATTATGGCCAAAAACAAAAAAAATTTGCGATTAATTTCTGGTTCCTGAAGTTTCAGCTTTTTCCATAGTCGAATTTGAAGCTTCGGAGGAGACCAACCCATTATTTTATAAAAGTTTTTATTTTTACGAGAAATTTACGAAGAAACTGGAAAAAATCTGGCATTTTGGAAAAATTTTGTTGCTTTTCTGCCTTGAATCGCTTAAAATTCGAGTAAAACTTGTCGAAGTTTGACTAATTTTGAAGCTTTAAAGGAGGTCTATCTATATTAACCTTGTTTATGAACGTAGTATTAGAATACCTAGAACCTAGATAATACCCTAGAACACGTTTTTCCATTTTCGGAATGTCGTCTGTGTGTATTTGTGATTTTGGGCGCTCTAACGTAAAAACTATACGTCGTATTAACACCAAACTTCATATATAGCAAAAGAAAGGGTAAAGGGTATATTGCACATAAGGGTTTGCGCCCAGGAAAAATCCAAAGGAAAAACGGACTTGAAAAAAGTCTGACTAAGGCGGGAATCGAACCCGGAATCTTCCTCTATCCGGGAGGCTAGTTGTTCTGTCTCGGTAGCCTAGTGGTTAAAGCAGCCTCCCAGATAGACGAAGATCCCGGGTTCGATTCCCGCCCCAGTCAGACTTTTTTCAAGTCCGTTGTTCCTTTGGATTCATGTAAACCATTTTGGTAGGTTGAGTTGAGCCATTAGAGTTGATGAGCTTTTGGAGTAAATCAATTAACCTGAAGTCAAGCTTTATTTTTGAAAGCTCGTTTCCGTTTTTGCAAAGTTAATTGTTAATTGTTAAAAGTTTTGCAGAGTCCAAAACATGATAGGTATATTTCGATGTTTAAGATAAATTTGGCAAAAATCTGAATTTTTTGCCACAATTTTCAAGTTCTTCACAAATCTTCTCCTCCGTGAAAGTAAATATTTGATCATGATTCGGATTTAACTTGTGTAGAACGCTACGGTAAAAAAGCAATTAATACAAAAATGCTCTCACACGTAGGTTGGGAATCCTTGAAAGAAAGGAGATTGGAATCTAGGTTGCCATTGCTTAATATATTCAGGGAAACTACATTTTCGGAAGATACAACCGGTATAACGCAACCCCCTACCTTATTGATCCGATAATGACCGTAAGTTAAGAGAAATAGATGCTAGGACGAATCGTTTTAAAAATGCATTCTTTCCACGAACGATACGTGACAATAACCGAGTAAATAAGTAGTTTAGATTCAACTGGTGTTTACACCCCCTGCCGTACGCAGAAAGATGGCTTGTAGGGTATTAATAGTAGGTCGGTAAATTTAGATGTCTGTTTTCAATGTTTTCTGGGTTAGCTGGGCCGCAAAATGATATATATTTTCGTAACTCGATTTAATCAGTTGAAAAGCATTAAAATCTTTCCAAATTTGACTAGTTAATTTCGATTCTTCAGCAAAGTATGGCCAAAAACCGATATTTTTTATGATTATAAAATATTTCTAAAAGACTATTAAGTAACAGTTCTGCCGAAATGTGCATTAATACATTGAAAATATGAATCTCGTCAATAGCTTCAAATTGAGTTCTAACATGATTTTATTATCTCTATTTTCGAGCAAATTTAAGCAAACTATCTAAATTTATCTGGTTTTTGAGTTTTGTTTGCGTCAAATACTGGTTTATAGTTATAAATCTGTTCAATAGTTGGGTGGATCTATTGTTATAGTGTTGAAAATGGGTCAAATTTGAGTAGTTTTTTGGATGTTTTAGTAAAAAATTACCAAAATAATGTGGTTGTTAGAACATTCAGGTTTTCGAGGACTTTTAAATGCAGTCCACTAATGGAAGTGAATTTTTTTTACAATTGAAACCTCTAAAATGAATCAAAGTTTGACTGCCATATCTCGATTTAATAAGCAATTTATGGCCAAAAGCTAAAATTTGTGGTAGAATATTCGGGTTTCAAGTACTTTTACGTCCATTGCTCAGCGAAGTAAAAAACGTGTTAGATGCTCGGACTGATCTAGTTGAAACACAATCTATGTCTATGTAAGAACCCTGCAAGCCGCCTTTAGGCGTGTGGCACCTTGACTCTATTTTCCTAAACGGTTGCTTTCACGTGTACTTCGCGGAAAGAATGAATTTTTGAAGCGATTCGTTCTAGCATCTATTTCCCTAATCTTTCCAGCAGTATCAAAACGGTCCATATAACAGGGGGGGTCGCATTATATCGGTAACATCATCTGAGAACGTAATTTCTCTGAACCTATTTAATATTTTTATCCTTTGAATTCGTCTTCTAATGATTCCCTTTATCATCTGAGTAACATTGTCTGTTTTATCGTAGCAATTCTTTAAAAATCGCCTTTCGTTGTACTTTTTCTAAATCCTGAATACGACATTTCTCGGTGGGGTCACATACAATACCAAGATTATTTCTTCTAATTTAATTCCTCAAAAGATATAAATCCTTAACCAATAGAAATGAAGTTTACATAAATTCTTATGGAACTCTATATGAGCGATCTTTCTTCGAACGCCACATAATCATCGATTAAAAATGCGGCAATATTTCCTTTCTAATCCCAGAGACCACGTATGCAAAGTTCGAAGCAAATCGGGTAAACGATGTGGACTCCAATTAAAGGCAAACACACAAACCCTCAGTATTTCTGCTTTATATATATGTATACAGAAGACGTAACTTCCTTCATCAGTGAGCTAGTTATCTACCCTTCCTTACTTTATTTACGTACCTGCAATTGCTGGTAACCTTCTAACTGAAAATGTCTCGCTATCCATGTAATATGTCGTCCTCTTTAATCATCATCTCTTATGGGCCTCGAGTATTTTTACGGGATAACACCTCGGATTCAACAATGGGATCGGTCGTCAGGGGGATGAGTTGTTCACAACCTCGAATTTTCACAACATTTTTCGAAAAACGTTTTGTAGTTTAGATAATTAAGCACATTAATATATCACCAACTTGAATTGCAATGAGGTTTTGACTCGTCTGTCATTGTGAGCTTACCAAGGATAATCGAATAAAAGTTCTGTTCTCCGAAAGAAAGTGGATCTCAATTAAAGGTATAATACTTACCTCCTCTTATTCCGTCGATACTTCCTGATTTAGCAAAATTCAAAATACCCAAAAGAATAGAGAATGACTTCCGTTCCCTAATGATACCTTGTCATCCATTATGTTGTACCATAGGAATAATTATATCATTAATTGGTAGGAATGAAAAGCAACTCAAAACGAGAATGTGCGGTATTTTTTCCATTTAATAATACTTAGTGGATTTCTCTGTCCATCCCGGGAATTCCCGCCCCCCTCAGACTTTTTTCAAGTCCGTTTTTCCTTGGGATTTTTCCTGGGTGCGCGCCCTTATGTGCGATATACCTTTAACCCTTTCCTAGTGAGTTTATTGTTATGGGTTTCTTCCACCTAGTCCTTCCGGGTTCGAGAGAAAATAAGGTACAGCAAATATATGCTATTCATATAAGCTAAAGTCCACAGCCTAGATTCGCTTAGCAGTAACGTAATCGACTCTTAATGGTTAGGCTATGGGTTCGCCACCGCTACGTAACATTTTCCCTCGCTTTTGAACTTTTTTCGTAGAAAATCGTATTGTAATAGCAGTAAATACCGTAACTGACTACATTGTTGATAAATCAATCACTGGTGGGCTCAACTCAGACTTATTCTGTGATAATTTGGAATTTTGAATCGTCCTTCCAAAATCAAGGTTTCACTAAAGAAATCTTCTTTCTGAAGTGTGTGTCCTTCGTTTTATTTTGCTTTAACTAATTACAACGAATTGCAATCAAAATTGGATTATTTAAATAGCTTTATCCTTAAGTTTTCTTATTTTGAAACAAATGTGAATTTTTAACGCTTAAATTTATGAAAAATATGGCGTTTGTATATGACATCTCGTAATATTCCTGTGATTGCGTTGCGTGATCTTTCTATGAATTAATGACACAAATATGAACGAATCGTAATCGAAGTTGGATTAATTTCATTGAATTAATAGTAGTATGTCATCTCTCGTAACAAATGCGATCTTTTTAAGTCTTGCTTTTATCTACAGCTACGTATGAGATCCCCTGTTTCCCATGACGAAGCAGGTATACGCGATTCCTGAATCTATTCTGTAATA
This sequence comes from Sympetrum striolatum, assembly GCA_947579665.1. Lineage (NCBI taxonomy): Eukaryota > Metazoa > Arthropoda > Insecta > Odonata > Libellulidae > Sympetrum > Sympetrum striolatum. The sequence continues at coordinate 85,452,859 of OX388346.1, forward strand.
TTTAAGTTGAATTTCAATCATATAAATATTATATACGGTTTATGACACAATACCTTCGTTGGGATTTTAATTTTAAACGCAAAAACGGACTTGAAGTGCTATGATTTCCTTAAGAATTGGTAGTGAGCTAACGTATTTTAGAATTTTTCGCAATTACTTCGAATGCCAAACTCATTTAATGTATATCAATGTATGAAAGGTAATAATTGTGTTCTATTCATAACATTTAAAGACTTTGAACCTTTAATTTATCAGTATAGTATATTTTCTTAACATACCTTTCTTTAAAATTGGCGGCAAATTGAGCGTATTTCCGGCTTTAATACACGTAACGTTATTAGTTTATAATTTGGTCACTAGGGCACTTCCTGAACTCGCTATTACTTTCCATTATATGGCGTAATAGAAAGAAACGTGGCTGTGTGAGATTCTGAATCTGCTTATTTCTATTGCATCTTACGCGATATTGAGATGACATTTCCGTCAAATTGTGTTTAAATGTCCAGAGAATGTCGTTTTACATTAGTTTTGCGAATATGGGTCGGATTAATTGTTTAAAACTAAATGTAAACAAAGTCACGTTGACAGCTTACGAAGAGAATTGTTGTGATTCCGTTGTTAAAGACTTCTGCTCGATTACAGTGCGGTAGGACCATGAATTGGTGAGTGTATATGTTCTTTATTTGCAATCATTGCCATAGAAACTTAGTTTATTAGTTATTTTTCTATTTGTGCAAGGATTGCGGTGAATTCTTACTTTGTCGTCGCCTTTGTTTTCCAGTTAAATAATATATTTTCTTGGATTTTCTTTAATGTTTGTGCATCAGATTGCGTCTTTGTCATTGTTTTTCGTCGCATTTTTAGCGCATGACGCATCGTCATGCGCTAATCCAGTCGTATAATTAGTGTTTACGATAGTAGAATGGTTGATAAGGTGTAACGAGAGTAATTGCAAGCATTGAAAGTGAATTTAAGCAGTGATTAGGTTCATGATTATAAATTATCTATTTTTCAGTTTAAAAGACTCGTATAGGTACTATTACGATTATGGAATAAAGGCGATTAGAGTTTATGCATTCCGTTGTGACGTGGTGTTGCGGGGATACGGAAGCGTCCGTTTAAAACACGGTAAGGGGATTCTTAAAAAAAGGCGATTTTTTTGCGAAAATAATAAGCATTTAATCGAACAAACTGTCAAAACACAAGTCATTTGCAGGCAACTGCGGGTTAGTGCCTCTCGCGGCGTTGGTCCACATACCGTGACAATTGCCTGGTGGATCAACAATCGAATTTAATTCGTCTCCCCCCTCTGGACATTAAAGTTTACATTATTTAGGGTGTCCCAAAAAGTAGAGATAATCGAAAGCACAGAACTCCTCTTGGTCTATCAGAATCATCCCACTCTGGGTGTCCGCTTTTAGCGTCTTTGATAATGAAAAGTATTTTATAATTATACAACGAGGGAACTTGGAACGCGTGCAAAACGATAAAAAAATTTCCAAGGCCTAAGTTGTAATGAATGAATGTGCTTATTTGCTGTAAATATTACTTATAAAAGTAATGCTATATATATATCGACTACAATTTAACATAATTTTATCATATATTAGTGCTGTAGGTGTCAAGTTGACACTGACAACTAAGGAGATCCTGTATTGCTGACACCAATAATACACAATACGTTTAGTGTTCACATAGAAATGCATTAAATCACTAATTTATCTTAGAGTAGTGACGTGGTTTATTACGATAATAATACGTTGGTATTATACAAATATATGAAAAATGAAGTGACGTATTAACACAAAGGAAAGGCTGTACAACAAATTGAGAAAAAAATAATCTTTTAAATGGAACTGAATGGGCCTACAGATAAATGGTAATGGAGAGATCCATCTTCTAATTTACATAATTTTCGCGGGGCCAAATTGTGAATCTAAAAGATTAATATTTTCCATTCATCAGGACATAGTTCTAGGACAATCATCGTATTTACTCAAACAAATAAATTCTCAGCATAGTAAAGACACAAACGCAATTTTCCTCGTTTTTTTCCATTTTCATTTTCCACGCGCTTCTCACATCTTCGCTCTGTCCATCCATTGGCCATCTTCTCTGGATGCGGGAGGTGGGTGTTCGGTCCAGCATCGCATCGGAAGAATGCGCCATGTTTCCGGAATGACGGCGTCGTTTTCCCGCCTCCTTCTCGTTGAGTCAAATTCAAATATAAGCATATCAAATATTAAATGGATAAATGATTTAATGTTCTTTAGTTTGCGTATTTCAAGGCTTTGGGCTGAATGCTAAACAGTTCGCGGGTCGGTTGTCTTGGATGCGGAGGTAATCGTTGCGTTGGCATCAAATTGTTTAAAATCAAAACTAGTAGAATGCGAAACTATACGGATATCAATTTTCCATTCATTTGTTCACTATCTTAAAAGGTTTAGCTACTTCAGCATTCTCAACCCTGTGTTAGCTCCAGAAACTCCCTATTGCCTGTAAAAAAAGTCGAGTCCATCGAGTTTGAGAAGTTGTATCATCCAGTAGAGTCCACTAACATTAATGAAATAAATATCAGCCAATATAACGTGATTTATATTTTAGGTATATACCCTACGAGCCGCCAGGACGTATGGCAGGGGGTATAATACACCACCAATATTCATTCATCCCTATTAGCATCTCTAATAGCCTGGGGAAAAAACGACCAAAAGTATTTATCCGTCCTTGCGATTACTTCCCTATAACTCTTCGTCGATACCTCTCTCGTTCGCTCCTTACTGGCACTAATATTTCACTTACTTCGTCTACATTTTCTGAACGAATGAACTTTTCGAAAAGTTTTCGACGATATTCAGATCTTCTCATCTGTAGTGAATTACAACCGTGGGACTCCATCATTGCCGTAACGCTGCTATCAAACCTGAACTCCCCACAAACGAATCGGGCTGCTTTACGCTGGACCATCTCTAGCTTTCCGTGAGAAATGTTGTCGAAAGCTTTCCTGAAATCTAGGAAAACTGCGTCTGACCTAAATCAGCCGTCTGCTGCTTTAGATGCGTCATTAATAAAAAGCGCTAACTGGTTTTCACAAGATTACGTGGGTACACTCCCCTGAACCGCTTGCAGCGATAATATGCTGTTTTGCGAGCGTAAAACGGAGATAAATAAAAATTAATTATGTAGATATTGGAATTTTTAAGTTATAATACATTACGATTTCTTATTTCTGTTTTTCTTGCGGTCACAACGGTGTAACTCACATTCCAATCGAATGTTTTATTTCGAAGTAAGCAGAGGTTTACAACATTGTACATAGCTGGTACAAATGCAAATATTTCGACAAATTGTTTGCACCAAAATGTTTGCAGAATTCTTAGATAACACATATGCTTATTGCAAGTTTTTGCTGTAAAAATTAACTGAGTGACAATCAGAAAAAGTTGGGCCATCGGTTTGCAAACGAAAAAAAAACAGGTACTTTTTGCAAACAAAGTACGAGTATACTAAAAGTAGAGCTATGGCAAGTAAAAAATCTAACCGCATATTAATAAACGTAGAAATGGACGTACTATCAGCTGATGTTTATTTCTTTAATATCGATGGACTCTACAAGAAGCTATAGCTTCTCAAACTAATAAAAATAATATTATCGTTCAACAAACGTTGACACCGCTCATTGTTCCAAGCGGAGGTGGTTAAGGGACGGATTCAACCATTCTGGTGTGGAGAATGTGGATCTCCTGTGAACCTTTTTCTGAAGTATAATTCTGCACCTCTTTGTTTGCACACTATTCACATTCATCCCCAATTCCACTTCTGCTGTAATATCTCTTATGTGAATATTCAACAAGGCAATGGAGCAAACAATAGAAACGCGCACATGGAAAAAATTGAATTTCGATTAACAAATCATGGAAATTACGTAAATGTGGTGACAGACGTACGTCGGAATGCGCATATTAATGAAAAAACAACAGAATTACGATAAACGAATTACAGAAATCGATAAATATGGAAAGACTTAATGGAAAGTCGTAAGTAAAGTTGGCGAAATGTATGTGAATGAGTAAAGTAGGTAACATAAATGTGAAATATGGTTTAAATATAAGAAAAATGTATGTCATTAGTTTATATACTTAAAAATATATCAATGTTACTTATATGAAGAGAAAATAGATAAACAGTTTCTGTTTATACCCATTCCTCCAAACAAGTAAATTAATTTCAATTTGATATATTCCCTGTTATCGTATCAACTCCAAACATTCTATCAAAAATCTAATGAGAAAATGTAATAATCACATTCGTCGTTATTGGAAACGGGCTTGTATATTTCCTCAAAATTGCTCAATTCGTTTCTCTATTTAATCAAAATCTCGTAATTTCTATTCGAAAATTATATCGCTAGACCAAAATAATAATTCTTATTGAATTTCCCTTCCTTTGGTACTTTTTTCGACTTTATATGACGATTATTTGTAATTTAATTTGGAAAAATAAACAAGTCTTGTAAGCGAAGTATATTGCGTAAATTTCTTATGGAAACGTATTACGGGCATCTGGGTTCGAATCCGACCCATCTCAGTGATGAGAATAGTAATCCTGGGGGTTTTTATACTTTTAGAAATGCGGTGAAAATTGTTTCAAATCTCTGAATTAAATAGTTTTCGTATTAAAGTGGGGATATAGTACGCAAATCTTTATGCTGAAAGCAGATATTCTGTGGGGTAAACCTAATGACAGTAGAATCGGAAGTACCTTCGAGTAACTCTCACGAATAATCTATCATGGAGTGACCACATCCGTAATATATGTGGAAAAGCACTTGAGAAACTTCGTTAAGAGGATAGCGAAGGTAGGAGCGAAGATAAAGTTTGCGAGCGATGTTACTTAGCGTTGGTTAGGCCTCACCTTTAGTAATGTATGTAGTGTATGGGACCCCGCCGAGAAATGTCATATTCGGGATTTAGAACAAGTACAACGAAAGGCGATTTGTAAAGAATTGCTACGATAAAACAGAGAGTGTTACTCAGATGATACAGGGAATCATTATAAAAGACAGAATACTAATTCAAAGGATGTACTTACTAAATAAGATCAAAGAAATTACGTTCTCAGATGATGTAACCGATATAATGCGACCCCCATGTTAGGTACACGACTTGACGAGTTTATACAAACCTATCGGATCATATCGTTCACTTGTGAAGAAAATACATCAATTTATTCTTAGAAATATGTTCTATAAACCGGCAACAGCCTTGTTTTGCATAAACGCAATATTTCGCACTAAGTGACGTAAGAAACACATTGCTAAAAATGAAAAACAATTCCTTCTGCCATATGCGTCCAGCTTAAACTCGCCGAAGGAAGATGATGTAGTGGCCGCTGAATAGTTGAGTTGTCAGTTGTTCAGGTTGTCTAGGGAAATTGTTTGTTTATAATCTCAAAATTTCCCATAATTTTTTGTTTATTTATTAACTGATATTTGATCATATAGATAATAGCATGTTTGACAAGATGATGTAAAATGGGAATTTCTATATGTAATGCATAAACAATGAGTTATGTCTTACATTTTCTTTTGATAAAAATATTTTCTGCGCGTTTTGTAAAATGCATAAGTTTTATGCTAAATTATATTTTAGAGTATATTTTTTGACGTTATTTTACTGACTGTGAATAAACTGTTATTTTGTGGCATTGACCAGTATATAATCTGGTACATAATCTTTAAATTCTTTTCTCCTCAATTCTGTTTTTTAAACTACTGTGAAGTAGAGTTTCCTGGTACATCCTGATGGGCCAACTCAGGAGAACCTTGGATATGTATTTTTATAAAATATCTATATTCCTATTCTTTTTAAATGTCTTCACATACATAATATTTTAATAATTGTTTCAGATTTTCCGTAGAATACTGAGCAATGGATTAAAGACCTTTGGCGGTGCCTAGCTTAATATTGGAATGTTATATTTATCTATGTATATTTAATGGCGTAATTTTCAGTCAAATTCGTGCTTAGATAATCATGACTTAAGTGGGATAAAAATGTCCCGTGTTGACATGCAGGCAATCGTTGAAATATAATTATAGTAAAAGGGTGTATGAATTACGTTCTGTATCAAATGATGCTTTTGTATCTATTTCCCCAATTTTTCCCAAAAGAACGCTTTCAGCCCATTGGGTAGTTGCGGACAATCATTACTGAGCAGTTCCTTCACTTTAGAACTTCCTTTTTACCCTGAGTGTATAAAAAAGGTACTCTTTCTTCTATAGCATTATGCAACGTTTGGGACAATTGCTCACGAGTGCGTTTGTGCAATGCGTTTGCATCATTTACTTTCCATTTGCCATCCTCTCCTCGCACTCCTTACATCTCCTGCCTTCTTTGGGTCTTAAGTGATGCATTTTTCCTCCATCAAAAGGACTCTTCGTATCCTCAATTTCCACCCACCCTCCTTCGTCATCTTCAGAGTAATTCATCTCAATATACCGTTTTCCTTCATTTTTTCCCCTTGAAGCCTTCCTCTTTTCTCCATTCCCTCTCTGCATCTAGTGTTACCAGACGTCCGCTTTTTCTGTCGCATGTCCGCTTTTTACTGAAATGTCCGTTTTTTTCTCTCAGTCAACTATTTTTATACATATTTCCATCTTACACAATCTTTCACCAAGTACTTCAGTATATTTTTTGCCTGACAGTTGGTAGACACCAGAAAAAAACTCGTTGTTTGAGACTCATCGAGTAAGTAACACTTTTTTGATAAATGTTTAATTTTTTTTAAATTTTACAATTGAATTTTTATTTCATTCTTCGATTAGTAATGAGGGGGGGGGATGGTCGTGGAATGTCTGCTTGTTCGACTCGGAGCATCTGGTAACCCTGTCTGCATCAACCTTCCATCATCGTCGACTTGATTGCCATCCTGTTTCACTCGCGGGATCTCTTTCTCCATCTTACTCTTCGTGTTTATCTTCTCCTCTTCGTCATATCTCTTGGTAACCGTACGTAACCGTGGTAACTCCCTCTACAACTTTAATATTCCTCCAGCGCTGTCCCGCTTCAATCTCCACTTCTCTATCAATCTCTCTCTTTCTTCTTCTTTCATATCCCTTCGTTTATTTTTCTCCTTACATCTCTCCTCTCCGCTCACTTCCTTATCATTTGGCTGGCCGTATCCAGACGAGAGGAAACGAGAATTTATACCGATGTGTTTCATATCAATATTCAAGTTATCCATGCAAGTTTTTTGGTTGCTGTATTTTGCTCATTATGATTTTATCTATGTTTTACCTACTTATCTTGATGAATGGGAAGCTAGATGTCTATAAGTTCCGAAATTGATATCCGTCAAATAAGTTTTAAGACAAAATAAGTGAAAAACTCCTTGTAAACGTTATAATATGCAAAAATAGAGTTCACCAGCGAAAATCTAACCCAAGGGGTCGTGCGTTGTATGTGTTAAAACAGTAGACACTTCACAGATTTACTCGCTTTCGCAGTCGGTTTAAGACTAAAAAGAAGCGTTTGAGGCCTTAACAAGTTAAAAGTGAAATAAAGGAATAGACCCGGGCATGAGGTTCAAGGAACCACCCAGATAGAAACGGGACCCGAAAAATTGTCTGTGTATTCAGAATACAGCAGCGTGACTGACGGACGGTTAATATTGGAATGTCTGTTGAGTCCGTTTCTTGCTGGAGAGAACCCGATTAGATTATCGGGTTTTCTGGAGAAAGGTATTCGGAAAGGAACTTTCCAGAATTGAGTTCTTAAAGGATTTTATTACCTCGGATCATTTATATCTCTCGTAAGCTTAATTTGCGTATGATTAACCTTCTTCATCCTAACAGTTCGTAAGGAAAATGTAGAAGGCTAACATAAATGCGGAGGATTGCCAATTTTTGCCACAAGTTAGAGACTGAGTTCAAGTTTTGTTGCGATTTGATTTCATTTAAGGATGTTGGGTGGTTGCCGGTGGTCACTGATTGCATATTGCAAAACGTTTCGAAACTTTATTCGGGTTTTCCTTGGTTTTGTGCTTACAAATTTGAGATGACATTCTCGGTAGACTGTGGGTCACTCATTTGTATACTCTAGTATAGTTTAGGTTCGATAAAATAAAAATTCATTTTATTTTAGGATATTCAATTTCAGGCATTTTTGTACTTATAGCTCTAGTTTCATTTACGATTTTCATTAAAGAATAGGATATTTTAATGAATTGGCTACTTTTATTCATTCCGCATTTTTAATAGCATACTAGTTAGCTAATTTAAACACTCTCCAGTAATTTCTGCGGAGGTGAGAGGTTACGTTCCACGATAGGGATTTACCGCTTCCAAAGATAGAGAAATGTCGCACATTCAAATCTGGTGGCAAATATTTACACACAAGCGTCGTAATTTCCAATCTTCCATTCTGTAGAACCAACTAATTAACGATAATGAATCATCTAAACCCACAATCTTACCTGCCACGTAAATTAATCATTTAAAATAGAAACGTGTCTGATGAAAAGCTTTTTATTCGACTAAGTGACGTCATGACGCTAAGATGAAGTTGTCACGACTTTGATGATAATTAATTGAAGGAAAAGTGTTGATGTGATTTTGCATATAAGGGCATGAACCAAGGGTAATTCCCAAGAAAAACGGACTTGAAAAAAAAACTGACTGGAATCGAGCTCGAGATCTTCCTGTATGTGGGAGGCTGAGTTAACCATCGTAGCTACTCGGCCAGTGGACTAGTTATATCAGCCTTCCGGATAGAGGAAGATCCCGGGTTCGTTTCCTGGCCCCGTCTCACTTTTTTCAAGTCCGTTTTTCCTCGGGAATAATTAATTGGTTCCCGATGAAATTTGTCGTTTAATCGAAATCGAAAAATCGTTTATCTTATTTAATTTTCAACGTTGTTGTAGATAATTTTTCATTTGTAGCGTTAAATCAAGGATAATTGTGGTCTTAAGTTTAGATAAATGCCAATAGAAAGGAAATTAGATATAGATTCTTATTATGGACGTATAATATAGTATTTAATTAAATATCGAGAGAATCTTGGGAAAACGACGACAAATTGCACTGACTTTGAGGGCATAAATTATTCCCTAACGACAAAGGTATTGTCGAACTTTCATACGAAGATATGGGAAATATTGGCTCATTTGAAATTTACATGGAAGAAAACCCAACTATTTAAGACAATGAAACCATTAACGAACTTAGGTAATCGATATTTAAAATATTGAGATTAAAATCAACATATTTTGAAAGAAGAATCCATTGTAGTATCGGGTCTTTTTATATATTTGGTAATTTTTAGTCATTTTCGACGAATTCAGTAGTTTAATAGTACAGTGGAAGTAAGAGCATTATTTACATATTTTTGTAATCAGTGAATGCTAATGATATCGTCACAAATTGAACTTGAACAAAGTAATTAATAATAGCGATGAGATGCGTTAAAATCGAAGCAATGGAGTATCTTCTTCATTCGATAATATTTAATGTATTTTCTTCTTATGTCTTTTTTTTAAGTGTTTTAGACTTAGAAAAATACAAGCAAATACTTGTTAAAAGTAGTAAAAATTCTGATTCTTTTCTCATTTCGAATATTTGACGAGCTTTTATGAAGTCCTGCTCATCCTAATTTAATGCTATTATTCAACGTAAAGGTATAGATTCTATTAATTATTCATATCCCCACCTGACATATATCCCACCCCTACACCATCCTTTCAATCCCCACCCTCTACCCCACCCACTCCAACCCCACCCTTTAACCCACCCGCTCCCATCCCAACCTCTACCCCAACCACTCCCCTCCCACTACCCCACCTGTTGCCATCCCACCCTCTAGCCCACCCACTATCTCCCCTCCCACTCTCTACCCCACCCGCTCCCATCCCACCCTATACCCCACCTGCTCCCATCACACCCTCTACCCCACCCGCTCCCATCCCACCCTCTACCCAACCTACTCCCATCCCACCATCTACCCCACCCGCTACCCTCCCACCCTCTACCCCACCCTCTATCCCACCCTCTATCCCACCCACTACCCCAACCACTCCAACCCCACCCTCTACCCCACCTCCCATCCTACCCTATACCCCACCCGTTCCCCTCCCACCCTCAACCCAACCCGCTTCAATCCCTCCCTCTAACCCACCTGTTCCCATCCCACCATCTAGCCCACACAATATCTCCCCTCCCATCTCACCATCTACCCCACCCGCTACCCCACCCTCTATCCCACCCTCTCCCATCCCACCCTTTACCCAACCAACTCTCTATCCCACCCACTCCCATCCCACCCACTACCCCAACCACTCCAACCCCACCCTCTACCCCAACTCCCATCCTACCCTATACCCCACCCGTTCCCCTCCCTCCCTCTACCCCACCTGTTCCCATCCTACCCTCTACCCCAACCACTCCCCTCCCACTACCCCACCTGTTGCCATCCCACCCTCTAGCCCACCCACTATCTCCCCTCTCACTCTCTACCCCACCTGCTCCCATCCCACCCTATACCCCACCTGCTCCCATCACACCCTCTACCCCACCCGCTCCCATCCCACCCTCTACCCCACCTAATCCCATCCCACCATCTACCCCACCCTCTATCCTAACCTCTATCCCACCCTCTCCCATCCCACCCTTTACCCAACCAACTCTACCCCACCCACTCCCATCCCACCCTCTACCCCACCCGCTCCCTCCCCACCCTCTACCCCAACCGCTCCCCTCCCACCCTCAACCCAACCCGCTTCAATCCCCCCCTCTACCCCACCTGTTCCCATCCCACATTCTAGCCCACCCACTTCCACCCCACCCTCTAACCCACCCGCTCCCATTCCTCCCTCTAAGCTCCCTACTCCTTTCCCACCCTCGAAAGCCAACCACTCTATCCCTCTCACTATTCCGATTATTCCGATTATTCCCACATTTCCTTGCCACTGCTTCACCTAGTCCCTTACACCCATTCCCAACTTTATGGCCCATCGACTTGGAATCCTCTGCCCTTCCCATTACAATCCCTTTCTCTATAGCGCCCACTACGCACTCAATTCCGCCCCTCCCCCAATCAATTGCTTCCTTCCCTTCCTCTACCATAACCATCTCCCATCATTCATTCTTTATTCTGAATTAGACAATAGGTAAAATAGGGGTAATTGAATGTAAAGGTACAAAGTTCATAATTTATACATATCCCCGCCTTACACATCGTAACATGCCTATACATTCAGCAATAGTGTGGGTGGCTAAGGGCGCATTTTTTATATATTATAACATTTAAAGTCATGGAACACTATAGAAATTCCTGCCTTACAAACTTGTATACTATACATAATTGAAAATATAGTTTGGCTCGGGAGAAAAATATTGTTTTTCACTTCTTATTCATCCTCCAAATCAGACATTAGGACAAATATGGGTTATTCAAAGTAAGGGTACAGAATCTATAAATTATTCATATCCCTGCCTGACACATCGTAACAAATCTATACATTCTGCAATAGTTTGGCTAAGGGCGCAAAGTTTTTTAAATCCATATTATATACAAATCAGGTCATAGAACACTATGCAAATTCAGGCCTTAAAAATATTTTAATATACATAATAGAAAATATGTTTTGGCTCGGAAGAAAAAAAAATGTATTTCACTTCTGATTCGTCTTCCGGGGTAGAGCGATGCTTTAGAGGTTTGGGGAGGACCTCAACTCCTTCCTGCCCCTGGATGCGCTGTGCGTCCTAACTTCTTCCGTCTTCTTTCGCTTGGGCCGTGAAGTCTTTTTCCTGCTTTTTGAAGGGCACCAAGAAGTTCTATGGAAGGAAAATTAAGGAAATGAATCTTTAATTTCCTATCAAATATTTTTTTATGAATAGAAAAGTAATATTAGCATAGTTCCAAGGAAAACAATAATATTAATACCTAGACTGTATCATTATATACACAGAAGTAGATTGAAAATTCAGCTATTCATTTCTACCTTCTATAATTTATGTTTTAATTTGGCTTAACAATGCAAGGAAATATTGTTCTAGCAACCAAATAAAGAAATTTGGGAATATAACAGCTAAGAAGTATCATCCGTGCGTGGTGGTCCGTGCACAAAATACATTTTAACATATCGGGATCATTTATGTTTTTGGTCAATAGATTTAACTTTATCTCCGTCACTGTTTACGTTGGAACTCGCTAATTAAAATAATACTTTTTGTAGGACGAATCCTTCCGACGGATTATAAATGAGTCAACATTTTAATAGGTTACCTCAAAGCGGTTTCCAAACTATGACAAAACGATAAGTTATATTTCAAAATGGGACTTTTATCCTTATCAGTGTTACCTATATTAGTTTTATTTAATGAAAGTATTTTTTAAGATGTTCAAGTTTTGGCGCATTAATATTATTTTAACTAAGCTGTTATAAATTAACATTTCATAACCTTTATCCAGCCTATAAACTGCACAAAACTGGAGTACCAACTTTTAAAAAGTAATTATTCAATAGTTTTTTGCGTTTTTTTTCTTTAATTGAATTACATTAATATAAATTTACTCAGTGAGCTTTAATAAAGCTTTTTAACCCTAAGAGCATTTTAATCATTTCAGTTGCATTCAAAAAAATGTTTGGTAAAATCTTTAAGATATCAACAAAAAATTATGTTTTGAAAATTTTTCTGAGTTTGCGATGCGTTCAGTATTTTTTTGATTCTTAGCAATTAATAACTTTATGTAAAGGCACTTATAAATTATTGAAATTTGGTTTAGGTCATCATTAAAAATAATTTTCGTAAAATTGGTAACACTGATAAAATTGCTTACTTTTATTACTTGAATTTAACTAAATTCGCAGATTATACCATAGCAAACATCTTTACATAAGGACAATTTGGTTGAAATACCTTCAATGGTTTCTTTGTTACCGAAGGAAATACACTTCATATTGACCACACGCAAATAATTAAGGGTTAATATCAGAGCATGTAATGGACAAAGAACTGCAATTTACTGAAATGAAATACATATTTGTCGGCGGGTTATTTTTAATAAGTTAAGAATTATTTCTACCATTGGACTCTCCAATGAATTTGAAAACCCGATTTTCTTTATGGTTGCGATTAGTGAGATCTCGTAAAACAATGGAAGAATATTTAAGAAGGTACAAAACTCGATCCTAAGTCGTAATTCAAAGTAACAGAGCACTCATTAATGACTGATTGAAAAAATAACAGATTCTTTATTCCTAGCCATCGTGCGAAAGGAAAAACATACGACTGAATTACTTCACCGATTTATTCTAAAAGTCGTAAATTGAACCGTGAAAAACAATAGCAAAGTAAATTCTCGAAAACGAAAAGCAAAAACCATAAGCTATAGCTATCTATGTATCAATGTAGTAATTATTTTGTAGGATAGGAATAAAATCACTGTGCAGTATATAAACTGTGTTTTTACTAAGAATTGACCATCAGATCATAATTTTTTTAAATATAAGGTAGTGCAAAGAGTGTAATTATTTTCATTTCCTTTCAATGGCGTAGCACCAATTTAGGCTAAATCATTTCGATTATAATTCAATAGCACGGACGTAATTTGCCAATGTTCAAATAATGTAACAGGATTCGATGTAAGAAACAGGAAACATTTTTAAAATCCATAAGGCGAAGTACAGTGTTTCAGAGTAATTAAAAATTCTCATTACCTCAAATTCTCTCTCATTAATTCTCATTCTATTCTCAGTAAGTTGAAATTCCGGCGTCTCAATGAGCATCTACAGTGATGGTTTTTCTGTGCGCCATTAGCTTTTGATTGAGGTGTTCTCCTGGGCATTATCGATATGAATGGATTAGAGCTCTCCTCAAACCTTTAGTAAAAAATTGAAAATGAAAATTAATAATGCATCGAAAGAAAATAATCATTAAACTACGTTTGACTAAATAGTGGTATTCTAACTACTAGGATTCTACCCAATATACCTCCGAGACCCGTCCTGGAAAGTGGTTCGTGGAAAACCTTGGTTCGAATCCTGAACGAGTCACTTTTTTTACTTACTCTACAACGCTTTGGTTAAGTCGCACGCTTTCCTTTACTTAACTTTACTTTACTTTACGCAAAATATCAATCAGAGAGAATCAGTTCAGAAATTCATTCTTTAAAATGAGAATTCATAATTGACAGAATTAAAATCTGATGAATATACAATCATTTACGAAAGAAGATTACACTTATTTGATTGTTTTCTTAATACTGTTTTATTCCAAATTGAATTAAAATTCCTCAAATAGCGCATCTCATTATTAAATTATTAAGTTAATTGGTAAGAAATACACATAATTCTGATGAGAGAGATATTGAACTTAAGGTCTTATTCCATACACTTGTGAAGACCTGAAAACCCTTTGAGAAACAACAAAAATTTAAGCTTCTGGATCTTTTCACACGAGCAGTGTTTCAATTGTCACTGAATGTGCACGGAAAATCAGCCAGGCAATAATGACGATAAAAACTCTCGTTAATTATTTCCTGTAGATTATGAGTAAAGTAATCGTATGTAACACTAGACTCAACACTGAATTTGAATCACGAAATACATTAGTATAACCGATAGTGATATCTCGTAAGACAATGCATGAGTGATAAAAAGGTAGGAAAAGTAAAGCTAAAGCTTAAGTGGTAATTCAAAGCGAAAGGACACACATTGGTGACTGATTTTAAAAATTACTCATCCTTAATTCCTTATCATCCGTTCAAACATGATCAACGACTGAATTAATTCGAAGATTTGTTCTAAAAGTCGGAAATTAAAGTTTGAAATTTGAGTCGATGATTCAACAAATGCAAATGTTTGGAAATAGAGATGTTTTGAAAGCAAGGGTAGTTCTGATGAAGAAGGTCAAAGCGAAGGCGAAGTGCTTTCGCGAATGGGTAAAAAGAAAGTGCCTCGTTACGTAAAAACAAATAGCTGTTCCGTGACCTTCAGTTTAACCGAATTTCAGTTCTTCAGTACAATTCTTAATAGGAAAAATATCGATACATTAATTTTTTAAATAACCAATCATGAACTACGATAAATTTAATCCAATGATTTATCATTGAAAGAGGTCTTATAAATTCAGAGAATTATGTGATCATTTTTTCCTCAAGACACAAATTACGTATATTTTTTACGGGACTAATTCTGTGTTAAGCATTGGAATGGGAGTTTATCAATAAAATGTTTCCATTCGTATTTTCAAAAACCTCAATATAAAAATCAACTCACGCCTAATCCTTGTTTACCAACTTTTAGATAATCAGCTGTCTCATGACCTTGGTCGTGACTTTCACTTGCCTCAGAGATTCACTTTCCCAATCGGTGAGAAAAACCAGCGGAGTATTTCAGTAGTGTATTTCAGATTATTAGACGAGGATCATTCCAAGTATCGAATACCTGAAAATAAAGAGATGCAGTATTACTAGGAAATGTCTTCAAGAGTTCTCATTATTTTACCATGAATTTAAAGTCATCGCGTAATTATACATTCAACAACCTAAACAGTATTAATATCATTATATCGGCAAAACTTGGGTGAATCCGGGTGTAAAACTATTGAAAAGATCCATCGAGATATTACATGATTTATCTACTTTATCAGAATGTTTACGCAAAACGGTGAAACATGCGATATTTCAGGAGAAAACTTACGTTTTTTATTTCGTTTAAGAATACACAAAGTCTGAATAAAGTAGTAAAATTTGTTCTCGTATTATTGATTCCGACGAGATTAAACCAAATGTGATAAAACTATCCAATTCATCATGAAATATACGAAAAAGAGCAAAAACGAGAAATTTCGGTCGAACATTTAAATGTTTTTCGACTAAAAATACTCAAAGCTCGGGGAAACCTAGTTAAATTTTAAATTTTTTTAAAGATTGCAACGATATTTCACCAAATGTGTAAAAATTTTCCAATTTTTAAAAAAGCTTACGGAAAAAAGATTCAAATCGTCTCTCGTGTAAGAAATGCACGTAGAGATCGTTTTGATCGATTGCAGACATTTTTTCTTTTGCGGAATTAAATCAGAAATAATGTTCGTACGAAGTCAAGATAAACACGAAAAGAAATAAAATGGAACAAAGATTCTTATTTTGGTCGTAGAGTATCGTATTCGAGCAGAAATGGCGAGAATTCAGACACAAATTAAAGAACGTTTGTGTAATTTCGTGGGCCTAAAAAATTCACTAACGACAAAAGCGATCGTTGAACTCAACTCTCATTCGTTTAATGTCAGAGTTCAAATGATTTAAAATGAAAATTTCTATTGAAAGATCAAATAAATTATCTGGGTTATTTATATCTTCGGTAAATAATTTTTATTTTACATTTTTGTAACTTAGGTTAATTCTGTCGTCTTTGAAGTTGTAATTCACTGGTGTATTTAAATTACACTCCGAACAGGTGGTTGATAGTTACCACAATTACGTACGAGTGGAACATTATACTAACTAGAACCAAGTACATTTTTGAGATTGAGATCGTAGAATAGACGTACTTCAATGTTTCTGTGTTTAAAAAGTCTGAAAGGTGAAGTACAGTGAGTAATTAAGAGTAATTCGGGATAATTAAAAGTTATCATTACCCTAAATTTGAACTCCATCGCGACGTCTCCGGTGCTGCTTTCACTCTGCTAAGTCACATCACACCTGGGCAGTATCGATATGAGTCGATTGTAGCTGTCCATTAATCCTTAAAGAAAAACAAATCCAAATTACATATATATATATATATTACATTAATGCATCGAATAACAAAAAAGGTGTTTACGAGAAGTGATAAATAGTGACTTGACTGGGATTCCAGCCCGGGTCTCTCAATTTTCGGACGGGTATTCTTACCACTAAACTTTCGAGCCGTTTACTGGGAAGAAGACTTAGGTTCGAGTCCCAGCTAAGTCACTATTTTTTCCTTCTTGCACAACATTTTTTAAGTCAAACACTTTCCTCTGCTAAGTGAAAGTTCATTACCATCGTATGTTGAAAATAATAAGTATTTTCCTACACAGATGTGAATCTGTATGTATAACGAAAATAATAATTTTCGTAATGAGGATATCCGTTGTTTTGAAAACACATTTCCGTTAAAGATTTTAAAAATCTGGTTACCTTTATAAGAAGTATCAATCGGATAGTCAATTCAGAAATTTAATCCTTAAAATTAGAAGAAATGTTTCGCTAAAATTTCTTCCAATTATCAGAGATTCGATTGTGAAAAAAGGTTATGAATGATTGAATAATTGTTGCTCTCAATTCCGATTCTTCAAAGTTGGATAATATTCCTGAAAAAAGTATCTTTCAATATTAAAATTGTAAATTAATTCGGTAAGAAATGAACGTTATTCTGATGAGAGAGATACTGAGCTTAACATTCATTCCGTAGACTTGAGAAGAACTGAAAACTATGGCAAAACGATAAAGATTCAAACTTCTCAACGATTATTGTCTCACTTTCTGAATTGGTACAGTAAATCAGCGGAGTAATAATTCCATAAACATTTCTAATAAAATATCCATATCTGGATTATTAATATTGAATATGAATTGGAAGCCTAGGGGCTGGAAATTCAATAACGCCCAAAAATTAAGACGGCATACAGTCTGCTGTTTTTTTTTGACGTGTACCTAATCGAGAGCCGGTTCAAATCCTTGTTGAAGCATAATTTATTTCTATATTTATTTATTTATTTGAACCGAAAACATTTTAATAGTAGGAAAGTCATTTATTTTTAAATTATTCGAGCTATACATGTGGATAAATTTTTATATAAGGCAGGCACCAATAACATAGTATCCCTTGGAGGGAGCGATGACGACGACGACGTTATACTAATTAGAACCAAATAAATATTTAAGATTGAGATTGTAGAATAGACGTACTTCTCTGTTTCTATGTTTAAAAAGGCAAGAAGGTGAAATACAGCGATTAGGAGTATTTAAAAATTCTCATTACCTTAATTTTGAACTCCGACGTCTCCTTGCGGATCTCCGTTGATGTTTTCTCTCTGTCACATCACACCTGGGCAGTATCGATATGTGAATCGATTGCAGATCTCCATTGCTCCTTAACGACAAATAAATACAAATTAATAATTCATCGAATAACAATAAAGGTGTTTACGAGAAGTGAAAAATAGTGTCTTGACTGGGAAACGAACCGGGGTCTCTCACATTCCGGACAGGTAATCTAATAGCTCCAAATTACCGTCATTCTAACGATTAAGATACTGGTATCTTATCCAATAATATACCAAGCTACATTCTGGAATGTGGTGTGCTTGGGTTGGAATCCTGGCAAAGTCACTATTTTTCACTTGTTGTACAACACTGTTTAAGTCATACACTTTCGTATGCTAAGTAAAACTAAATTTACACCGTATGTTGAGAAATAATTAAGTATTTTATTAAGAGGTATGAATCTGTATGTATAACAAAAATAATAATTTTCCAAATGAGGAAATCAATAATAAGAAGTATCAATCGGAGAATCAATTCAGCAATTCAATCCTTACAATTAGAATAAAAGTTTCGCTAAAATTTCTTCCAATTCTCAGAGATTCGTTTTTGACCAAAGGTCATAAACGATTGACTAAATGACTCTCTCAATACCGATTCTTCAAACTTGAATAAGATTCCTGAAAAAACTATCTTTCAACTATAAAATTGTAAATTAATTCGGTAAGAAATGAACGTTATTCTGGTGAGAGAGATACTGAGCTTAACATTCATTCCGTAAGCTTGAGAAGAACTGAAAACTACGGCAAAACGATAAAGATTCAAATTTCTCAACGATTATTGTCTCACTTTCTGAATTGGTACAGTAAATCAGCGGAGTAATAATTCCATAAACATTTCTAATAAAATATCCATATCTGGATTATTAATATTTTCGGTAAATAAATTTAAAGGCGTAAAATTCTATTATTCAGTACGATGATCAGATCAATACTGACGTACGGGAGCCCGGCTTGACAATGCATGAGTATTTAAAAAGGTAGGGAAAGTAAAGTTGAATCCTAAGTAGTAATTCCAAATAAAAGGGACTGATGACTGATATAAAAAATAACTCATTCTAAATTCCTGCCATCCGTTCAAACATGATCAATGACTGAATTACTTTATAATTTATAATAATAATTTATGATTTATTCTAAAAGTCGGCAAATCAAAGTTTAAAACTTGAGTCGATGATTCAAAAGATGTAAATGTTTTGAAATAGAGATGTTTTGAAAGCAAGAGTAGTTCTGATAAAGGTCAAGGCAAAGGCAAAATGCTTTCGCGCATTAGTAAAAGAAAGTGCCTCGTTACCTCAAAACAAGCAGCTGTTTCGTGACCCTCAGTTTCGCACCAAATTTCTGTTATTTAGATCAATAGGTTGAGTTGTAGAATTTGCTATACAATAAAAATAATGAGGCACTTACGATGGCAATATGCATAGTAAATAAATACGTATTAATGAAGAAGTTCTCTTATAAGTGATATAATGAACCTTCACTCTACTAGAGCATTGATGAATCTATGAGGCGTAATGTAATTAGAATTCCCGATGTCCGTTACCGTTGGTGACTTCACGTATTCAACTCGAAAGGTTTTGAAACAAAATCTTAAACCTTTTATTCATTAACAGCCGTGTTCCAAATTTTCTACCGTTACGTTAGTATTATTTATAAATATTAACTTTCGATGGAACTGATGCTCGCGGGAGAACAGAATTTGAACTGTTTCGAAGTTAAAAAGATAGTGCATAGATAGATAATTTATAGCTTACTATCTAGATGTAACTTTGCAATCGCCTTGTATCCAGTTACAATCAATATCTTTCAACAAAAAGGCTTTGTCGGTTAATATATAACATTTGCCGACTATACGTCTCATTTTCGTCGAAATAATGGCCCACATATCTTTGCTATAACCAGCCCAATCTACCCTTTTCGTGTAGCTCTATAATGTGAAAAATTAAGAGAAATAACTTTGAATGACAGGATTTTTCGTCCTAATCTTAGAATCTGGAACGTTAAGTACCGATATGACCCATCAACGAAACTTGAATCCCTAATATTTCACGGTACAGCAATTCTATCAAAGACTTTATAAAAAAGAAGACAAAATCTAATTAGGTATCTTTGGTAACTTACCATTCCCTGAAAATCCTTGATGAAGTCGGCGATGGATGTTGAAAAATGAGTGCAGGCCACTTCCTAAAAATATAAAAAATCTCGAATATTAATTATTGCTATTAGATTATGTGAATATAAAAAAGTCGGTACCTTGAAAAACATTCACGAACTAGGATCGCGTTGGCAAATTCAAATCTCCAACGGTCTTTCCACAAATCAGTTTGGCAGCACTTCCTCACCGGAAGAAATCTCGACAGGAACTGACAAAAAAAACCGTCTGCGCAACCGATCATCGAAATTGCCGTCACCTGATTGGTCGAAATTTAACCGTCTGTCAATCTGGCCCCGCCCACCAACCGCCTTGGAAATTTTCCACGACTGTTACCATTGCAAACCATTATATTTAGACGAATTTCAAAAAGTATCATTTTTATAATATTTTTTAAATTTTTTTGCAAAAAAATTATTTTCGTCGAAAATCACCCATATATTTCGCGAACTCGAAGAAGCGGTAGAGCGAGATCTTTGAAGATTGGATACTAAATATATAATTACACAAGACCTAAATCATCGACATTCTTGCAAAGATGTATGTTGAATATATTAATATTTTTGACATTGATATAATGATTCACAAATTCACATATAAAAGACGTCAGCGTAAAGAAAAAGAATAGATATCGGTGCAGGGGATATTAATTGTAGGCCGATAAGGACATCCAGCAGAGAAGAGAAGCAGCTAAGAATTCGCGAGATTAGTGACCTTCACTTTCTCCCTTAAAATTTCCTACTTAATGTAAAAGACTCTGAATAAATAACCCTTCCACCAAAGACTTAGCCTAACTGCGAAGAATTTCCGGATACTAAACATCAGAAGGGTCGCATTTGAAGCTCATCGAAGCAGCATCTCATCTGAAGTCTTTCATGCTGAAGACTTCTCAATATCGTACCCTATTAATTTATACTCTGCACCTTGTTTGATTTAGATTGATAGAAAAATACCCTATGCATTAAACTTCCCAAAACATATTGAAATTGCCGAGACATACAAATTCAACGACTATTAGTAATATATCTGGAATTAAAACAAATCACTTCTGGAAGTTATCAAGTTCGTGCAACGGCTTAAGTAATTGAGTTAGGTGACTGTGTCAGTTATTGTTCAAATGGAAAGGATTAAGTTAGACGAAAATATATATATTTTATAAAAAAAACGAGCAGAAGATATCCCAAAGAACCTCCGGCTCTACTCAATGACTTTACTTACAGGATAAAGGGCTAACAAATCCATTAGAGCAACAAGAATAGATACATTGAGTAGAACAGTTAGCATCGTTAGATTCCTTCATCGAAATTCAAATTTCACTAAGGTTGAACTTTACCACGGCACACCACCTTGATCAAGAGTTCGTAATTATTTTTTGATCGATTGAACAATGAAACATCATGCCTATGTTAGTACTATGAATCAAGTTATGCTTATAAATACTAAATATTGTAGAATACGAATGTATTTGCACTGTGAATTCTGATATCAGAGAGCCAAGTAGAACCACTCTTTGCTTACCCACGAGGTGAAATTTCGTATTCACATACATCTAGATTCAAATCAATGCACCATGTCATTGTGCTTACAGTAGAATCCTGCATTTTGCTATTGTAACATGATCGAAGGATTCCCAATTCCCGTGAACTGCAGCACGTAATCAATGAATTATCAGAAGTGCCTTCTTGGGATTTTTTCAATCACAGATTAAGAACAACACACTTTTCAACACTTGATTTACGACATTGCTGTGAGTCAAGTCTTCAACTGTCGGATAACGTTCTTCAAGTATTTTTCCCATACGTATACTCTAACGAAGAGCAAGTAACTTACAGAAATCTAGAGGAAAAGGATTTCTTTCAGACAAATCAACTTCACAAAGACGAGCAATTTTGAGGCACTTTGAAAATTCTTTCGAATGTAGATTAGACCATTTCCCAATGCATATGAATTGGAAGTTACGTGAGTCAGACGTGGAAAGAAAGAACATCGAGTTCCGAACGTTCTGGAATTTTCGGAAGGTAACTTTAAGTGTTGTCATTTCATGCAAGGGAGAAGCGAATTGGATGGATGATATATGCTTGGTTTTTGGTGTAAATTCTGCTCCTGTGAAATCTTCTAGCAAAATTGTAATACGTTTACTAAACCACACAGTGTTATTATGATCGACCATGGTTTCATAGCGTGCCTCCAAGATCAGCTAACACATAATATAATGTAATACTGATTGGTTTAGTATACGTCTTCATATGGAACACGGTGTTTAATTTACGATTGATAAAAGTGTATTTGCTGCAAAGTTTGAGACATAGAATCAATGGTGAAAAGAGAAGTTGGGATTATGCTGTCGCTCAAAAAGAACGGTTCAGATTAAGTGGTGGAGTACGTACGATATCAGCGAAATGCCTAATTCTATTCATAGCTATTTCCTACCTGAAAACATCGGAAAGAAAGGTTTGCGTCTCTTCAAAATCGGCGATTCTTACTTAGCTTTCGAAATCACGAGGTCATTACTAATGACGATGTCACCTTCGGAAACGCTCTGTTGGACTGTCTTTTATTTTCAGAAGAATCGCGAGTAGCGAAGCGAAGTACGGTGAGTGCAAGGATTGACTCTGTTTCTACGAATAATTGACTCCAATCTGGTTGTGCCGACTAAAGAGTATAATTATTACGTTTCGTAATGAATATATTTAAATACTACGTGTGTTTGTGAGTGGTGTGGAGGCTATAAGAACCAGGAAGTGATATTAAGAGTATTGCTGGAAGATCGAACCTGGTTCCTTGGATTGTGCAACATGTGCCAGTGAAGGACATGCCGTACAGCTTCTAAGGTTTGGAATATCTACTTCTTTTCAAAGGTAACAATTATACGGGAGCAATCCTTTACGAAATCGATCTTTCTTCCGATTAACGTTTTATTGAGGGACGTTGAAGGTAGAATTGTCGAATGACATGCATTGTACAAGTCGTGCATTAACAAAGTGTGAGATTGGGTTGCAAATACCTGTTAAAACTATTGATTGGAAAAGTTTTGAGATGGTTTTGTTCATCATGATGGTGTTGCCATGGATTTTCCGTTACCATAGCATTCATTTCTTTAGTATTCCTTCCAGTATGTCGCTATTATCTACTCAAAGTCGTCTACGGTGTTAACGATTCAAATAGAGTAATCAATTTCCAAATGAAACATTAATGTCTTCGTGTATTAATCCGATACAAAGAGGTGGGATTATTGAAAAACTTGTGTCGTAGTATGATCACTGAACGCATTAAGGATTGTACTCGCTTGAAACGTTGATTTATAGGAAAATTTTAACTAAATGCTAACCTTATTTGTAAAGCAGAAATTCAGTGTTTGTCATCGATTAGAGTCCACAGCGTTTGTCCGAACTGGGTGAAACGTTGCACAAGTATTTTTCGAGATCAGAAACGAAGTATTGTTTCATTTTTCTTCGATACCTTTTCTGGGTTCGAACCAAGATCGCTCAAACAATTTTCCATAATAAATACACCTAAACTTCACTTTTATCTTTTGCAGGCTTCATTTCTTTTGAAGAATTAAATAAGAAGCAGTCCTCCTGACGACCAATGCGATATTTGAATCCATGAAATTTCTTATAAAGTGAGAACGGGATTTTATAAGTGGGAACCAAAAGATATTTAATCATTTTACTACCGACAACTTAATTAAATTTTGAAATGTAATCTATTTCCATACTCTACGATTCAATCATATCTCAATATGATTCTTATCGTAGCGTTTATCCTAACCCAGTGAATACCAGCCATCGTTAACTTCTAGGTTATTATAGAATTCGCTTAAAGTTAGAAGTAATTTTTTAAAATTCATTCCATTTTCAAAAATTTAGTTATTTAAACCAAATTCCATTATTTAAAAGCAATATTTAATTATTTTAATTTTTTTTGGTGATTTTAAATGTAACGGTTGACGGGGGTAGGGGTGGGGGAAAACAAATTTTCACCAATCAGAGCGCAGCTTCTCTTTCGTAATGGTTTTCTGTGACAAATGTTTCAGTTCCCGTTGAGATTTCATGGGGAAAGGTCGTGCAGATACACTACCGCAGTAACGGTAAGAATTTGAAGCTTTTTTCGTTATGTTTAAACGTTTGAAGTGCTGATATATGTTAAAAGCGTCGTGTATTTGGATGCAATATCTGCACTTAACATTTCTATAGCTAATCTACCATGACACCGAATATTTCTGTGAACGATGTTTTCCGAATGAGCTTGCAGGAGATTGAACATTCGGCAAACGAAATTTGTATCGTATTTATCAACATTCGGAAATTCAAATTATTAGATTTTTACGGACGCGAAAGAATTTTCTGTTCTTAAGGAATCTCAAATTAAATATGTTGCCGACTGCGGTGAAGGAGTTGTTAGCGCGCTAGCTACTCCAACGCAAAGGTCTCGGGTTCCAACCCTGGCAAGTCGGAATTTTTCTTGCTAGGGGATGGTTGTATCTTTGTAAATAGCATTAACTTTTTAAGTGGATGTAATCGGGATCTTTTTTTTCATTAGAGAAGCTAATATTATCATTTGCTATGCGAAGTTTTCACTTAAAAGCGAGGTTATATCTTAATTTGAGAAGTTGTCATTTTGTAAGCGGAATTATCCTTTGCTAAGCAAAGCTTTCATTTAAGAATACATTTTACTGATTTTAGGATTAACATTTACTAAGTGTTAAGCTAAGTTATCGTTTGAGAAGCGGAGTTATTATTTCCTAAGCGGAATTATCTCTTAAGAAAAGAAGTTATCACATACTAAGCTTAGTTATTATGTAATAAGCTTAGTAATCATTTAATAAGCAAAGTTATCGTTCGTTAAGTTCACCTGTGATCGAATAAGTGAATATGCCTCGTGTGATACTTCTGACGTTTCGTTTTATGACTTTGCGAAATATTCGTTGCTGGAGCCGTGTATAACATTTTAACTTCGAAACTGTTCCAATTTTGTTCTTTTGCAAGCCTCGGGTTTATTGGAAGTTAATTTTCTAAATAATTCTCATGTAACGAAACAAAATTTGGAACACGGCTGTTAGTGAATAAGAGGTTTAAAATCTTGTTAAAAACCTTTCGAGCTCTCTACGAGAAGTCACCAACGTTAACGGACGTCGGGAGTTCAAATTGCATTACGTCACATCAATACTTACTTCAAGCGATTATACATTATAACGCTTATAAGGTAACTGCTTCATTAACATGTGTCTAATTACTGAATTTATTCCCGCCGTATGTGCCGCGCGATCTTTCTATTGTGTAGTACGAGTTACAGAATAATACAGTGATTTAATAACTGGAATTCAGTAGAAACCAAGCGTCACCGGAAAGCTGTTTGTTTGAGATAACGAGGCGCTTTCCCATACTTTGACCTTCGTCCATAAAACTACCACCTTACTCTTGATTTCAATATCTCTATTTCGAAATTTTCTTTTGCATTTATCGTCGATTAAAATTTTAATGTATCAATTGCCGACTTTTAGAAGAATTTGCCCGAGTAATTTGGTCGCTTATCATTTTGGATTTTTGTTTAGGAATCAAAAATTAGTTGCTTTTTCATCCGTCATTAATGGGTGTTCTGTAACTTTCAACAAATATTAAGGATCGAATTTTCAACCTACGTTTTGAAATATTTTCTAGTTCCTCGCGAGATTTCGCCAACGGGAACTCTAAAGGGATTCGTGATTTCAAATTCAGTGTCTGTTCCAGTATATTTATTAGCCAAGAAGTGACAATCAAAGTATCCACTGCTCTTAGGTCTTTTCCGTTTCGTAGCATTTCTTCTTTTTGGTATTACAAATCAATTCTTATGTAAAGAGAGAAAATTTGTGACACAGCTGCTAATGACTTAGAGGTTTAATATCTCAAAAAACCGTGGCTGTCGGAGCTCCTCGTTTTTTCCCCCGGTAATCGGAGAAAACAAGAAGTAGTTGTTCTTAAATGTCGATTCTATCATTGAATTTAATTTTAACGTATCAATTGCCGACTTTTAGAAGAAGAATGTAATATGGTCGTGTGTCTTTTTGGATACGATGGTTAGGAATTAAAAATGCGTTACATGTTTTAAATAGATCACTATTTAGTATTCTGAAACTTCCAAAAACTACTTAGTAGTTTTGCACATACCTTTTTAAATACTTTTCTTTACGTGTCTTCCGATGAGGTATAATGGCAATGGTAACCATAAGGGATTTCGGGATTTAAAAAATCAGCAGCGATGCCAGTGGTATAAATAATTATTTAAATGGTATCAGAATATAGTCACCTAAATAGTATAATTTGTATTATATTTTAGCAAACCATATTATGACCATTTGCAATGATATATTTAACAGCACAAAAGTGCGTTGTGCCAAGTCGCGATAACTGTTAACATTATTATTCTGTTTTTTATGTACTCTACTGTATTCTGTATTTATACCGTATTTATAATTAAATTTGCATTCTTTTTAGATTTGTCTTTCTAATGATATCAAATAAATAGATTGTATTCTTGTTTGTAACAAAATGAGTACGTCACTTTCAATACATTTAATTTAATCATGAATTTTAATCGTGTATGCTGATTTCAGGCAAGTTTTACTCGCATAATAATTATAATGTTTTATTGTAAATTTAATAAGTCCTTGCTACATTAATATCAGTTTATATTAGTAATAGTAATAACTGTGAACTGACATTTCGTAATGCAACTTAATTAAAGTAAATATTTCTTTACAGGTGACCAGTAACTGGGATGTTTTCTCCTCTTTGGTACTCTGCTGACATCGCTGCCGACGTAGAAAGTGGAACTCAGCCGTAAGAGAAAGTCACGTCCTAGGTCACAAGACAGCTGATTCCTTAAAGTAAGTGCATTTACTTAGGCAGTGAGCACAACATTACAGGCTTCAATATTAAAATACCCAATTCCTTTGATTTTCTTTTGCACATTTCATATATTTTTCATTTTATAATTTGCCGATTTGCTTTGTCGCATTCGTTGACCTTAATATTTTCTCTAAAAATTGTTAGTATTTAGAGAAATAATAACAGAAAATATTTTTAGAACATAACATGAATATTATTTCAGTCTTTCTTCAAAATTTGTATAATATTACGGTTCAATAACTATTCTTTTCTGTCTTTTCCCATTACGGTTTTAAGGATTGTGAAGTTTTACTTGCAAACTTAGTGAGTTGTAGGATAATCTAGTCCATTCTATATTCCTCTGTATTGATTTCATAATTCCCTATATCCGTTTGTCTCAATTATCCTTAGCAAATCACTATCAATATATCAGATTTTAATTTTCCTGTAGTTTGTATGCCATTACATTTTACTAAGCAATAATTCTTTTCAACAAGAGTAAATTTACAGCTTATGGCTTAAGTCAATTGCAACCTTTTCAAAGTAGTTAATCCTGGTAATCTTCTTTCATTTGCATGTAACTTCAGCCCTTTTTTACGTAATCTAGAATCCCCATTCCTGTTTTTGCCCTTCCTCGCTTTCCTTCTATTTTTACTTCAATTACTCTCTTTTTTTTCCTGCTATCATACTCTGATGAATGGACTGTTTTCATTTGTCATGTGGTACAGGATACAGAAAAATATATCTCTCATTTTCTTTTGTCCCAGTCATGATCATGGCTGTGATGAAATGAAAGCTACAAAAGTATGAGTGAATAATTGTACTGATCAAGGTCTCTCCTTATGGAACGCCAAGAAATATATTAATGTCTTTGAAACTGTTCTTAAATGTTTTCCTCCTGCATGACACTAAATGCTAAGAAATAATTAAGAGCCGATTAATGCGTTGGTGAACTGTGGGATGTTCTCTCACTATTAATGATGGAAAAGGAGCGGATATCGGTCAATAATTATCAGGAAAGGTAAGACAATTTCTATATAGTAAATAAACTTGTGATCACCAAACTAAACTAACTTTATAGTAAAACTAATCCAAAGTTTGAAAATTATAATAAATGTTTGAGTGCATTTAAAGCTTCTCTCACAACAGAGATAAAACAAACATGGATGAGACTAAAAAGAGATGGTCAACAAAAGCAAACAACTCCAATGAGAACGCAGATGAAGATCATAAGTAAGCATTAGCTGTGGTCAACCTAATATGGGACTAAGCAATGCAGTACATGCGTTAGTTGAACCCCAGCAGCTGGGGACAAAATATTAGTAATCTTTGGATGTTGTTGAATAGGCAAAAGGAAAACTGACTATTTCTTGTATATATTAACAGGACTTTTGAGGTAATGAATCAACATAGGGTTACAAATTTTAGAGTAAATAGGTTTAAGTCTAGGATACTATGGAAATATCTAAATAAAATTGGACAAAATTATTCAATTATTTTAAGGCCATAATTAACAACTATTGTTTTATAGGTACCCATATGGAGAGGTCTTCTGGTAACTTCAGAAGAGAGCTACCCTAGCAGAATAAAATTCTCACTATGGAGTGGTGTGATGCCTCCCCCAGGTCGAGAGATTCTGTCCATCGAGTGGGTCTGGGTACCACTGGGTAGCTCTCAAATGTAAGGTACCATTATCAGAATACAGTTCTCTTCAGGGTAGGTGTAATGCCTCTCCTGTTTGAGAGGTTCTGCCCATGGAAAGAGGGTCTGCGTACCTCATGGTATCACTCAATAGAAAGCTACCTTTGGCAAAATAATATTCTCATCGACGATCAGGATTCCGATTGAGATGTTTTGCCCTTCAAGACTTTCTGGTAGCTATCAAAAGAGAGATACCATTTGCAGATACAATTCTCGTCACCGAGAGGCATTTTGCCTCTCTTGATAGAGAAGTTCTGCCCATTATGGGACTAAAACTTGAAGATTTCATGTAAAGGGTCTGATCTGACCTCTCATGTAGAGTGAGACGTTTTAATATTTGATGCGCTTTGAAGAAGGCATCTTATTAGAGATTATCGTTGGATGGAGTGATTCCAATGCATTCCCAATTGGTGATGTCGAAGTAAGGTATGTTTTTCTTAAGATTTTAGAATATATTTTTTAAGTATTGGTATCTGATTATCATTAGAAAATAATAATTTTTATGATTAAAATTTTTTTATTGAATATTAATGGTCTCTTTTCTAACCTTTCAGGAATGGGGTGCTTATAAAAACATTATTGATAAAGGTCTACTGGTTTCCCTACCTTAAAATGTCCACCTGAAGCTGCCTGTGGAAGAGGAAAAAGGTAAATTGCATAAGAATAGCAGCACATTCTAAATTGCTTTGGCGACAAAAGTCAATCTGTACCTATTGATCTTGACTCAATAACCATCACCTACTACCAAGCTGAGATGTGGTAGAAATTGATGAACCAGATACTATAGGTTAGTTTGGGAAGGTTCAGGCAGGCTCTCCTCTTGAATAATCTAAGGTTACTCTATACTCATTTAATAGATCCTCATTTCAATATAGGTGTAGCACTAAGCATCCAAAATTCTAATTGCCTTATTAAGCTGCCTTGTAAATATCTAACAGGATCTTTTTTTATTACCAGTTTATCAATTGGCATTTATAATTATATTCAATATATTATGTGTTTGTCATATTATTCATGTATAGAATATGCACTGAATGTTCGATAAACAATACGAGAAGCTCCAGAGTGTTCCAGCTTGGAAGGAAAGTGGAGAATGGTGGAAATTGAAAGCCACTGTCTACAGTATGGGACATTTGCTTAAGAGGGACACCACATTGCTGAGGAATTTGTTGGAAGAGTGGACGAGGCCTCTCAATGGCTCCTGTGGAGGGTGAGGGAAGTATAATGGCAGCCAATGAGTGCATTAAGGGTGGCTTCAGAGTAAGATATTATTATTGGTATTGTTTTCAATTAATTGTTTTGAAATGCGTCTCTAAGTTTTCCAAAGCAATGTATGACCTAATTATTTCTTTGATCAAGTTTCAATGGTGTTATATCATGTCTATTTATGTTTGTAATCGGTAATGATAAGTTAATTGGGTTTCAAGGATGATACAGTGGATGTAAGATGTGTGATGGGGAATACCAGGTTTTTTTTATAAGCTCTTGCTCCAGTTTGCCTCTGTTGAATTGTTGTGGCTTTCCATTAGTTCTGTTGAAGTACTGTTAAATCCTGTCCTTTCAAAATATGTTTGCTCCGACTTTTCCTTTAACATTGCTCTATGCTAGATTTGTGGATACATGATCATAATATTCTGTTGAGTGCATAATTTTTTTATATATATTGCATGCTTATTTGAGTTATAATAAATATTTAGGTATAATATTGCAGTTACTGTCAATATGTTCTGTTATACAGGTTGCATTACGATATGGTCAATTTTTATTTTAAATCAGCCAATGTCAGCAATCTTAACTAGCAGATTTTATTATAGTTATAGGAATATTTCCAATTGGAATCATGGACGAAGTTTGTGGGATGTATTTCTGGAAATATGATTTATTTCCATGATCATCCTTGTGGTTACACTACATTTAAGCTCTCATTTGGTTTGCTTTGTTGGATTTCTTTTTCTAAAATTCATAGAAATAATTTAAGTGGAAATGGCAATGAGTGGTCTGTAACCCAAATTGTTTAGACTCTTTGAATAGCAGTAGAATATTTTACATTTTTGTTATTGCAAACGTACAATATACAATGTATTTTAGGGTCAATTCCTTCATACTATTTGGATTTTTACTTTATCCATATTCATAGTATATAGAAAGTATTGTTTTCTTGAAAATATTTGACTTCGAGATTTCAATGGAAATACATGTTTTGTGGTCCCTGGAATACGTTCTGACCATTTTTGGAAATAAGTTTGTGTGTCTGTGTGTGTGTGCTTGTGGGTGCTCTAACGTGAAACCTATTTGCTCTATCAGTACCAAACTTCGCATATGTACTGTGGTGTGCTGACAGAGTTGATTATTTTTTGGAGCAACTCGTTGAACCGGAAGTTGAGCTTTTTTTATCCTTGGAAGCAAATTTCCGTTTTTGCAAAATATCTCATAAAATAATATATTTAGGTATATATTATTGTCTATAAAAGTTTTATAAAATGTAATTTACTATAACAACTGTATTGAACATATTTTTTTATCAATGATAGCTAAGGAGTTATTTGTGAAAAACTGATAAACCGGAAGTAGCTGATTATGTACTTTGTGGGCACTGTAATTTGTAAACTATTAGTTTTATCAACGTCAAATTTCATATATAGTACTTTGGTTGGTGTCGCTAGAGTTGATTAGTTTCTGGTGAATCGGTTGGTTGGAAGTCCAGCTCTACTTTTTGAGGCTCGTTTTTGATTTTTGCAAAAAATCTCCATTAATCTGATACTTAGGTATATACAATTATTTATAAAAGTTTTAGAAAATGCAATTTAATGTACCTTCTGTATGAAACATATTTTTGTATAACTGATTGTTTAGGAGTTATTCATGAAATACTGATCAACGGGAAGTTGCTGATTATGTACTTAGTGGGCGCTCTGGGCAAAAGGCACTTTTTATCGTTTTTCATCAAACCTGTTCCAAAAAACATTACTTATAATGTTTGTGACATAAATGATATTATGATTTATATTAATCACTTATCTTCCAAGTTTAGTTTGAATATAGAATTCGAAAATACTGTCGTACATAAATATTGACATCATATTCATGAAGAAAGTCATTTGCTGGCCACATCAGATTTTTTTTTGTGATGCATTGGTGCTATTTCTTAGGTATCCCAAAACAGCTTTTTGATGACATGTTGGTGTATTCCTTGCTCTCCTTTGTTTGTTACAAGTGGTGCTTTTGATAGGGGCAGAATTACATCGCATTTGAACAATGGTTTCTTTTTCATGTTTAGGTTTTACCCACGATAAGGTCTGGATATATTAATGTTCCAGTATAGATTTTAAAAATTATAAAATATGCATAGAATATATGCAATAAAAAATAATAAATTCTCTTTGATATCCATTTTGGAATATATTTGTCACATTCATGGTTACCATAAAATACTTGCATATTGTTACACAGAACTATTATGATTTACAATATTAATTATGTATTTTTACTGAAAATGGGTTGATACTTAAGATGTTATGTGTTCTATTTTTCTGAAAAACCATTACTTAAGGAAAATTATGAGTCCTAATTCTAAAAATTTACAGTTGTAATTAAATAATATTATTCTTTTTCAGTTTCGTAATTGCTATTCTTTATTGGCCATGTATCCATTTCCAATAGAACTTCCTATGGGAGTATAATAGGATCATAGAAATTCATTGAAATATAATCTTTGTGTATCCAGTCTTTTGGAGCATAGATTATGCCTAGCTAGTTTGGTTTGAGTACATTAAATTTTTAACATAAGCACTGGACTGCTTTGGGCTCAAGGTTACGGGATGACTATTTAGTAGTAGTTTTTCCGCACGCTATTTTGGGAACTTTGTGTGCAAGGGCAAGTGTGGTCTCATCCGAATGTGTGTCATCGTCCACTGCCATGGCCTCATTGAGGCACTGGTACCACAAAGTGGTGTGTTAAAAATAACTTTTTAATTATTTTATGTTTTTAATCAATAATGATAAGTTAATTGGGTTTCAAGGATGATACAGTAGATTTAGGATGTGTAATGGGGATAATCAGGCATTTTTTTCATATGCTCTTGCTCCAGTTTGCCTCTGTTGAATCCTTGTAGTTTTCCGTTAGTTCTGTTGAAGTACTTTTAAATCCTCTTCTTTCAAATTTTCTTTACTGCTGCTATTTTTTCAACTTCCTCTATGCTAGAATTGTGCATCCATAATTATAATATTCTATGGGGTGAATAATTTTGATATATAATTTAAAGCCTTATTTTAGTTATAATATATATTACTATATATAAAGCTGCAAATCCGACTCATTCATACAAATTCCTGGGCATTTCTAATCGAGCTAGAAGGCTGAAATTTTCAGGAGTGATTCATAATTGACAGTCGAGTTGGGAAAAAATCGAAAATTCCCAGATTTTGACCTAGAAAATGAGCCCAGAGACGATTATATTTTTCAATGTATTTAAACGGGAAAAACGAAAAATGGCCATGCAGAGCAAATTTCTTTCGTTAATTAAAATTTGAAAACGTAATCGTAAAGCAGTAGGACTTGGTCTGTATTACGTCTAAAAGATTAAAGTTTACTTTTCTTGCAACCAATTTTAACATTCCTGCACGAAATTTGCAAAATTTTAGTTTGAACGCCAATTTTTTACGTTTTTTCTCCTCATTTTGAAAATTAAATCTATGGCAACAACCATTGTTTGAATCGAAAACAAGTTTGTTTACGATCCTATTTTCATACGCCATGATAAAGGTTTGATGCATTTTTAATGATTTTAAATGTTTCTTTCGATATATATTATTAATGAATGCTGAAAAATGTAAATTTCATCAAAATAGACAGCGAATATCTGCACGGTCAATGAATCATTCGGGAATACATACTGTGATAACATAAGTTTATGTATAGAATACGAGACTATTTATCAACGAAGATAATCGGAAAAGTCATGTAAGTAGTAAGATTATTCGAGGATTAAATTGAAAAGTCTTCACTGAATCTATATAAGAGGGATAGGAAAGCAATTACGATGAAAAATACTCATTAATTACTGATGAAGGACGTATTATACCGGATCAAGTCTACCTATGCCTGAGTAAAAGTAAGTAAAACTGAAATTTACATAATCCTAAAATATTACTATCAGAATATTAATACAAATTAATTTTTTTAACGGCAATCTGTAGAAATAATAAGTTCTTTTTCTACGTTTCTTTAATTAATACGTAGTATATTACGTATTTCAACTTTCATCGAATTGAAAAACAAAACTCTACACATAAAATTAACTGATTTCCTTGAATGACCTTCTGATTACGTTGTTCTACGCTGGATAATTCTTGGTTAGTAAAAACAATCTTTGCATGTATCATTTTATGAATATTATTTTCCCATCTTCTCCAAACGGGCTTTAGAATAATGTTCTTTTTCTAAGTTCTTTAAAACTATTTACATAATTACGTTGCCTATTGTCTATTTGTTTATTTAATTAGAAACGGAGCTCATTGTTGTGGTAGACGCCATTTAATGAACATAGGATTCAATTGCAGTATGTATTGCAATGAACCGAATACTACACAGGTAATCGTCTATTTATTTTCCGCATTTTTATCTTATGCAGTTTTTTATTCTAACATAATATTCTTAGGCTTATTTCTTTAATTTACTTTTTCGAATGCAAATTAGAAATGTCGTTGTTGCAGCTGCTACATTCATAGCGGTGGAATCCCGAAAGAGATACCACGGAATCAGCCGATCGCCGCGGAAACCTTCGACCTTATATATTCATTGAGGACTAAAAATCCAAAACTAAGTAAGGTAGGAATTGATTTGAGAAGCGATGTGTTTTCACATTGCCAGCTTTATGTCGCGCTAGGAAGAGTACGTTCCTCAGAAAATATCAGGGTGTTAGTGTCACCGGAAAGGATATTTGATAATATTCAGCACGCCGTCAATATTGTCCTCATCATCATATGGTGATCTGCCCAGAAGCAGGCACCGCGGCCATAGGATTCAATTGGAGTATGTTTTGCACTAAACCGAGTACGTACCACAGGTAACGAATCGTCGATCGATTTCTTGCATTTTTATTTTATGCAGATTTTTATTCTAACTTTACTTTGGCTTATTCCCTTAATTTAACTTTTCGAATGTGTATTCATTAAGGACTCAACTCCATAACTCCCGTATAAAATGAATGTGAATGGCCTTCGAAGTACTTATTCTATTATTATATTAGTTGATGAATCTCGATCTTATAATTAAAATTATGTATACTTAAGACAATGGCATAATTAAAAAGGAAAATAAATATAGCATATAGACCGATAACTCAGGATAGTATCCCTTAATTATTTTCTTTGCTTGCAGTCTGCAAGCACCCATATACTATTTATTACTATATATAAAGCTGCAAATCCTACTGATTGACACAAAATCCTGGGCATTTCTAATCGAGCTGGAAGGCTGAAATTTTCAAGAGAGATTTATAATTGACAGTCGAGTTGGGAAAAAATCGAAAATCTACAGATTTTGTCCTAGGTTTGAGACCAGAAAGGATTATATTTTTCAATGTATTTAAACGGGAAAACGAAAAATGGCCATGCAGAGCAAATTTCTTTCGTTCATAAAAATATGAAAATGTAATCGTAAAGCAGTGGGACTTGGTCTATATTACGTCTAAAGGATCAAAGTTTTCTTTTCTTGCGACCGATTTTAACATTCCGGCAGGAAATTTGCAAAATTTTAGTTTGAACGCCAATTTATTACGTTTTTTTCTCCTCATTTTGAAAATTAAATCTATGGCAACAACCATTGTTTGAATCGAAAACAAGTTTGTTTACGATCCTATTTTCATATGCAATGATAAAGGTTTGATGCATTTTTAACTATTTTAAATCTTTCTTTCGATACATGTTATTACTGAATGCTGAAAAATGTAAATTTCGTTAAAATAGACAGTGGATATCTGCACGGTCAATGAATCAATCGTGAATGCATGCTGTGATAACATAAGTTTATGTAGAGAATACGAGACCATTAACATCGAAGATTATCGTAAAAGTCATGTAAGTAGTGAGATTTTTCTAGAATGAAGTACATAGATACGAATATAAATTAATAAATAGGGATATTAATGTAAATTAAAAGGTTTAACGACAATCTTTAGAAATAACATAACTGTAAGCATTACGAATCATTAGTTTCGCGAACACTATAATTTATTAATATATTATAATTCATAGCTCACTTAACCAAATACATTTATCATATACTGAACTCTCATCTAAATGAACAACAAATATCTAATCAGGAAATACATGGTATTATTGAACTATGTTAGGATATCGTTGGTTTACGCATATGGTGGATTGCTTTTCGTGTGTGTGAGTTTCTGTTCTTTTAATTTTATGCCTATTATGTTTATTCTTTTCTATTTTAATTACATATAATTATTCTGTCATCCTTTCCTAAGAGAATTTAAAATTAAGTTCTTTTTCTACGTTTCTTTAATTAATACGTAGTACACAATTAGTTCGTAATATATTACGTAATTCAACATTCATCAAAATAAAAAAAAACAGAAATCTACTCATAAAATACACTGATTTCCTTCAACGACTTTCTGATTACGTTGTTCTACGCTGGATAATTCTTGGTTAGTAAAAACAATCTTTGCATGTATCATTGTATGAATATTATTTTCCCATCTTCTCCAAACGGACTTTAGAATAAAGTTCTTTTTCTACGTACTTTAAAACTATTTACATAATTACGTTGCCTATTGTCTATTTGTTTATTTAATTAGAAACGGAGCTCATTGTCGTAGTAGACAACATTTAATGAATATAGGATTATTTTGCAGAATGTCTTGCACTCAACCACATACTACACAGGTAATCGTCTATTTATTCCGCATTTTTATCTTATGCAGATTTTTATTCTGACTTTACTTTGTTTGGCGTATTTCTTTAATATAATTTTACGAATGCGTATTCATTACAGACTCCCGTATCTCATAAACGCGAAAGGCTTTAGAAATGATTATTTTACTATCATATTATTTGGCGAATCTCGATCTCACTTATTTGAAAATTATGCATACAATAGACAGTGGTATAATTAAAAAAAATTTCTTTCCATATATGTTATGACTGAAGGTTGAAAAATGTAACTTTCATCAAAATGGACAGCGAATATCTGCACGGTCAATGAATTATTCGGGAATACATACTGTGATAACATAAGTTTATGTAGAAAATACGAGACCATTTATAAACGAAGATAATCGGAAAAGTCATGTAAGTAGTGAGATTATTCGAGGATTAAATTTAAAAGTCTACACTGAATCTATATAAGGGGGATAAGAAAGCAATTTCGATGAAAAATACTCATTAATTACTGATGAAGAACGTATTATACCGGATCAAGTCTACCTATGCCTGAGTAAAAGTAAGTACAACTGAAATTTACATCATCCTAAAATATCACTATCAGAATATTAATGTAAATTAATAGTTTCAACGATATTATTTAGAAATAATATAACTGCAAACAATACGAATCATTAGCATCAAAATCGGTATAGTTTAGTATAGTAGTATTTCACTTTATTCTCACTTAACCCAATGCATTTATCGTATATTAAATTATGTCTAAAAACTTCCTTTGCAATGGCCATTTCCGATTCCTACTTTATGCCGTTATAATTAATAACAATATTCATAACATCTCTGATGAAAGCAGGAAGATCCCAATTACCACCATTTCAATAACTAATACTATTAACAAAGACACTCAACCATTCTATAGCCAGAAAAATCTTGCTAGCCGGAATTCGTACCTTGGTGTTGGAGTCCTAGCACAGTGACCACTTTCTCACCGCACTCGGTGTGTTTGGTATTTTGCCATTAGTTTCTCTTAAGATCGACAGATAAGCTCCAGCGTCCTGTCTCGCGTGCCACCTCATAGTGTGGCTTCTTTAGATGATGTTCCTTTTAGGAGGGGAAGCTTTAAGTAACGTATGCCTCAATTTCATACTACATACATTGTGATACATTGTAACCAAAAAGCTCATACGGGCAGCCAAACCCGTTGCTGCCCGCCTTTCTTGAAGGACCATATTATAATTGAATATCAAGAAAGTGTAACTTTCATTTAAATGAACAACAAATATCTACACAGGAAATAAAATTATATCCTTGAACGATGTTAGGATTATACGTATATGTTGGATTGCCTTTCGTGTGTGAAAATTGTGCTTTTAATTGTATGCCTATTATGTATCGTCTTTTCTATTTTAATAACATATATTTATTCTGTCATCTTATCCATACTGAATTTAAAATTAAGTTAAATTTTCGTGTTTTTAATTAATACGTAGTACCTTACGTAATGATATGGGATACTGCTGGGGAAACGATAAATGTCCATGAAGAACCAAATGTTTTCATTCACATAAGCATGAAAAATGTACGTACAGTGGAGAGTATTTAACTAAATTATACCTCAAAGAGGAATTTTCATTTTTCCTGCATCCAATTTCGCCATGTCGGCAACATCTTAAATTAAATACAAATTAATACTGTTTTTATTTGCACCCTTCCCAAGATAAAAACTTTGGCTACGACCATTATTTACGTGGAATACAAATTTGTTTGCAGTTCAAATAACATACGCCGTGATGAAAGTATGAAGTTTTTGAAATATTTTTCAATATTCTTTTGTTTGTAATATTAATATACATCAAGAACATTTAACTTTCATCAAAATAAACAACAAAAATCTACTCATAAAATACGCTGATTTCCTTGAACGAACTTTGGATTACGTTTTTCTACGTATCAGCTGGATGATTCTTCGTAAGTAAAACAATTTCTGCGATTAAAAATGTATGCTTACTATGTTTACTCTTTTCTATTGTATTCACCTCAAATTATTTTTTCATATTCTGCAAACGGGCTTTAGAATTAAGTTCTTTTTCTACGTTTTTCAAAATTATTTACATAGATACGTTACCTGTAGCATATTTGTTTCTTTATATAATTAGAAACGGAGCTCATTGTCGTGGTAGACGCCATTTAATGAACATAGGATTCAATTTCATTATGTCTGGCACTGAACCGAATACTT
Organism: Sympetrum striolatum; assembly: GCA_947579665.1. Classification (NCBI taxonomy): domain Eukaryota; kingdom Metazoa; phylum Arthropoda; class Insecta; order Odonata; family Libellulidae; genus Sympetrum; species Sympetrum striolatum. The sequence continues at coordinate 85,491,783 of OX388346.1, forward strand.
CACAGGTAATCGACTATTTATTTTTCGCATTTTTATCTTATGCAGATTTTTATTCTAACTTTGCTTTGATTGGCGTATTTTCTTAAATTAATTTTACAAATGCACATTCATTAGGAATCAACTCCAAATCTCCCGTATCAAATAAGCGTAGAAGGCCTTTGAAATCCAAAGGGGGACGTCCTAAAACCTTGAACGACCTTCGGATTATGTTGTTCGCTGGATAATTTTTGTAAGTAAAAACAATTTCTGCATTTATCATCGCATGCAAAATATTTTCCCAACATCTCCATATGGGCTTTAAATTCAACTTCTTTTTCTACATTCTTCAAAATTATTCAACTACGTTGCCTAATTTCTATTTGTTTATTTAATTAGAAACGGAGCTCATAGTGCCGCTTTAGACGCCATTTAATGTGCATAGGATTCAATTGAAGTATGCCTTGCACTGAACCGAGTACTACAGGTAACGAATCATCTATCGATTTCTCGCCTTTTTATCTTACGAAGACTTTTATTATTACTTAAATTTGTTTGGCGCATTTCTTTAATTTAATTTTACGTATGCGTATTCTTTAAGGTCTCAACTGCAAAACTCCCGTATCAATTAAACGTGAAAGGCTTTCGAAATAATTATTCTATTATTATATTATTTGATGAATCTCGATCTTAGATTTGAAAATTATGTATGCCAAAGACAATGGCATAATTAAAAAGGAACATAAATATAGCATATAGACGCATAACTCAGGGTAGTATCCCTTGATAATTTTCTTTGCTTGCATTATGCAAGCACCCATTTACTAGTTACTATATATAAAGCTGCAAATCCTACTGATTGACACAAAATCCTGGGCATTTCTAATCGAGCTGGAAGGCTGAAATTTTCAGAAGAGATTCATAATTGACAGTCGAGTTGGGAAAAAATCGAAAATCTACAGATTTTGTCCTAGGTTTGAGACCAGAAAGGATTATATTTTTCAATGTATTTAAACGGGAAAAACGAAAAATGGCCATGCAGAGCAAATTTCTTTCGTTCACAAAAATAGGAAAATTTAATCGTAAAGCAGTGGGACTTGGTCTATATTACGCCTAAAGGATCAAAGTTTTCTTTTCTTGAGACCGATTTCAACATTCCGGCAAGAAATTTGCAAAATTTTAGTTTGAACGCCAATTTATTACGTTTTTTTCTCCTCATTTTGAAAATTAAATCTATGGCAACAACCATTGTTTGAATCGAAAACAAGTTTGTTTACGATCCTATTTTCATATGCAATGATAAAGGTTTGATGCATTTTTAATTATTTTAAATCTTTCTTTCGATACATGTTATTACTGAATGCTGAAAAATGTAAATTTCGTTAAAATAGACAGTGGATATCTGCACGGTCAATGAATCAATCGTGAATGCATGCTGTGATAACATAAGTTTATGTAGAGAATACGAGACCATTAACAACGAAGATAATCGTAAAAGTCATGTAAGTAGTGAGATTATTCTAGAATGAAGTACATAGATACGAATATAAATTAATAAATAGGGATATTAATGTAAATTAAAAGGTTTAACGACAATCTTTAAAATAACATAACTGTAAGCATTACGAATCATTAGTTTCGCGAACACTATAATTTATTAATATATTATAATTCATAGCTCACTTAACCAAATACATTTATCATATACTGAACTCTCATCTAAATGAACAACAAATATCTAATCAGGAAATACATGGTATTATTGAACTATGTTAGGATATCGTTGGTTTACGCATATGGTGGATTGCTTTTCGTGTGTGTGAGTTTCTGTTCTTTTAATTTTATGCCTATTATGTTTATTCTTTTCTATTTTAATTACATATAATTATTCTGTCATCCTTTCCAAAGAGAATTTAAAATTAAGTTCTTTTTCTACGTTTCTTTAATTAATACGTAGTACACAATTAGTTCGTAATATATTACGTAATTCAACATTCATCAAAATAAAAAAAAAACAGAAATCTACTCATAAAATACACTGATTTCCTTCAAAGACTTTCTGATTACGTTGTTCTACGCTGGATAATTCTTGGTTAGTAAAAACAATCTTTGCATGTATCATTGTATGAATATTATTTTCCCATCTTCTCCAAACGGACTTTAGAATAAAGTTCTTTTTCTACGTACTTTAAAACTATTTACATAATTACGTTGCCTATTGTCTATTTGTTTATTTAATTAGAAACGGAGCTCATTGTCGTAGTAGGCAACATTTAATGAATATAGGATTATTTTGCAGAATGTCTTGCACTCAACCACATACTACACAGGTAATCGTCTATTTATTCCGCATTTTTATCTTATGCAGATTTTTATTCTGACTTTACTTTGTTTGGCGTATTTCTTTAATATAATTTTACGAATGCGTATTCATTACAGACTCCCGTATCTCATAAACGCGAAAGGCTTTAGAAATGATTATTTTACTATCATATTATTTGGCGAATCTCGATCTCACTTATTTGAAAATTATGCATACAATAGACAGTGGTATAATTAAAAAAAATTTCTTTCCATATATGTTATGACTGAAGGTTGAAAAATGTAACTTTCATCAAAATGGACAGCGAATATCTGCACGGTCAATGAATTATTCGGGAATACATACTGTGATAACATAAGTTTATGTAGAAAATACGAGACCATTTATAAACGAAGATAATCGGAAAAGTCATGTAAGTAGTGAGATTATTCGAGGATTAAATTTAAAAGTCTACACTGAATCTATATAAGGGGGATAAGAAAGCAATTTCGATGAAAAATACTCATTAATTACTGATGAAGAACGTATTATACCGGATCAAGTCTACCTATGCCTGAGTAAAAGTAAGTACAACTGAAATTTACATCATCCTAAAATATTACTATCAGAATATTAATGTAAATTAATAGTTTCAACGATATTATTTAGAAATAATATAACTGCAAACAATACGAATCATTAGCATCAAAATCGGTATAGTTTAGTATAGTAGTATTTCACTTTATTCTCACTTAACCCAATGCATTTATCGTATATTAAATTATGTCTAAAAATTTCCTTTGCAATGGCCGTTTCCAATTCCTACTTTATGGCATTATAATTAATAACAATATTCATAACTTCTCTAATGAAAGCAGGAAGATCCCAATTACCACCATTTCAATAACTAATACTATTAACAAAGACACTCAACCATTCTATAGCCAGAAAAATCTTGCTAGCCGGAATTCGTACCTTGGTGTTGGAGTCCTAGCACAGTGACCACTTTCTCACCGCACCCGGTGTGTTTGGTATTTTGCCCTTAGTTTCTCTTAAGATCGACAGATAAGCTTCTGCGTCCTGTCTCGCGTGCCACCTCATAGTGTGGCTTCTTTAGATGATGTTCCTTTTAGGAGGGGAAGCTTTAAGTAACGTATGTCTAAATTTCATACTACATACATTGTGATACATTGTAACCGAAAAGCTCATTCGGGCAGCCAAACCCGTTGCTGCCCGCCTTTCTTGAAGGACAATATTATAATTGAATATCAAGAAAGTGTAACTTTCATTTAAATGAACAACAAATATCTACACAGGAAATAAAATTATATCCTTGAACGATGTTAGGATTATACGTATATGTTGGATTGCCTTTCGTGTGTGAAAATTGTGCTTTTTATTGTATGCCTATTATGTATCGTCTTTTCTATTTTAATAACATATATTTATTCTGTCATCTTATCCATACAGAATTTAAAATTAAGTTAAATTTTCGTTTTTTTAATTAATACGTAGTACCTTACGTAATGATATGGGATACTGCTGGGGAAACGATAAATGTCCATGAAGAACCAAATGTTTTCATTCACATAAGCATGAAAAATGTACGTACAGTGGAGAGTATTTAACTAAATTATACCTCAAAGAGGAATTTTTATTTTTCCTGCACCCAATTTCGCCATGTCGGCAACATCTTAAATTAAATACAAATTGATACTGTTTTTATTTGCACCCTACCCAAGATCAAAACTTTGGCTACGACCATTATTTACGTGGAATACAAATTTGTTTGCAGTTCAAATAACATACGCCGTGATGAAAGTATGAAGTTTTTGACATATTTTTCAATATTCTTTTGTTTGTAAAATTAATATACATCAAGAACATTTAACTTTCATCAAAATAAACAACAAAAATCTACTCATAAAATACGCTGATTTCCTTGAACGAACTTTGGATTACGTTTTTCTACGTATTACCTGGATGATACTTCGTAAGTAAAACAATTTCTGCGATTAAAAATGTATGCTTACTATGTTTACTCTTTTCTATTGTATTCACCTCCAATTATTTTTTCATATTCTGCAAACGGGCTTTAGAATTAAGTTCTTTTTCTACGTTTTTCAAAATTATTTACATAGATACGTTACCTGTAGCATATTTGTTTGTTTATATAATTAGAAACGGAGCTCATTGTCGTGGTAGACGCCATTTAATGAACATAGGATTCAATTTCATTATGTCTGGCACTGAACCGAATACTTCACAGGTAATCGTCTATTTATTTTCCGCATTTTTATCTTATGCAGATTTTTATTCTAACATTGCTTTGATTGGCGTATTTTCTTAAATTAATTTTACGAATTCATATTCATTAAGGACTCAACTCCAAATCTCCCGTATCAAATAAGCGAAGAAGGCCTTCGAAATCCAAAGGGAGACTTCCTAAAACATTGAACGACCTTTGGATTATGTTGTTCTACGTGTTTGCTGGATAATTTTTGTAAGTAAAAACAATTTCTGCGTTTATCATTGTATGCTAATTATTTTTCCAACATCTCGATACGGGCTTTAAAATAAACTTCTTTTTCTACATTTTTAAAATTATTTAGTTAGTTTGCCTAATTTCTATTTGTTTATTTAATTAGAAACGGAGCTCATTGTGCCATGGTAGACGCCATTTAATGAACATAGGAATCAATTGAAATATTCCTTGCACTGAACCGAGTACTACAGGTAACGAATCCTCTATCGATTTCTCGCATTTTTATCTTACGAAGATTTTTATTCTTACTTAACTTTGTTTGGCGCATTTCCTTAATTTAATTTTACGTATGCGTATTCTTTAAGGTTTCAACTGCAAAAATCCCGCCTCGATTAAACCTGAAAGGCTTTCGAAATAATTATTGTATTATTTGATGAAAGTCGATCTCACATTTGAAAATTAGGTATACGATAGACAGTGGTATAATTAAAAAGAAACATAAATGTAACATATAGACCCACAACTCAGGGTAGAGTACCATGATAAATTTCTTTGCTTGCATCATGCAAGCACCCATTTACTAGTACTATATATAAAGCTGCAAATCCGACTCATTCATACAAATTCCTGGGCATTTCTAATCGAGCTGGAAGGCTGAAATTTTCAGGAGAAATTTATAATCCACAGTCGAGCTGGGAAAAAATCGAAAATCTACAGATTTTGACCTAGGATTGAGCCCAGAGATGATTATATTTTTCAATGAATTTAAACGGGAAAAACGAAAAATGGCCATGCAAAGCAAATTTCTTTCGTTAATTAAAATATGAAAAAGTAATCGTAAAGCAGTAGGACTTGGTCTGTATTACGTCTTAAAGATCAAAGTTTTCTTTTCTTGCGACCGATTTTAACATTCCGACACGAAATTTGCAAAATTTTAGTTTGAACGCCAATTTATTGCGTTATTTTTCTCTCATTTCGAAAATTAAATCTATGGCAACAACCATTGTTTGAATCGAAAACAAGTTTCTTTACAATACTAATTTCATACTCCATGATGGTTTGATTCATTTTTAATAATTTTAAATGTTTCATTCGATGCATGTTAATACTATATGCTGAAAATTGTAAATTTCATCAAAATAGACAGCGAATATCTGCTCGGTCAATGAATTGTTCGGAAATACATACTGTGATAACATAAGTTTATGTAGAGAATTCGAGACTATTTATCAATGAAGATAATCGGAAAAGTCATGTAAGTAGTGAGATTATTCGAGGAATTAATTGAAAAGTCTACACTGAATCTATATAAGAGGGATAGGAATGCAATTAGGATGAAAAATACTCATTAATTCTGATGAGGGACGTATGATACCGGATCAAGTCTACATATGCCTGAGTAAAAGTAAGCACAACTGAAATTTACATAATCCTAAAATCTTACTATCAGAATATTAATGCAAATTAATAGTTTAACGGCAATCTGTAGAAATGATAAAAATAATAAGTTATTTTTCTACGTTTCTTTAATTAATACGTAGTATATACGTATTTCAACTTTCATCCAAAAAAAATCTACACATAAAATAAACTGATTTCCTTGAACGACCTTCTGATTACGTTGTTCTACGCTGCATATTTCTTGGTTAGTAAAAACAATCTTTGCATGTATCATTGTATGAATATTATTTTCCCATCTTCTCCTAACGAGCTTTAGAATAAAGTTCTTTCTCTACGTTCTTTGAAACTATTTACACAATTATGTTGCATATTGTCTATTTGTTTATTTAATTAGAAACGGAGCTCATTATCGTGGTAGGCGCCATTTAATGAACATAGGATTCAATTGCAGTATGTCTTACACTGAACCGTGTACTTCAGGTAACGAATCGCCTATCGAATTCTTGCCTTTTTATTTTATGCAGATATTCATTCTAACTTAACATTCTTATGCTTATTTCTTTAATTAACTTTTACGAATGCATATTAAACCGTCCTCGTCGCCGCTGCTACATTCATCGCGGTGAGATCACGAAAGAGATACCACGGAGTCAGCCGTTCCCCGCGGAAACCTTCGACCTTATATCTATTATATATAGATGCTTCTCCGGATTCATTCATATATCATATATATATTCATCTATTATATGTAGATGCTTCTCCAGATTCATTCATATATATAGCTATATAGATAGGATACTAATTCACAGGCTAAACCACAAGCGTCATTGACTTGAAAATTTTATGACGTATTAGCCATAACATGAAACTGCCAGAAAAATTGCGATTTTGATCCTCAGTGTCATTGGCTTGATTCCAGAGGGCCTCAAAGTCCCGATTTTTCCCGTTTGAATGCATTGACGTGATTTTCGGGAATTAAAAAAAATACTTTCCGGATAGGTAGAGAAATAAAACTCAAGGAGCCTATATTTTTGGTCTTGGTCTTTCAAAAACATCAATGACTTTCACAAAAAATATCCTGGGTTCGATGCTAGGACGATGCAAAGATCTGCCCTTTAAAATACATGGGAGTATTTTTCATTATTTTTTTTGATGCACTTCTCGAAAGAATAGGAAGTTCGTGCATAGCCAGAAAGTGTATGGTAAGAGTTGGTTTAAGAAAAAAATTTTATAAGACCGTACCATTCCTTGGTTCGATGCCAGAGCACATTAACATTTCTCTCATAAGGAATATAAGGGAAAAGTAAGACTTCGTTTGAGGCAGTTGCAGCCAATATTTCTACTTGAATTTTCGAACATAGTTTAAGATTAATATCTTCTATTATATTGCATAGGAAGTTTCTCCAGATAGACTCGTGTTCGAAGCCTGGCGGTAAATATGTCTCCCGTTTAAAATACATTGGGTTAGTATTTCATTATTTTTTTGATGCACTTATCGAAATGATAGGAAATTCGTGCATGGCTGGAAGATGTATGATTAAAATTGGTTTAAAAAAACAATTTTCATTACACAGTACTATTCCTGGGTTCGATGCCAGAGCACATTAACATTTCTCTCATAAGAAATATAAGGGAAAAGTAGGACGTCGTTTGAGACAGTTGCAGATCTTCTATTGTGCTGCATAGTAAGTACCACCAGGAAGACCCGGGTTCGATGCCGGACGAAGAAATTGCAGCAAATAATCAGAATATTTTCAATCCATTTTTTTACTTTCTCCATATACGAAGTATAGAGAAAGTATTGTTTTCATGAAAAAAATCGACTTCGAGATTTCAACGGAAATACATGTTTTGGGGTCCCTAGAACACGTTTTGACCATTTTCCAAATTATGTCTTTTTGTGTGTGTGTGTGTGTATGTGTGTGTGTGATAGTGGGCGCTCTAACGTGAAAAATATTTTTAGTATATCCCGAAAAACATTATTTATAATGTTGTGACGTAAAAGATAATATGAAAGAAATTAATCACTTATCTTGCAAGTTAAGATTGAATATAGAGTTTGAAAATACTGTCGTAGATAAATATTTACATCTTATATATATATATATATATATATGGAGAAAGTCATGTGCTGGTCACATCAGATTATTTTCTTTTGAGGACTCACTCGATATGATGCCGACTTAAAATTAGTGTTGTCGATCTGCTTGCAGTATGCAAGCTACATTTTACTCGTTTAAATATAATATTGCAATGACTTTCAATATGTTCTGTAATACAGGTATACAATTAGATTTTGTCAATTAGCTTTTTAAACCCTCAAATGTCTGCCACCTTAACAAGCAGATTTTATTATAGTTATAGGAATATTGCAAACAGAAAAGCATGCACAAAGTTTGTGGGTTGTGTTTTTGGGAATCTTAATTTATTTCAATGATCATCCTTTTGGTAACATTACCTTTAAGTTGTCCTTTGGTTCGCTTTGTTTGATTTCCTTTTCTTAAGTTCAATGAAACACTGGAAGTGGAAAATGGCAATGAGTGGTCTGTAGCCCATATTGTTTTGGCTCTTGGAATAGCAGTAGATGATTTTACACTTTTGTTTTTGCAAACATACGATATGCAATGTATTTTAGGATGATTTCCTTCATACTAATTGGTTTTTTTGTCATGCGTTTGTGCTACTTCTTAGGCATTCTTGAAATAGCTTTTTGGTGACATGTAGGTGAATTCTTTGCTCTCATTTTGTGTGTTTTAGTGGTTTTTTATAGGGGCAGAATTTCATTGCATTTAAACAATGGTTTCCCATTGTTCCCAAGGTTCCCAAGGTTTTACCCATGTAATGCTCTGGATATTTTAATGTTCCAATATAGAACTAAAGAATTATAATATATGTATATAATATATGCAATAAGAAACAAGAATTATCTTCTTTATGATATCAATCTCGGAATATGTTTGTCATATACCATAAAATACTTGCATATTATTAAACAGAACTATTATGATTTAAAATATTTATTATGTATTTTTACTGAAAATGTATTATTTATACTTATGTATACTTCGGATGTACTTTGTTCTATCTTTCTGACAAACCATTCATAAAGGATAATTATGAGACCTAATTTTAATCATTTATATTATAATTGATTAATTGTATTCTAATTTAGTTGAGTGATTGCTATATTTATTGGTAATGAATCCATTTCCATCAGAACTTCATACAGAAATATAATTGGTTGATACAAATTAATTGAAATATATTCTTTGTTTATCCAGTCCTTCTGAGCAGAGCGTATGCCTTTCTAGTTTGGATTGTGTCTACTAAATTTTAAATCGAAGCTTAGCACTGCTTTGGGCACAAGGTTCTGGGATGACTATTTAGTAGTAGTTTTTCCCCAGGCCATCTTGGGAACTCTGTGTGCAAGGGCAAGTGTGGTCTTGTCTTACTGTGCATCATCGTCCACTGCCATGGCCTCATTGAGGCACTGGTAACACAAAGCGTGTAAAGGATAGACCTACCTATAGTAATAACAAGGAATGGTCTAAAGCTACTTAGCACATAATGGCATCCACCAAGGAAAAATCGGAAGGAAAAACAGACTCGAAACAAATCTGATTGGGCCAGAAATCTTTTAGGATATGAAAAGGTTGGTACAGATTGTGTGGATCTCGCTAAGAGGATGGTGGGTTACCATGCTTCTGATGACCTCAGCTATGGGTTTGGTTGAGGTTAATGGATGATGTTGGGGGTAATGATGATGATGAGTCTAAACATCATTGTGTTTCACTGACTTCAGAAGTGGCCGTTCACCATATCAGGTCTTCCTCAGAAATACTGGGTGAGAACTTATTTTGATTTTTTGTTCTTACTTTTCATTTGTCAGCTCTGATGACCGCACATCAGTACCACTGTTAATGGTGGTGGCGGATAACAATGGCTTGGTGACAGAAAAGGTTGCCAATTTCCAAGGACAACAATACAAACCACTGGCTTGATGACAGCTTCGGTGAGTGTGACTCCTGAGAACCACATGAAAGGACAGTGTTGCAGTAACTCTCCAGGGACTTACAAGGATGGCAACTGAGTACCATGCATGCAGGCAGAGGGCATTGGTTGAGACTTGTCTATGAGGATTTCAGATGAGTGCCTTCATTAATGCCTCTTACTCATCATCTCCTACCAATATTTCTTCATTTAGTCCATTTCAGTATTCTCTAAAGTAGCATTTATATTGTCATTAAATTTAGAAATAGTTGATATTATCAGACTCAATTAAAAATTACTTTATGATGATTACAAATTTAAGTTATATCTGGTAATCCATCTCCTATCTATTACATATAGATGTTTCTCCAATTATACCTAATTATATATTTACTGACTCATTCATTCATAGGAGATTAAAATTGTAACCATATTTCATAAATGTCACTGACTTGAAATTTTTAGGACGTACTGGCCATAACCTGTAACCACCAAGAAAAAAGCGATTTTGGGCTTCAGTGTCATGGGTTCGATGCTAGTTGGCCCCAAACAATTTTTTCCGTAAGGATGCATTAAGGGGATTTTCAAAATATTTTGAGGCACTTCCCAGTAAATTAGAGTTGTAATTTGAGGGAACACTGGCAGCTGTGAATATCCGATGAAAATCAAAATGATTTCTTCGATGAATATATTTGTTTTGACGCTAGGTCAGGGAAAATATTCTCCAATTTAAAATGCATTGCGACAATATCTATAAGATTTTTTCATTCCTTTCCATCCCCATGACGTGTAAACTTGAAACTCTGCATGTGGATATAGTTTATGAATTAATTTTATATACACATTTTTAAGTTTTGCTGATGGTCTTTGGTTCAATCTCAGAGAGTTATTTACATTCATAAATGCATTTCTAATGGGAAAATGGAACCCAAGTTTAGTGCCTTCCCGGTATGATATTGACTTTAAACTTTGCACTAAATAAATTAAAGTTCTACCAAGCTATAATTTGTATTCACATCTGCCAGTAGGTCCTGGGTTCGACACCAGGCATTTCTAAAATTGGATATTGCTATGATTTTTAAGATGTTTTTAAAACCTTTCATGATAAAATAGAAACTTTAAACTTGTCTTGTGAATAGATATCCTTAATACTTTTTATATACATTATTCAAAGTTTCCCTGATGGTCCTTGGTTTGATCCTAGAGAGCCATTTACATTCCTTCTATAGAATGCAAATGAGGATAATAGAAACTTATCTTAAGTTTTTCTCCTAATGATATCGACTTCAAACTTTGGATTAAGCATGTTCCGCTCTTTCCAGGAAATTCTACGTATTCAAAACCTCCAAAAGTTTTTGCGTTTGACAGCAGGCTTATCTACTTTCTTAAAAGTATGTATATCGAGATTTTCGATTTTTTTATGATTGATTTAAGGTTGAAATTCTATGACCATGCATGTGTACAGAGGTAATGGATGTTTCATAAACGCATCTAATCATTTACTTTATGATCATTGGTTTGCTGCACAATTTGGAATCCATCATTCAATTTAACGCCAATATAGAGTTCCATTTTAAGGCATTCGCGATAATTGAGTTGGGATTTTAGAAATGGTCAGATTATCCGAAAACAAATTTTTCCATGTCATTTCGTCATTAAAAAATCCTTGGTTCGACACCAGATCTGCTGGATACAGAATCGATTTCTATATGGATTTATTTAGGTTCCTATGCCTTTGCTGGGTGAAAATTTCTTCTATTTAAGACAAATTGCAGCAATTTTTAAGAATTTTTTCAATCTCTTTTCCGATTACATTCAAACGTAAAATACTGCATGTAAATACAGATCATAAGTACATTTAATGTAAGAATTTAACTGTTTCTCTCATGATCCTTGGTTCAAGGACAATGGCATTTGCATTTCTCTATGCTATGAAAATGTGGATAAAGGATTCTTTTTTAAGGATAACCCAGTTATGATATCCTCTTAAAACCTTGTATAGTTTTATTCCTACATGGTCGTTCTATGTATTCACATTATTGTAAAAGCCCTGTGTTCAAGACCAGTAAGCTCTACGATTTGAAATGCTTTGCAGGAATTTCAATTTTTTATATTCGTTAACCAAAAGTGAAAAATTCTCTAGCCAGGCATGTGAATAGATTTAATAAATATTTCTCAAAAATAGTTTGTCTATCACCTTATGAAAATTGGTTCTAGCTAAGGCACCATTTGTATTCAACTATATATTTGTAAGAGGGAATACAAAATTAGGTTTGAGGGAGTACTTGATTTGATACTGTCTTTTTATTTGCATTATCAATATGCTTTTATATAACTTTTGCTCGCACATGCTATTATTATATTGTTAATAGATTATTAATTATTATTAGTTATTATTATTCTAGAAAACAGTAAACCCTCACTAGCACAAATCTCAAGGGGCCAGGGAAAGAGTTTGCGTTAAGAAACATTCGTGCTAACCGTAGTTCAGTAAAATTGTGCAAATATACTTAACGATGTACTGATGTCTATTATGTTGTTTATCTATAAGTACCCTTCTTTGCCTCTTTTTAATTGGTAAAAATATTCCATCATTAATTTTAAGCGATAGACTTGCAATAAATTGGTAAAATATTTTTATTTTACATCACACATAAAAATATAACCAGAGTCTTCAAAATCTGACATCTTTGTTAATAATTTGCTATTGAAGTTAATTTTAGCAATTTTAGGCTTAAAAAATCATGCATATACTTTTGCTGAAGAGCAGGAGCATATTTAGTAGGGGACTTGAGCTTTAAAAGTATCTGTCAAGATGAATATAATGACATTTGGCTGAATATCCTTATTCCATGAGTAAATAAACTTGAGTGCAAATGCGTCACAAGAATGCATATTAACAGTTTTAGCATTTATGTTAGCATTAGTATTCCTGAATATGTTTAAAAATCAACGAAATATACCTCAAAGTTTATACTTTTATACCTCTTTTTGGTGGTGCTACTTTTTGAGTCCTTCCGTAATCCGTAAATAATGTATCTATGTTATAATTGATGCTACATAAACATGCTACAGATGTCGTAATCAGGCCATTTTGAATTTTTACTAATAAGTTTCCAACAATTCTTTAATACTTACATCACATCTGTATTTGCTGGTGTTCTTTAGTTTTTCGCAATAAAATTATGACATAATATTTATGACCAAACAACATGATTATAGCAAGAAGCCATCAACGCTCTACTTTTGAAATATAAATTTCAGGAAGAATTGTAACATTGTAGATGAGTGGACTTTTAGAGGTGACTAAGATTCCGTATTCCTCAAAGGAAAGCAGTACCTTTGGATTAAATCGGAAAAACTGTGAATCTATGACACTGTGCTTGTTAGGAATCTTTGTGATTTTAGTGATATATTCTATAACTTTATTACTCTCACAATATAAATTGACCGGAAATTTGCCTACAATCTTGAGTTTTATCATCTTATATATTTTTAAAAGTGCTGCGAATTGTATTCTCATAATCGGAAGGTAGATATGTTAACGGACGACAGTAACAGTGAACAGATTACCATTTACATTTTATTCTAAATTATTAAAATTTAAATATTTTCTGAATATTTATTTTATAGATTATAAATAAATATACATACATATATTTATATAAAATAGACAGTGGGTGTGTTTCTGTATATCTTCTCTAAAAACTCGTGAGTTGTAAAACTCTGAGATTTTCTACATTATTAAAGGTTGCGCAGAGTATAGGCTACTTTTTATTTACTTAGGTAAAGTCCACGGTCCAAACCCAGAAGGGTCAAAACATTTTCATAAGATATAGACGTAAAATTTATTTCTTTTGTTGCAGGGTCCACTTCTTTTTCAAAATTAAATTAGAAACAACAGTCTTCAAAAGTCGATTTAAGCAGCAAAAGAAGGAAATTAGAATAAAGGTTCTTATATTGGTCGTTGAAAACCGTGCTTGATTTGAAGTTGCAAATATTTTGATAAAATATGTGAATACTTTATCGATATATTAGGTCGTAAACAACCCATCCCTCTGACGATCAAGGTATTTTTTTTCTAGCTAATGTATTTATTGGTAAGAACACATTGAAAAGATATGAGTACTTCAAATTAATGTCAGCAATAATTGATAGATTTTATGAAGGGGGAGACATTTAATGAGATGTTAGTAGCTGCAGCTATGAACGATATGCTGTTAAATGGCGAGTTGTCATGTTGTAACAAATCTCGAACACCATATTCCTTGATCGCAGAGGGAAAGCGAGTTTATGTTTTTTTATATGCAGAATGCAAAAAGTAATTCATAATATTTCTACTTTCTCCCTATACGTAGTATGGAGAAAGTATTGTATTGGCAAAAAATTCAGCATCCAGATTTCAACCGAAATAGATGTCTTGGGGCCCATAGAGCTCGTTTTCGCTATTTTCACGAACATGTCTGTCTGAGGTAAAAAAATTTGTGGGCGCTTTAACTTAAAAGGTAATCATCCGATCATTTCTAAAATTCATTTTTAGTATTTTCCTACTATTGCCAATAGTTGATTAGTTTTTGATAAATACCGCTTAACTGAAAGTTGTGGTTTAGCTGGAACAAAATTTTGTTTCATAAATATCTCTGTCAGAATGCAATGTAGGTATATTCAATCATGCACAAATGTTATAGTTAATGCACTTTGCTACAACTTTTGTTCAAAACAGGTTTTCTTAACACTGATGGTTTAGATGTTATTTTCGAATAATGGTTAACCGGTTGTTTGTTACGTTGTTGTTTATCCAGAAATGGAAGTTTTTGATACATATCTCTGTCAGAATGCAATGTAGGTATATACAATTTTCCACAAAAGTTATAGATAATATACTTCACTACAACTTTTTTTGAAATATTTTGCTGTAACACTCATTCTTTTTGAGTTATTTATATATTACTGGCATAGGCTTCTGTTTTCAATAGATATAAAGAAAGTCGTGTGTTGGCCACATCAGGTTTTTATAAGTGCTTCCACTTCATATACATTTGATATTTTTCAGTTATTGGTGTTTAATCTCTGCATCTGTATAGGCACTGTGACTACATTTGTGTTATTTGATATAGCTCCATGTTACGCATTTTAGAATTGGGGCACAAGTCAGCTCCATAATACACTTACATTCCACAAAGAATATTCATTGGTTGTTTTAGAGTGATATAATATATATTTCTTTTGTATTTGTTCATTGATTCCGATATCCATTTGTGCCTTTCCTAAAATATCTCCTTAAACATGATGCTTCTTATTCTAATGCTATCATCAAATACATTTTTCATTCAAAGGATATGAGTTCTAATATATTGGTGTTTTTACATATTTTATTATAACTTTATTTTGTTTGTTTAGTGGTTTGGAAATAATTATAGCCTAGCATTTTCTATGTAGCCTTAATTATGAGGTATGTGTTACTATCAACTCTATAACAATTGTATTTAACAATTTAAATATTCCCCTTGAGAATCAATGAGCACTTCAACTAGTCTTCTATATGAATATATATGTAAAATATAAAATAGTGTGTGTGTGTGTATGTTTACTAAATACTCGAGAACCAAGAGTCATACAACTTAGAAATATTCTACATTATTAAAAGTCAACCCCGCACAGAGGCTACTCTTAGGCTACTTACAGACTACTCTTTATTTCCCTGAAGTCCATCTTTCGTACCCAGACGGGTGGAAACGTTTTCTTATGAAATATATGTCAAGGTCATTTTTTTGTTGCAGGGTTAATTTGTTTTTCAAAATTAAATTAGAAATAATTGTTGTAGGAAGTCAAATTAAGCATCATAAGTAAATATAGAATAAGGATTCTTTTTGTAATCTTGGAATATTGTTTGATATTCAAGCTTGTGCACATTTTGATAAAGTATGTGAATATTTCATTGAAATTTTGTGTTCCTAAACAACCCATCCCCCTGACCATAAAGGCGATTGTTGAGTCCCCAGCTCATGTATTTATCAGTAAGAACACATTGAGAAAATATGCCCACCTTAAAATTATGTTAGGAATAAGTGATAGAATACATGAAGAGGGAGAAATTTAAGGAGATATTAGTAACTGCAGCTATGAATGATGTACCATGAAGAATCAAGTTTACAAACTCACGAATACCAGTATTTTAGAAAGTTTTTCTAATTTATGGAAGCGTCTGTATCATCCAGGTTTTATTCATATCAATTTAATTGTTAATTAAAGATTAAAACGTTCATTTTATTCCACGTCCTTGGACAGATGCACACTAAAAGAAACGTAGTACATACGTGCATCCATATGTGCTATGGTATACATCATTTTGCATCCAAAAGTGAGAATCGCATTCATTTTATGTGATCGCATGTCTTATTGCGGCTTTATTTTACATTCTGCTAATTACAGGCATTCAATTAATGCATTCGCCTTAATGATATTGTTAAATATGCACACACTTGCCACAGTCCGTCTGCTAACCGACTTACCCCTACAGCTACCGACTCCTTTTTATTATCGATGGCTAGCCAAGGTACTGATGCAGGGCTAACAGAATAGCATCGAGAGCTCTCGTAGTCGGTTTGCGATCCTAACCGACTGAGAGGCTACTCTACCGACGGTAAATGAGATTTGGCCGCTGCATTGGAATATTGTTTTTAGTTAATTAAATTTGTTATTTAGTGAATTATTTTATTTGAATTCAATTCAACATTTATATTGCATTTCAATTACGTGGGGTTAATGTTATAACTCTCCCAAGTGTAGCTAGTAAGCAATTACTGTGATGCATAAGCTATAATGCATTAATGCAAATATCATATTCTGTGGTAAATGAGTTAGTAACATGCATGTACGCTATATGACAGTGTCCAAATTATTGATGCTTGTTTTTTTCTTCTCAAAGTGAATAATTATATATAATGACTAGTTGAAATTGATTGACCGTTGATCTTCACCGGAGAAATAAACAATGATAAGTACCAGTGTAACCGACTGATTTCTTATTGTAACACAGACTTCATAATTGTAGAATGATTGCCAATGCCAGGTTAAGATAATTTTGAAAGCAATAAACAAAAAAAAATCTTAATAAAGTCTACAAAACCACAATAACTCGATATTTTTTCTCACATATATTGAATGAATAATTCCTTCATCTAAGACAACATTCGCTTTAAAAATATAAAATTAGATATTGAGTTAACATTATTTTATTGATTTTTGTTCTAGATAGTTTTTTATTGATTGTTTTTATTTTTCCTGGCTATATTTCTTATTGCACTAGTATTTTATAATATTGTAAATGTTTTTGTTTTAAACTGTCAATGGAATAACACTCGTAATAAACATAATATTATTATCTACAAGGTTGTATATGAAGTGAGGTAAGATGCAATATCAGTTACTATGAAAGAAGAGCATTGAGAAAGAAAGTACGTCGGTCCACATCATGAACTGGAAAACCTCTTCTCAGCCTATGCTCCAGATATAAGTTGAGGATAGAAATGTTGTAGTATGGATGCCATTCGAAAAGCATGGAATAAAGTAAGGTATTGATGTGTTCTTTATGTATTTTCTCATCTACTACTAGGTTCTAATTAATTCAAATTTTCCATAGAAATAGAAAGATTTTGTATCTTTCATTTATAATTTCTTCTCAAAAATTTAGAATCTATTATGAGATAAATAGTTATTTTGCAAAATATGCCAATGCAAAGTCAAATTCTGATTTTTGTATACACTTTAGGAGCTTTCTCACAATATTTTGTGCAGACAAAAGTTTTTAAAAATTTCCGTGTCTCCTCTTTGTTGTTGGTTAGAGTTTGAACTTGGTAATGTATATTATGGTAATGTAGAAGTAATGTGTAATGGTAAGGTAATAATAATGTATATTGAGGTCCTTTTCTGTGTATCCTCATTGCAAGGCTTATTTTTATCTATTACTTGGTATTATTATTATTTGTCTGCGAAATGTAAGGTTATATGCAAAGAAAACATGGATGTGTTTAGAGCTATGGTTCTTTAGTCTTTTAACTACAGCAGGCCGTATTAATTTATTTATTAGTTCACCCTTGATAAATTCATTTATACTAAAGTACAAAATCATATTCTAAGTCACAAGTAAGGAATTTTTAAAAATTATTTTGAGGAAATGCTAATTCTGGTCATAGAAGTACATTACAAACATGCATTTGCTAGAGGTATTTAATTTTTAAAGGAAAACATAAAGAATTGTAGGAATTATGATTGCATGTTGAACTTATGATGACACTTTAAGATTAGCAAAAATGTTAATGTAATAGTGAAATGTTATAACTATTCAATAAATGTATTATTTTTATTGTAAGGTTATAGATAATTGAAATATATTCTTTAGTAGTTATATAGTCATTAAATATAATGTAATTATCAGTGTATAACGTACTGTATCACTGTACAGAATGGATTTTTGGAAAGTAGGTTTTTATAACTATACCACTAAGTAAATAGGTAATCATTCTGCATCACAAAGTAAATGTGGTGCTAATTATCATTTTATTATATGAAGACTTAGCTTAGTTTGTAATGATATTCAAGGAACATTGTGAAGGGATTTCCCATGCATGTTTTAATTTTAATATCACACTAAGTATGATGATCAATTCTCAATTTTTCGAAATTTCGACGAAAGAATGGACAAAATTGAATAATTTCTCTCAAATTTGAAGTTTTTTGGGCTTAAATGCCCAAAATTTCAGAAAACTTAGTAAAATAGCGATTCAATATAAATATTTTCATGAAGTCTCTTTTATAAAGGTATGAAAAATTTCACGAAAAAAAGGGCGAAAAGTAAACATTTTTGTAAAAAAATCAGTTATTTGGCTTTAAGTTACTTGTAACTCGAGAAAATTTTAAATGCTAAAAAAACGAAAAGCCTAGCCAAGTACGGACTAGTTTTTAAGCTTTCGAAGATATCCACCCAAGTAGTATAACGAATTCCAATATAAATGAAATGTATATGAAAAATTTGATGTGGCCAGCACATGACTTTCTCCACAAATAAGAATTTTTTTTTATCTATGACAGTGTTCCCGATGACTACATTAAATTTAAATTTGCCAGGTAGAGGAAAATCCCGGGTTCGATTCCCGGAACTGTCAGACCCTTTTCAAGTCCGTTATTCCTTGGGATGTATAAGTGTTTTAAAATTTATATTATATTAACTAATTATCACAAAGATAATAAGTAATGTTTTTCTGGACATATTCGATGAAAACCGATAGAACTGGAGATTAATTATAAATTTCTCCAATACCATAAGTGTTAACATTTTAGCAAATTACAAACAAAAACTATTATTTATAATAAATACAACACATTTAAACAGTGAGAACCTAAAAGGTGACGGAGAATGTCGAAAATTAACAATATACAGAAAAGAAAACCAATAAAGACAAATGGAATGAAAAGCAAAGGAGAAAACTTTTAAACCTTATCAATCAGCAAGAGCTCAATCTACAGCAAGAGAGTCAGCTCACAGCTATAATTTTCAGCTAATTATTATAACTGAATAATTATTTCGAAATATATATGCGTGTTTTAAATTTAAAATCAGTATCCAAATAAAACTTTGGAGAAATATAGCAATCATGTTGTATTTAACATGATTACGAAAAGGTATAAATAAAAACGACGTTTTGACGTAAATATCTCGCAATAACCACAAAATTGGGTAACTATGTTGAGACGTGGTGGTTGGTAGCGAATATGTTTTCTAATAAAACTAATAGAAAAATAAATTTGTCGTAACTTTTGTAAATAATTGCGTATACCTAAATATAGGATTAATAGAGAAATCTTGCTGCAACGGAAACAAGCTTCGAAAAATAAAGCTCAACTTCCGGTTCACCAATTTACTCCAAAAGCTAATCCACTTAACAGCATCTACCTATATGCTGATTTTTATGGTATATACTGCTATATATGAAGATTGGTATTGGTACGGAAAATAGTTCTCACGTTAGTGCGCCCACAAAGTGCACAATCAGCAACTTCCGGTTTATCAGTATTTCACAAATAACTCCTAAACAATAGGTGATACAGAAATATTTCATGCATGTCGAATAATGTCGTAAACTCGGATTAAAGGAAAAAAAGGCAAAAAAAACAGAAAACGGAGAAACCGATCGAAAAATGACAATTTTTTGTTGATTTTTCCGAAATTTGCTGATAAATGTGAGATTTTGTTAAAAAAAGAAAAAATCTTGCTTTCCTCTTCAATACGTGCCCAAATACGACTAGGTTTCCTCGAAATTTAGGCAAAATGCAGCCAAAAAAGTAAACATTTTCAAAAAAAGAAAAATTTTCCAAAATTTGTAGCTTAATGTAAACTATTTGTTAGAAGTATGTATATATCTCGGTAAGATCTTCAATAAGAGTCCTCATACAACTAGTGCTCTTCAATTTAAGCCAAAATACTGAAAGAGATTGAAAGAATTACCATTTTTCTAAAAATTTTCCGAAATTAGCTGATAAATGTGGAATATTTGTTCAAAATATGGAAATATCTCGGTTAGATCTTACCTACGAGTCCAGATACGACTAGGTATTTTCGAATTTCAGGCAAAATACAGCCAAAAACATTAAAAATATTGAAAATATACCAATGTTTCGCCGATTTCTCCAAAATTTACGGATTAATGTGGCATTTAGCTTCAAAATATAATATAAATTATAAGAAACCCAAACGCAAAATTTATCTCTATTCCAAAGCCAATTTCGAGGAATTTAACGTAAAACTAACTACCGATTTTAATTCATTTAAGTCGCGCGTAAGCAACAACAACACTGAGGATACATGGAAATCATTCGTGGAGATAATGCATAAATATATAGATTTGTATATACCTTCGAAATACTCTTAAAATGATTGCGAGCCCAGATGGTACGATAAAGAGGTTAGAAGGGCTCTCCGCAAACAAAGAGATTTGCACGGAAAAGTAAAGGCTTTTAAGGGAATAGATCAGCCTGTTCCAAATCCACCACGATCACTATTGCTAGAAAAGCACAAGAAAGCAAAATGCGACACCAAGCGAGCTATGCGTAACGCCCACAGCAACTTTAAAAAGAAAATACTTGGGGAATGTTTAGAGGAAGACCCTAAAGCTTTCTGGTCCTACGTTAGAGAGGTACAGGGAAAGATACAAACAGTGAGCTCGATAAGGGATATCGAAGGTAACATTACTTGCGATTCGAAGAGGAAAGCGAATATTCTAAACAAATTTTACCAAAGCGTATTCACATCAGATTGTAACATAGAGATCCTCCCTAAGGTTAATATACTGGATTCCATGCCAAATATAACTTTTACGACGGACGGTATAGTTAAAATACTACGCAAAATTAAGCCAAATAAGTCGCCAGGGCCAGAAGGCATTCCAGCAAGAGTGCTTAAAGAACTGGCAGAAAGCGTCGCCCCTTATCTCGAAATTATATTTTGTAAATCGATAAATGAAGGTAGGGTCCCATCCGATTGGAAATTAGCTAATATTACTCCTGTTTACAAAAGCGGATTAAAGGAAGACCCAGGAAATTATTGACCCATATCATCAACTTCGCTGTCCCGAAAGGTAATGGAACATATCGTCGTAAGCTCACTCATGGGATTTTTTAGATAGAAATGAATTCCTCGACGCAAACCAGCATGGTTTTCGTAAGTCCCGATCATGTGAAACTCAACTTGCTCTATTTGTACACGATATCTTAAAGTCCGCCGAAAGTAAAAAGCAAGTGGACGCTATTTTCCTAGATTTCAAAAAAGCATCCGATAGAGTCCCCCACTACAAACTAATTTACAAACTAAAACTAGCGGGCATTAACAAGGAAGTAGTCGACTGGGTTAAGGATTTTCTCTACGAGAGGGAACAACAAGTAGTACTGGATGGCGTTAGCTCAAATAGAGTCAAAGTTACCTCTGGCGTACCTCAAGGCAGTGTAATTGGACCTCTTCTTTTCCTTATTTATATCAATGACTTGAGTGACGAGATAGTTAGTAATGTGAGGATATTTGCGGATGACTCGGTTATATATAGGGAAATAACAAACGAGGAAGACCGGACATCTCTCTCAAACGATTTAGTCCTCATCCAAAGGTGGTGCGAAAAATGGGAATTAGATATTAACGTAAGTAAATGCTCCGTAGTTAATTTCTTCGAAAAGAAAAAAAAATGCGTCCAAATCACCCATACAAAATTAATGGAATTAGTATCAAAGTATTAGATGCAGTTAAATATCTCGGGATCAACATTACTAATAACTTAAATTAGAGCACGCATATTCGAAAAATCTGCGGCAAAGCAAGTAAAAGGCTTGGCTTCGTAAAGCGTATTGTCGGTAAATGCGACGAAAAAGTGAGAGAGCGATGTTATTTTACCTTGGTCAGACCCTTCTGGAATATGCGGCAAGTATATGGGATCCGGCGGATGAAACGTGTACTCGCGAACTCGAGAAAGTGCAGCGTAAAGCGGTTCGTTTTGTTAAGAAATGCTACGATAAAAAAGCAAGCGTTAGAAAAATGCTCTCAGACGTAGGTTGGGAATCCTTGAAAGAAAGGAGATTGGAAGCTAGGCTGCGATTGCTTAATAAATTCAGGGAAACTACATTTTCCGAAGATACAATCGGTATCATGCAACCCCCCTGCTACGTCGGTCGATCCGATAATGACCGTAAGTAAAGAGAAATAGATGCTAGGACGAATCGTTTTAGAGATTCATTCTTTCCGCGAACAATACGTGACAATAATCGAATAAGGAAGTAATTTAGATTCAACTGGTGTTTACACCCCCTGCCACACGCCGAAAGGCGGCTTGTAGGGTATTAATGTAGATGTAGATGAAAATATGGAAGAATATCGCTCAGTTCTTCAATCCATGTCCAAATACGAAGATGTTTTCTCGAAATATAGGAAAATAGTCAGCCAAAAAAGAGATCAATTTCCCGAACATTTTAATTTATTGCTGATTTTTTTTCGAAATATGCTAATTAAAATGGAATTTTTTTTAAATATGTATATATCTCGCTAAGATCATCAAAAAGATTCGTATTTCGAATACTTTATCTAGAATGTTTTGCCACGATAAAGTAAAAATCTGAAAAATTAAAAAAAGTGTTCACTTTTTGACAATTTTTCGGAGAATCGTTAATTAAAGTGAAATATTTGTTGAAAATATGGGAAGAAAATGCAAATATCTTCAATATGATTCCAAATTGGACTAGTTTTTATAAAATACAGCCAAAAAAGTGAAAAAGTTCGAAAAAATGCCCATTTTTAGCGGATTACTTCTTAAATTGCTTACAAAGTGGAATATTTGTTCGAAATATAATATTAATGAGGGAATTTCTATAAAAATATGGAAAATTCTTCCTTAGATCGTCAATACGTGTCCACATACGACTATGTTATCACGAATTTTAGGCATAATCCAATCAGAAAAATAAAACTTTTCGAAAAAATGAGCATTTTTCGCCGTTTTTTCCGAAATTTGTGGATTAATACAGAATTTTTGTACAAAATATGTATAAATCTCGGCAAGAGTCCTTAAACAACTAGTGCTCTCCAATTTAAGGCAAAACTGCAAAATACTGAATAAGCTTGAAAAAATTACCATTTTTCTTCGATTTTTCCGAAATTGGCTGATAGATGTGGAAGTGATCTCGGTTAGATCTTCAATACGAGTCCAAATACGACTAAGTATTTTCATATTGCAAGCAAAATACAGCGAAAAACTAAAAAATGTTGAAAAAATGCCAATATTTTGTTGATGTGTCCGAAATTTATGAATTAATGTAGAATATTTGTTCAAATTCAGTGTAAATCATGGTAAGGTCTTCTTTTTGAGTACATCTTCAACTATTTTTTTGAATTTAAGGCGAAATACAGCCAAATTACTGAAATGGTTGGAAAAAATGCCCATTTTTTGTTGATTTTCCCGAAATTTGCTGAAAGATGTGGCATTTCTGTTAAAAAATGGAATAATTGGAATCTTTAATATCTTTACGATACGACTAAGATATCTCAAATTTTAGGCATAATCTAATCTAAAAAATGTCCAATTTTTCGCCGAGTGTTTCCGAAATGTGTGGATTAATGTGGAATTTTGGTTCAAAATATGGAAGGATATCGCTCAGTTCTTCTATAAGAGTGCAAATACGACTATGTTTTATCAAAAGTTAGGCAAAATACAACTAAAGAACTGAAATATTTCAAAAAATGTCCCAATTTTCGCCAATTATCCCGTTACCTGCTGGTAAAAGTGGAATTTTTGTTTAGAATATGGAAAAATCTTGCTTAGATCAAAACGAGTTCAATTTCGACTAGGGTTTCTCAAATTTCAGGCAAATGCAGCCAGAAAACGTAATTCTTCGAAACAATTACGATTTCTCGCCGAGTTTTCCGTATTTTGTTTATAAATTTTAAATTTTTGTTCAAAATATGGATATTTTTCGTATAACTTAAAACGAATCCAATCGCGAGTAGGTGTTCTCCCATTTTAAGCAAAATACAGCAGTAAAACACAAATTTGTCGAAATAATGCCAATTTTTCGTAGATTTTCTGAAATTTGCTGATAATTGTGGAATTTTCCTTCAAAATATGGTAAGTTTTCTCTCAGTTCTTCATTGTGTGTCCAAATACGACGATATTTTCTCAACATTTAGGCAAAATACAGCCAAAAGCCAAGAGAAAAATTAAAAAAACATTTTCATAAATCTCTTTTTTTCGAAATATGCTATGCTAATTTAAAAAAATATGTGAATATCTCTCTTATATTATAAAAGTGATTCCTATTTCGAATAGTTTATTTAGAATTTTTTCCACAATAAAGTCAAAATCTGAAAAATTAAAAAAAAGTGTTCATTATTCGCCAATTTTTCGGAGAATCACCAATTAAAGCGGAATATTTGTTAAAAATATAGGATTAACAGATATCTGATTAACAGGTATCAAAACGGAATCTTCAAAACGATTCCGAATTGGATTAGGTTTTCTAAAATAAAACAAAATACAACCAAAAGTACTGAAAAATTATAAAAATCCCCATATTCCGAATATTGCTAATGAAAAAGGAATTGAATTTACACATATGGAATGGTTTTGCTTGAGTCATTAAGGCTAGTCTAAATATGGCTATATTATCTCAAATGTCAGGCAAAATACAGCCCAAAACCTGAACAATATCGAAAAGATTCCCAATTTTCACTGATTTCTCCGTTCTTTGCCAATCAAAATGGAATATTTTTGCAAATTATCTAAGAAAATAAGTAAGTTCTTCAAGACAAATCCTTACTTGAGTAGCTTTTCTTGAATATTAGGAAAAATACAGCCAAAAAAGTGAAAGAGTTCGAAAAATGCCCAATTTTCGCGGATTAGTTTACTTACAAAGTGGAATTTTGCACCCCTGGTTGGCGATTTTACTGCTTGGCTTAGCGAGTTTTTCTGGAGTAAATAACTTTTTACATGAGTCGACATCCCGGGCCCATTTCTTTATGCTATGATTAATCCAGTCGATGTCTGGAAGATTAAAATCCCCCGATTATAGTTATACTCTGATTGTTCTTACTCGTTTAGAAATATTAGTTTGTCGTTAAGATTTCGCAAAACCTGTCGAGAAGAGTTTGGTGGTCGGTAAAACGCACACATATTTATGTTCGGCTTGCTTTCTTGATAGGTGGGTCATGATGGGTCTTTATTTCAATTTTTTATTGATTTTGCAACACTTACATATAGATGACTTAATATATAACTTATTCATATCCCAATTCTCTTGATAAATACTAATACTAATATAATGTTAACCAAATTATGGTGCTCATTAGTTAAACAGTGTTTACCAAATATCTTAAATAAATTGCCAACACATCTGTAGTATTTAACATCATTCAGTGACCTTAAAAAAGTATGAAAAACTTCCTTCTACACAATGAAACAATATAATTTTTTAAATATAATTTGATAATCTATTTTTGATAAGGTATGTTTATAGAAATAAACTTATGTTTTGTATAAAACTTACGATTGTTATTGACTGAGTATTCCTAAAGTTTTAAGAAGTAAGTTGTATATCTGTAATTCTTTAGTATTCTATATTCTATCTATATTCTATCTATATTCTAGTTGTCTGTTTATTTGTGCACCTCCTGAGGAGCAAATTATTGGCTCAGGAGAAAGGAAACGAATAACTTCAAGTGCAATTTTTTGTTCAATTTTGTCTAATATGTATACTGAATGACTTTGTAACTATGTATATAAATAGATAAAAAAATATCCTAATTTAAATAAAGAATATTAGCAAAATTCCGGAAAATTACGAATTCGATTCCATTGAACATTGTGCAGTTCGTGATAATCACACAAACGCACTGCTTTAGAATCTTTGCTGTAAAATCAACTTTGCGTTAAAATTCTGTCCCTCAGAAATCTTCCTCGATGTAATATTTCTTCGTCATCACCTCAAACGAACGGTCAATGTCCTAATCGGTTTGATAAAGAAAAACTAGTAAATGGCCGTAATTTCGTTCCTGTTATTTAAATATTGGAGTTTAAATTCGCTAAAATCTCAGTAAATTGCCTCTTTCTGACCTAAGTTCTTGCCATTAATGCTGTATGGACTTAAAATCCCCGTGTATTTTTGTGGGAATATGAATGTATCGGATCAACCTTGGTCGTCAGGGGGACTTGTTGTTTACTACGGCTAAATTTTGAAAAATGCTAGATTATTTTGTCAAAGTTGCCGTAATTTCCATTCAAAAAGTGTATCTTACGAATATATTAGGATTCTTTATTTAATTAACCTTTGTTTGATACTTTTCCTGACTTCGTAAGAGCATTATTTCCAATTTAATTCCGTAAAATTAACAAAGCCTATGTGGTGGCAAAGCCCTGATCGCTGCTCACCACTGTCATATCGTTGGTTAGATTTCATTAGTCAATTTTCTACGGATATTCGTCATGTTTCAGGTTCCGCCAACTGTGTCGCCGATGCTTTATCCAGAGTAGAGGGAATAAGCGTGTCGGTTGACTTCTCCGAGCTTGCCGAAGCCCAGGATAAGGATCCTGATCTTCCTAAGCTTCTTGAAGAATGAATTTTGCGACTGAAGCGCATTCCAGAATAAATTATGATTCTATTACATATTAGATCAAATTGATGTTGTTACTAGTACATATTTTAGATCTTAAAAGCTCAAGCTAGACTCAGTGGAATTTTGCCATACTTATGAAATTATGGAAAGTTTACACAGAAATATATTTAGCATGACTAGTTTCATCTACATGCTTGATGATGTCATCATGTAGGTGGAAGTAGTAGTGCCAAATATATTGCTGTGTGAATTACTAAGTTCTTTGTTTATTTCTCAAGTGTAGATTTTTATCATTTGATGTATGTTAATGATTTACTTGATATATTATTTACTTGTATGTATATTGTACACATGGTACTAATAAAAGGAATTTTATTATATATATATTTGTAATTATTTGTAAACATTTGCGTACACACCATATATCCCCGGCAAATATGCAATATGCGATGCAGGGGAGGAGAGAAGGGGGAGGAGAGAAGGGGGAGGAGAGAAGGGGGAGGAGTGTTGTGGGAAGAGGAAAGAGAGGTGGTAACCCTCTTTCCTGCTACTTTTATTGCTTCCTTTTTGGAACTCGCGGTGCGAAAAATTGGAATTAGATATCAATGTAGGTTAATTCTCCGTAGTTAATTTCATAATAAAATTGCGTCCAAATCACCCGTACAAAATTAATATCTAATACCTCAGGATCAACATTACTAGTAACGTAAATTAAAGCACGCATATTCAAAAAATCTGCGGAAAAGCAAGTAAAAGGCTTGGCCTTGAAAAGCATATTGTCGGTAAATACGATGAAAAGTTGAGAGAGTGATGTTATTTTCCCTTAGTCAGACCCTTTCAAGAATATGCGGCAAGTATATGGCGGATGAAACGTATACTCGCGAACTCGAGAAAGTAAAGCGTAAAGCGGTTCGTTCTGTTTAGAAAAGCTACGATAAAAAAGTACAAAAATGCTTTCAGGCGTAGGTTAGGAATCCTTGACTTGACTTGTTTTTTTATTTATATGCTGGGGTATGTGAGCCGCAGTCGCCCCCTCTTCCCCTACCCCAGCAGCTCTCCAAGTTATTACAAAGATCGTACATTTAGTTTAGTCAAGTACAATAGTATATACATAAATAAATACATAAATATACAATAAATAAAAGTATAAAATTGTAAATAAATATATGAATAAAAGTTCTGATAAAATAAATATAAATGCAAGGTGAAAAACTAATAAAAACACCTTTGGATACATATGAAAATAAATATGTAAAAGTGCTTAAAATGGTACATAAAAACAAGGTGAAAAAATCTCCCCTATTAAAAAACACCTTGCAAAATTTAAATAAATACATTTCAATTGTAAAAACCACCTTGAGGTAAATAAATAAATACATTGGTAAAAGTGCTAAGCACGGTATATAAAAACAAGGTGAAAAAGGTCTCATCCGTTAAAAACACCTTAAAAAAATTAAGTAAAAACATAGATAAAAGTGTAAGTGGTATAAAAACAAGTTGAAAAAGTCTTCACTGTTAAAAACACCTTGAAAACAAAATTAAATAAAACATGGATAAAAGTGCTGGATATGTAAAAACAAGGTGACAAACATTTAACCTGTTAAAAAACACCTTGAAAATAAATAAATAAATAACAGAATAAAAGACCTGAATATGTAAAAAACAAGGTGAAAAAATTTCCCTCTGCTCCGATGGGGGGCGTTGGAGGTATCATTGCAAATAAACAAGATGTGTTTGAAAAAATAAAAAATCGCACTATTTAAAATAGCTCAAAATCAATTTAATTTATGCTGTAGGTGTAATTATTTTTGTTACTGTACATGCAAGGGTTTTGGGATATCATTGCAAATAAACGGGATATAAGTGTTTGAAAAATAAAAAATAGTATTTATTTAAATTGCTCCGAATCAAAATCCATTAATTCAAATGAAAGCAGTAGTTATTGTCAATCCTGCACATGTAAGGGTTTTGGAATATCAGTTCAAATAAGCGAGATATAAGAGTTTGAAAAAATGCAAAATCGTAATTTTAAAGTTGCTTCAAATAAAAATCAATTAATTTGGACTTTATGTATAATTATTTTACTTATATCTTCAAAATTTGTATTTTTGAAATTTTAAAACCCTTAAATCTCCGTTAATTGCAATGATATGGGGAAACCCTTGTTACTAGGAGATGATAACTATGTAGCGCATCTATACAAAATTTCAAATTTTCAATTCGAGCAAAAAAATTGAATTTTTGTAATTTTAAAACCCTTTTATACCCGTTATTTAGAAAGAGTAGAGGAAAAGAGGAGTACGTAAGAAAAAGTTGAGGAAAAAAATTGAAATTTCGCAAACATTATCCGTTTTAGTTGCTTTTTTCTATATATATCTGTATGAAATGACGAAAATTAAGGCAAAATTGAAAATTAAATTTGCGCTAACATTATCCGTTTTCGTTGCTTTATTCGCATAGAATTTGATTAAATGTGGGAAATAAAGGCAAAATTGAGGAAAAAAATTGAATTTTCGCTAAAATTATCCGTTTTCGTTGCTTTTTTCGCTTAGAATTTGATTAATTGTGGGAAATAAAGGGAAAATGGAGGAAAAAATTGAATTTTCGCTAAAATAATCCGTTTTCGTTGCTTTTTTCGCTTAGAATTTGATTAAATGTGGGAAATAAAGGCAAAATTGAGGAAAAAAATTGAATTTTCGCTAAAATTATCCGTTTTCGTTGCTTTATTCGCTTAGAATTTGATTAAATGTGGAAAATAAAGGCAAAATTGAGGAAAAAAATTGAATTTTCGCTAAAATTATCCGTTTTCGTTGCTTTTTTCGCTTAGAATTTGATTAAATGTGGGAAATAAAGGGAGAATTGACGAAAAAAATTGAATTTTCGCTAAAATTATTCGTTTTCGTTGCTTTTTTCGCTTAGAATTTGATTTAATGTGGGAAATCAAGGCAAAATTGAGGAAAAAAATTGAATTTGCGCTAAAATAATCCGTTTTCGTTGCTTTTTTCGCTTAGAATTTGATTAAATGTGGGAAATAAAGGGAGAATTGACGAAAAAAATTGAATTTTCGCTAAAATTATCCGTTTTCGTTGCTTTTTTCGCTTAGAATTTGTTTAAATGTGGGAAATCAAGTCAAAATTAAGGAAAAAAATTAAATTTTCGGTAAAATTATCCGTTTTCGTTGCTTAATTTGCTTAGAATTTGATTAAATGTGGGAAATAAAGGGAGAATTGACGGAAAAAATTGAATTTTCGCTAAAATTATCCGTTTTCGTTGCTTTTTTCGCTTAGAATTTGTTTAAATGTGGGAAATCAAGTCAAAATTAAGGAAAAAAATTGAATTTTCGGTAAAATTATCCGTTTTCGTTGCTTTTTTCGCTTAGAATTTGATAAAATGTGGGAAATCATGGCAAAATTGAGGAAAAAAATAGAATTTTTGCTAAAATTATTCGTTTTCGTTGCTTATTTCGCTTAGAATTTGATTTAATGTGGGAAATCAAGGCAAAATTGAGGAAAAAAATTGAATTTGCGCTAAAAAAATCCGTTTTCGTTGCTTTTTTCGCTTAGAATTTGATTAAATGTGGGAAGTAAAGGGAGAATTGACGAAAAAAATTGAATTTTCGCTAAAATTATCCGTTTTCGTTGCTTTTTTCGCTTAGAATTTGTTTAAATGTGGGAAATCAAGTCAAAATTAAGGAAAAAAATTAAATTTTCGGTAAAATTATCCGTTTTCGTTGCTTAATTTGCTTAGAATTTTATTAAATGTGGGAAATAAAGGGAGAATTGACGAAAAAAATTGAATTTTCGCTAAAATTATCCGTTTTCGTTGCTTTTTTCGCTTAGAATTTGTTTAAATGTGGGAAATCAAGTCAAAATTAAGGAAAAAAATTGAATTTGCGCTAAAATTATCCGTTTTCGTTGCTTTTTTTCGCTAAAAATTTGATTAAATTTGGGAAATTAAGGCAAAACTGAGGAAAAATATTGAATTTGCGCTAAAATTATCCGTTTTCGTTGCTTTTTTCGCTTAGAATTTGATTAAATGTGGGAAATAAAAGCAAAATTGAGGAAAAAAATTGAATTTTCGATAAAATTATCCGTTTTCGTTGCTTTTTTCGCTTAGAATTTGATTAAATGTGGGAAATAAACGCAAAAATGAGGAAAAAAATTGAATTTTCGCTAAAATTATCCGATTTTGTTGCATTTGTCGCTTAGAATTAGATTAAATGTGGGAAATAAAGGCAAAATTGAGGAAAAAAATTGAATTTTCGCTAAAATTATCCGATTTCGTTGCTTTTTTCGCTTAGAATTTGATTAACCGTGGGAAATAAAGGCAAAATTGAGGAAAAAAATTGAATTTTCGCTAAAATTATCCGTTTTCGTTGCTTTTTTCGCAAAGAATTTGATTAAATGCGGGAAATAAAGGCAAAATTGACGAAAAAAATTGAATTTTCGCTAAAATTATTCGTTTTCGTTGCTTTTTTCGCTTAGAATTTGATAAAGTGAGGGAAATAAAGGCAAAATTGAAAAAAAAAATTGAATCTGCGCTAAAATTATCCGTTTTCGTAGCTTTTTTCGCTTAGAATTTGATTAAATGTGGGAAATAATGGCAAAATTGAGGAAAAAAATTGAATTTTCGCTAAAATTATCCGTTTTCGTTGCTTTTTTCGCTTAGAATTTGATTAAATGTGGGAAATAAAGGCAAAATTGAGGAAAAAAATTGAATTTT
Source organism: Sympetrum striolatum (assembly GCA_947579665.1). Taxonomy (NCBI): domain Eukaryota; kingdom Metazoa; phylum Arthropoda; class Insecta; order Odonata; family Libellulidae; genus Sympetrum; species Sympetrum striolatum. The sequence goes on from OX388346.1 coordinate 85,523,799, forward strand.
CGCTAAAATTATTCGTTTTCGTTGCTTTTTTCGCTTAGAATTTGATTAAATGTGGGAAATAAAGGCAAAATTGAGGAAAAAATTGAATTTGCGCTAAAATTATCCGTTTTCTTTGCTTTTTTCGCTAAAAATTTGATAAAATGTGGGAAATTAAGGCAAAACTGAGGAAAAAAATTGAATTTGCGCTAAAATTATCATTTTTCGTTGCTTTTTTCGCTTAGAAATTGATTAAATGTGGGAAATAATGGCAAAATTGAGGAAAATAATTGAATTTTCGCTAAAATTATTCGTTTTCGTTGCTTTTTTCACCTATAATATGATTAAATGTGGGAAATAAAGGCAAAATTGAGGAAAAAAATTGAATTTGCGCTGAAATTATCCGTTTTCGTTGCATTTTTGCTTAGAATTTGATTAAATGTATGAAATAAAGGGAAAATTGAGGAAAAAAATTGAATTTTCGCTAAAATTATCCGTTTTCGTTGCTTTTTTCGCTTAGAATTTGATTAAATGTGGGAAATAAAGGCAAAATTGAGGAAAAGAATTGAATTTTCGCTAAAATTATCCGTTTTCGTTGCTTTCTTCGCTTAGAATTTTATTAAATATGGGAAATCAATGCAAAATTGAAGAAAAACATTGAATTTGTGCTAAAATTATCCGGTTTCGTTGCTTTTTTCGCTTAGAATTTGATTAAATGAGGGAAATAATGGCAAAATTGAGGAAAAAAATTGAATTTGCGCTAAAATTATCCGTATTCGTTGCTTTTTTCGCTTAGAATTTGATTAGGGGTACGTAATAGAGGAAAAATTGAGGAAAAAATTGAATTTTCGCTAAAATTATCCGTTTTCGTTGCTTTTTTAGCTTAGAATTTGATTAAATGTGGGAAATAAAGGCAAAATTGAGGAAAAAATTGAATTTGCGCTTAAATTATCCGTTTTCGTTGCTTTTTTCGCAAAGAATTTGATTAAATGCGGGAAATAAAGGCAAAATTGACGAAAAAAATTGAATTTTCGCTAAAATTATTCGTTTTCGTTGCTTTTTTCGCTTAGAATTTGATTAAGTGAGGGAAATAAAGGCAAAATTGAGGAAAAAAATTGAATTTGCGCTAAAATTATCCGGTTTCGTTGCTTTTTTCGCTTAGAATTTGATTAAATGAGGGAAATAATGGCAAAATTGAGGAAAAAAATTGAATTTGCGCTAAAATTATCCGTTTTCGTTGCATTTTTGCTTAGAATTTGATTAAATGTATGAAATAAAGGGAAAATTGAGGAAAAAAATTGAATTTTCGCTAAAATTATCCGTTTTCGTTGCTTTTTTCGCTTAGAATTTGATTAAATGTGGGAAATAAAGGCAAAATTGAGGAAAAGAATTGAATTTTCGCAAAAATTATCCGTTTTCGTTGCTTTCTTCGCTTAGAATTTTATTAAATATGGGAAATCAATGCAAAATTGAAGAAAAACATTGAATTTGTGCTAAAATTATCCGGTTTCGTTGCTTTTTTCGCTTAGAATTTGATTAAATGAGGGAAATAATGGCAAAATTGAGGAAAAAAATTGAATTTGCGCTAAAATTATCCGTATTCGTTGCTTTTTTCGCTTAGAATTTGATTAAAAGTACGTAATAGAGGAAAAATTGAGGAAAAAATTGAATTTTCGCTAAAATTATCCGTTTTCGTTGCTTTTTTCGCAAAGAATTTGATTAAATGCGGGAAATAAAGGCAAAATTGAGGAAAAAAATTGAATTTGCGCTAAATTTATCCGTTTTCGTTGCTTTTTTGCTTAGAATTTGATTAAATGTATGAAATAAAGGGAAAATTGAGGAAAAAAATTGAATTTTCGCTAAAATTATCCGTTTTCGTTGCTTATTTCGCTTAGATTTTGATTAAATGTGGGAAATAAAGAAAAAATTGAGGAAAAAAATTGAATTTTAGCTAAAATTATCCGTTTTCGTTGCTTTTTTTCTTAGAATTTGATTAAATGTGGGAAATAAAGGCAAAATTGAGGAAAAAAATTGAATTTTGCTAAAATTATCCGTTTTCGTTGCTTTCTTCGCTTAGAATTTGATTAAATGTGGAAAATCAAGGCAAAATTGAGGAAAAAAATTGAATTTGCGATAAAATTATCTGTTTTCGTTGCTTTTTTCGCTTACAATTTGATTAAATGTGGGAAATAATGGCAAAATTGAGGAAAAAAATTGAATTTACGCTAAAATTATCCGTTTTCTTGGCTTTTTTCGCTTAGAATTGGATTAATTGTGGGAAATAAAGGCAATATTGAGGAAAAAATTGAATTTTCGCTAAAATTATTCGTTTTCGTTGCTTTTTTCGCTTAGAATTTGATTTAATGTGGGAAATAAAGGGAAAATTGAGGAAAAAATTGAATTTTCGCTAAAATTATCCGTTTTCGTTGCTTTTTTCGCTTAGAATTTGATTAAATGTGGGAAATAAAGGCAAAATTGAGGAAAAAAATTGAATTTTCGCTAAAATTATCCGTTTTCGTTGCTTAATTTGCTTAGAATTTGATTAAATGTGGGAAATAAAGGGAGAATTGACGAAAAAAATTGAATTTTCGCTAAAATTATCCGTTTTCGTTGCTTTTTTCGCTTAGAATTTGTTTAAATGTGGGAAATCAAGTCAAAATTAAGGAAAAAAATTGAATTTTCGGTAAAATTATCCGTTTTCGTTGCTTTTTTCGCTTAGAATTTGATAAAATGTGGGAAATCATGGCAAAATTGAGGAAAAAAATAGAATTTTTGCTAAAATTATTCGTTTTCGTTGCTTTTTTCGCTTAGAATTTGATTTAATGTGGGAAATCAAGGCAAAATTGAGGAAATAAATTGAATTTTCGCTAAAATTATCCCTTTTCGTTGCTTTTTTCGCTTAGAATTTGATTAAATGTGGGAAATAAAGGAAAAATTGAGGAAAAAATTGAATTTGCGCTAAAATTATCCGTTTTCGTTGCTTTTTTCGCTAAAAATTTGATTAAATGTGGGAAATTAAGGCAAAACTGAGGAAAAAAATTGAATTTGCGCTAAAATTATCCGTTTTCGTTGCTTTTTTCGCTTAGACTTTGATTAAATGTGGGAAATAAAAGCAAAATTGAGGAAAAAAATTGAATTTTCGATAAAATTATCCGTTTTCGTTGCATTTTTCGCTTAGAATTTGATTAAATGTGGGAAATAAAGGCAAAAATGAGGAAAAAAATTGAATTTTCGCTAAAATTAACCGTTTTCGTTGCTTTTTTCGCTTAGAATTTGATTAAATGTGGGAAATAAACGCAAAAATGAGGAAAAAAATTGAATTTTCGCTAAAATTATCCGATTTTGTTGCATTTGTCGCTTAGAATTAGATTAAATGTGGGAAATAAAGGCAAAATTGAGGAAAAAAATTGAATTTTCGCTAAAATTATCCGATTTCGTTGCATTTTTCGCTTAGAATTTGATTAAATGTGGGAAATAAAGGCAAAAATGAGGAAAAAAATTGAATTTTCGCTAAAATTAACCGTTTTCGTTGCTTTTTTCGCTTAGAATTTGATTAAATGTGGGAAATAAACGCAAAAATGAGGAAAAAAATTGAATTTTCGCTAAAATTATCCGATTTTGTTGCATTTGTCGCTTAGAATTAGATTAAATGTGGGAAATAAAGGCAAAATTGAGGAAAAAATTGAATTTTCGCTAAAATTATCCGATTTCGTTGCTTTTTTCGCTTAGAATTTGATTAACCGTGGAAAATAAAGGCAAAATTGAGGAAAAAAATTGAATTTTCGCTAAAATTATTCGTTTTCGTTGCTTTTTTCGCTTAGAATTTGATTAAGTGAGGGAAATAAAGGCAAAATTGAGGAAAAAAATTGAATCCGCGATAAAATTATCCGTTTTCGTAGCTTTTTTCGCTTAGAATTTGATTAAATGTGGGAAATAATGGCAAAATTGAGGAAAAAAATTGAATTTTCGCTAAAATTATCCCTTTTCGTTGCTTTTTTCGCTTTGAATTTGATTAAATGTGGGAAATAAAGGCAAAATTGAGGAAAAAAATTGAATTTTCGCTAAAATTATTCGTTTTCGTTGCTTTTTTCGCTTAGAATTTGATTAAATGTGGGAAATAAAGGCAAAATTGAGGAAAAAATTGAATTTGCGCTAATATTATCCGTTTTCTTTGCTTTTTTCGCTAAAAATTTGATAAAATGTGGGAAATTAAGGCAAAACTGAGGAAAAAAATTGAATTTGCGCTAAAATTATCATTTTTCGTTGCTTTTTTCGCTTAGAAATTGATTAAATGTGGGAAATAATGGCAAAATTGAGGAAAAAATTGAATTTTCGCTAAAATTATCCGTTTTCGTTGCTTTTTTAGCTTAGAATTTGTTTAAATGTGGGAAATAAAGGCAAAATTGAGGAAAAAATTGAATTTGCGCTTAAATTATCCGTTTTCGTTGCCTTTTTTGCTTAGAAATATATTAAATGTGGGAAATAAAGACAAAATTGAGGAAAAAAATTGAATTTTCGCTAAAATTATCCGTTTTCGTTGCTATTTTCGCTTAGAATTTGATGAAATGTGGGAAATAATGGCAAAAGAGAGGAAAAAAATTGAATTTGAAATAAGATTAGCCGTTTTCGTTGCTTTTTTCGCTTAGAATTTGATTAAATGTAAAAAATAAAGGAAAATTGAGGAAGAAAATTTAATTTGCGCTAAAAATATCCGTATTCGTTGCTTATTTCGCTTAGAATTTGATTAAATGTGGGAAATAAAGGCAAAATTGATTAAAAAAATTGAATTTTCGCTAAAATTATCCGATTTCGTTGCTTTTGTCGCTTAGAATTTGATTAAATGTGTGAAATAAAGGGAAAATGGAGGAAAAAAATTGAATTTTCGCTAAAATTATCCGTTTTCGTTGCTTTTTTAGCTTAGAATTTGATTAAATGTGGGAAATAAAGGCAAAATTGAGGAAAAAATTGAATTTGTGCTTAAATTATCCGTTTTCGTTGCTTTTTTCGCTTAGAAATTTATTAAAAGTGGTAAATAAAGGCAAAATAGAAGAAACAAATTGAATTTGCGCTAAGATTATCCGTTTTCGTTGCTTTTTTCGCTTAGAATTTGATTAAATGTGGAAAATAAAGGAAAATTGAGGCAGAAAATTGAATTTTCGCTAAAATTATCCGGTTTCATTGCTTTTTTCGCTTAGAATTTGATAAAATGTGGGAAACCAAGGCAAAATAGAGGAAAAAAATTGAATTTGCGCTAAATTTATCCGTTTTCGTAGCTTTTTTGCTTAGAATTTGATTAAATGTATGAAATAAAGGGAAAATTGAGGAAAAAAATTGAATTTTCGCTAAAATTATCCGTTTTCGTTGCTTATTTCGCTTAGATTTTGATTAAATGTGGGAAATTAAGAAAAAATTGAGGAAAAAAGTTGAATTTTAGCTAAAATTATCCGTTTTCGTTGCTTTTTTTCTTAGAATTTGATTAAATGTGGGAAATAAAGGCAAAATTGAGAAAAAAAATTGAATTTTGCTAAAATTATCCGTTTTCGTTGCTTTCTTCGCTTAGAATTTGATTAAATGTGGGAAATCAAGGCAAAATTGAGGAAAAAAATTGAATTTACGCTAAAATTATCCGTTTTCTTTGCTTTTTTCGCTTAGAATTGGATTAATTGTGGGAAATAAAGGCAAAATTGAGGAAAAAATTGAATTTGCGATAAAATTATCTGTTTTCGTTGCTTTTTTCGCTTAGAATTTGATTAAATGTGGGAAATAATGGCAAAATTGAGGAAAAAAATTGAATTTACCCTAAAATTATCCGTTTTCTTTGCTTTTTTCGCTTAGAATTGGATTAATTGTGGGAAATAAAGGCAAAATTGAGGAAAAAATTGAATTTTCGCTAAAATTATCCGTTTTCGTTGCTTTTTTCGCTTAGAATTTGATTAAATGTGGGAAATAAAGGCAAAATTGAGGAAAAAAATTGAGGTTTCGCTAAAATTATCCGTTTTCGTTGCTTTTTTCGCTTAGAAATTGATTACATGAGGGATATAAAGGCAAAATTGAAAAAAAAAATTGAATTTTCGCTAAAATTATCCGTTTTCGTTGCTTTTTTCGCTGAGAATTTGATTAAATGTGGGAAATAAAGGCAAAATTGAGGAAAAAAATTGAATTTTCGCAAAAATTATCCGTTTTCGTTGCTTTTTTCGCTTAGAATTTTATTAAATGTGGGAAATCAATGCAAAATTGAAGAAAAACATTGAATTTGTGCTAAAAGTATCCGTTTTCGTTGCTCTTTTCGCTTAGAATTTGATTAAATGAGGGAAATAATGGCAAAATTGAGGAAAAAAATTGAATTTGCGCTAAAATTATCCGTATTCGTTGCTTTTTTCGCTTAGAATTTGATTAAATGTGCGTAATACAGGAAAAATTGAGGAAAAAATTGAATTTTCGCTAAAATTATCCGTTTTCGTTGCTTTTTTAGCTTAGAATTTGTTTAATTGTGGGAAATAAAGGCAAAATTGAGGAAAAAATTGAATTTGAGCTTAAATTATCCGTTTTCGTTGCTTTTTTCGCTTAGAAATTTATTAAATGTGGGAAATAAAGGCAAAATTGAGGAAAAGAATTGAATTTTCGCTAAAATTATCCGTTTTCGTTGCTTTCTTCGCTTAGAATTTTATTAAATATGGGAAACCAAGGCAAAATAGAGGAAAAAAATTGAATTTGCGCTAAAATTATCCGGTTTCGCTGCTTTTTTCGCTTAGAATTTGATTAAATGAGGGAAATAATGGCAAAAATGTGGAAGAAAATTGAATTTGCGCTAAAATTATCCGTTTTCGTTGCTTTTTTCGCTTAGAATTTGATTAAATGTGGGAAATAATGGCAAAATTGAGGAAAAAAATTGAATTTTCGCTAAAATTGTCCGTTTTCGTTGCTTTTTTCGCATAGAATTTGATTAAATGTTGGAAATTAAGGCCAAATTGAGGAAAAAATTGAATTTACGCTAAAATTATCCGTTTTCTTTGCTTTTTTCGCTTAGAATTGGATTAATTGTGGGAAATAAAGGCAATATTGAGGAAAAAATTGAATTTTCGCTAAAATTATCCGTTTTCGTTGCTTTTTTCGCTTAGAATTTGATTAAATGTGGGAAATAAAGGAAAAATTGAGGAAAAAAATTGAGGTTTCGCTAAAATTATCCGTTTTCGTTGCTTTTTTCGCTTAGAAATTGATTACATGAGGGATATAAAGGCAAAATTGAAAAAAAAAATTGAATTTTCGCTAAAATTATCCGTTTTCGTTGCTTTTTTCGCTAAGAATTTGATTAAATGTGGGAAATAAAGGCAAAATTGAGGAAAAAAATTGAATTTTCGCAAAAATTATCCGTTTTCGTTGCTTTTTTCGCTTAGAATTTTATTAAATGTGGGAAATCAATGCAAAATTGAAGAAAAACATTGAATTTGTGCTAAAAGAATCCGTTTTCGTTGCTCTTTTCGCTTAGAATTTGATTAAATGAGGGAAATAATGGCAAAATTGAGGAAAAAAATTGAATTTGCGCTAAAATTATCCGTATTCGTTGCTTTTTTCGCTTAGAATTTGATTAAATGTGCGTAATACAGGAAAAATTGAGAAAAAAATTGAATTTTCGCTAAAATTATCCGTTTTCGTTGCTTTTTTAGCTTAGAATTTGTTTAAATGTGGGAAATAAAGGCAAAATTGAGGAAAAAATTGAATTTGAGCTTAAATTATCCGTTTTCGTTGCTTTTTTCGCTTAGAATTTGATTAAATGTGGAAAATAAAGGAAAATTGAGGAAGAAAATTGAATTTTCGGTAAAATTATCCGTTTTCGTTGCTTTTTTCGCTTAGAATTTGATAAAACGTGGGAAATAAAGGCAAAATTGAGGAAAAAAATTGAATTTTCGCTAAAATTATCCGTTCTAGTTGCTTTTTTCCCTTAGAATTTGATTAAATGTGGGAAATAAAGGGAAAATTGAAAAAAAAATTTAATTTTTGCTTAAATTATCCGTTTTCGTTGCTTTTTTCGCTTAGAATTTGATTAAATGTGGGAAATAAAGGCAAAATTGAGGAAAAAAATTGAGTTTTCGCTAAAATTATTCGTTTTCCTTGCTTTTTTCGCTTAGAATTTGATTAAATGTTGAAAATAAAGGCAAAATTGAGGAAAAAATTGAATTTGCGCTAAAATTATCCGTTTTCGTTGCTTATTTCGCTTAGATTTTGATTAAATGTTGGAAATAACGACAAAATTGAGGAAAAAAATTGAATTTTAGCTAAAATTATCCGTTTTCGTTGCTTTTTTCGCTTAGAATTTGATTAAATGTGGGAAATAAAGGCAAAATTGAGGAAAAAAATTAAATTTTTCGCTAAAATTATCCGTTTTCGTTGCTTTTTTCGCTTAGAATTTGATTAAATGTGGGAAATAAAGGCAAAATTGAGGAAAAAAATTGAATTTTGCTATAATTATCCGTTTTCGTTGCTTTCTTCGCTTAGAATTTGATTAAATGTGGGAAATCAAGGCAAAATGGAGGAAAAAAATTGAATTTTCGCTAAAATTATCCGTTTTCGTTGCTTTTTTAGCTTAGAATTTGATTAAATGTGGGAAATAAAGGCAAAATTGAGGAAAAAATTGAATTTGTGCTTAAATTATCCGTTTTCGTTGCTTTTTTCGCTTAGAAATTTATTAAAAGTGGTAAATAAAGGCAAAATAGAAGAAACAAATTGAATTTGCGCTAAGATTATCCGTTTTCGTTGCTTTTTTCGCTTAGAATTTGATTAAATGTGGAAAATAAAGGAAAATTGAGGCAGAAAATTGAATTTTCGCTAAAATTATCCGGTTTCATTGCTTTTTTCGCTTAGAATTTGATAAAATGTGGGAAACCAAGGCAAAATAGAGGAAAAAAATTGAATTTGCGCTAAATTTATCCGTTTTCGTAGCTTTTTTGCTTAGAATTTGATTAAATGTATGAAATAAAGGGAAAATTGAGGAAAAAAATTGAATTTTCGCTAAAATTATCCGTTTTCGTTGCTTATTTCGCTTAGATTTTGATTAAATGTGGGAAATTAAGAAAAAATTGAGGAAAAAAGTCGAATTTTAGCTAAAATTATCCGTTTTCGTTGCTTTTTTTCTTAGAATTTGATTAAATGTGGGAAATAAAGGCAAAATTGAGAAAAAAAATTGAATTTTGCTAAAATTATCCGTTTTCGTTGCTTTCTTCGCTTAGAATTTGATTAAATGTGGGAAATCAAGGCAAAATTGAGGAAAAAAATTGAATTTACGCTAAAATTATCCGTTTTCTTTGCTTTTTTCGCTTAGAATTGGATTAATTGTGGGAAATAAAGGCAAAATTGAGGAAAAAATTGAATTTGCGATAAAATTATCTGTTTTCGTTGCTTTTTTCGCTTAGAATTTGATTAAATGTGGGAAATAATGGCAAAATTGAGGAAAAAAATTGAATTTACGCTAAAATTATCCGTTTTCTTTGCTTTTTTCGCTTAGAATTGGATTAATTGTGGGAAATAAAGGCAAAATTGAGGAAAAAATTGAATTTTCGCTAAAATTATCCGTTTTCGTTGCTTTTTTCGCTTAGAATTTGATTAAATGTGGGAAATAAAGGCAAAATTGAGGAAAAAAATTGAGGTTTCGCTAAAATTATCCGTTTTCGTTGCTTTTTTCGCTTAGAAATTGATTACATGAGGGATATAAAGGCAAAATTGAAAAAAAAAATTGAATTTTCGCTAAAATTATCCGTTTTCGTTGCTTTTTTCGCTGAGAATTTGATTAAATGTGGGAAATAAAGGCAAAATTGAGGAAAAAAATTGAATTTTCGCAAAAATTATCCGTTTTCGTTGCTTTTTTCGCTTAGAATTTTATTAAATGTGGGAAATCAATGCAAAATTGAAGAAAAACATTGAATTTGTGCTAAAAGTATCCGTTTTCGTTGCTCTTTTCGCTTAGAATTTGATTAAATGAGGGAAATAATGGCAAAATTGAGGAAAAAAATTGAATTTGCGCTAAAATTATCCGTATTCGTTGCTTTTTTCGCTTAGAATTTGATTAAATGTGCGTAATACAGGAAAAATTGAGGAAAAAATTGAATTTTCGCTAAAATTATCCGTTTTCGTTGCTTTTTTAGCTTAGAATTTGTTTAATTGTGGGAAATAAAGGCAAAATTGAGGAAAAAATTGAATTTGAGCTTAAATTATCCGTTTTCGTTGCTTTTTTCGCTTAGAAATTTATTAAATGTGGGAAATAAAGGCAAAATTGAGGAAAAGAATTGAATTTTCTCTAAAATTATCCGTTTTCGTTGCTTTCTTCGCTTAGAATTTTATTAAATATGGGAAACCAAGGCAAAATAGAGGAAAAAAATTGAATTTGCGCTAAAATTATCCGGTTTCGCTGCTTTTTTCGCTTAGAATTTGATTAAATGAGGGAAATAATGGCAAAAATGTGGAAGAAAATTGAATTTGCGCTAAAATTATCCGTTTTCGTTGCTTTTTTCGCTTAGAATTTGATTAAATGTGGGAAATAATGGCAAAATTGAGGAAAAAAATTGAATTTTCGCTAAAATTGTCCGTTTTCGTTGCTTTTTTCGCATAGAATTTGATTAAATTTTGGAAATTAAGGCAAAATTGAGGAAAAAATTGAATTTACGCTAAAATTATCCGTTTTCTTTGCTTTTTTCGCTTAGAATTGGATTAATTGTGGGAAATAAAGGCAATATTGAGGAAAAAATTGAATTTTCGCTAAAATTATCCGTTTTCGTTGCTTTTTTCGCTTAGAATTTGATTAAATGTGGGAAATAAAGGAAAAATTGAGGAAAAAAATTGAGGTTTCGCTAAAATTATCCGTTTTCGTTGCTTTTTTCGCTTAGAAATTGATTACATGAGGGATATAAAGGCAAAATTGAAAAAAAAAATTGAATTTTCGCTAAAATTATCCGTTTTCGTTGCTTTTTTCGCTGAGAATTTGATTAAATGTGGGAAATAAAGGCAAAATTGAGGAAAAAAATTGAATTTTCGCAAAAATTATCCGTTTTCGTTGCTTTTTTCGCTTAGAATTTTATTAAATGTGGGAAATCAATGCAAAATTGAAGAAAAACATTGAATTTGTGCTAAAAGAATCCGTTTTCGTTGCTCTTTTCGCTTAGAATTTGATTAAATGAGGGAAATAATGGCAAAATTGAGGAAAAAAATTGAATTTGCGCTAAAATTATCCGTATTCGTTGCTTTTTTCGCTTAGAATTTGATTAAATGTGCGTAACACAGGAAAAATTGAGAAAAAAATTGAATTTTCGCTAAAATTATCCGTTTTCGTTGCTTTTTTAGCTTAGAATTTGTTTAAATGTGGGAAATAAAGGCAAAATTGAGGAAAAAATTGAATTTGAGCTTAAATTATCCGTTTTCGTTGCTTTTTTCGCTTAGAAATTTATTAAATGTGGTAAATAAAGGCAAAATAGAAGAAAAAAATTGAATTTGCGCTAAGATTATCCGTTTTCGTTGCTTTTTTCGCTTAGAATTTGATTAAATGTGGAAAATAAAGGAAAATTGAGGAAGAAAATTGAATTTTCGGTAAAATTATCCGTTTTCGTTGCTTTTTTCGCTTAGAATTTGATAAAACGTGGGAAATAAAGGCAAAATTGAGGAAAAAAATTGAATTTTCGCTAAAATTATCCGTTCTAGTTGCTTTTTTCCCTTAGAATTTGATTAAATGTGGGAAATAAAGGGAAAATTGAAAAAAAAATTTAATTTTTGCTTAAATTATCCGTTTTCGTTGCTTTTTTCGCTTAGAATTTGATTAAATGTGGGAAATAAAGGCAAAATTGAGGAAAAAAATTGAGTTTTCGCTAAAATTATTCGTTTTCCTTGCTTTTTTCGCTTAGAATTTGATTAAATGTTGAAAATAAAGGCAAAATTGAGGAAAAAATTGAATTTGCGCTAAAATAATCCGTTTTCGTTGCTTATTTCGCTTAGATTTTGATTAAATGTTGGAAATAACGACAAAATCGAGGAAAAAAATTGAATTTTAGCTAAAATTATCCGTTTTCGTTGCTTTTTTCGCTTAGAATTTGATTAAATGTGGGAAATAAAGGCAAAATTGAGGAAAAAAATTAAATTTTCGCTAAAATTATCCGTTTTCGTTGCTTTTTTCGCTTAGAATTTGATTAAATGTGGGAAATAAAGGCAAAATTGACGAAAAAAATTGAATTTTGCTATAATTATCCGTTTTCGTTGCTTTCTTCGCTTAGAATTTGATTAAATGTGGGAAATCAAGGCAAAATTGAGGAAAAAAATTGAATTTTCGCTAAAATTATCCGATTTCGTTGCTTTTGTCGCTTAGAATTTGATTAAATGTGTGAAATAAAGGGAAAATGGAGGAAAAAAATTGAATTTTCGCTAAAATTATCCGTTTTCGTTGCTTTTTTAGCTTAGAATTTGATTAAATGTGGAAAATAAAGGAAAATTGAGGAAGAAAATTGAATTTTCGGTAAAATTATCCGTTTTCGTTGCTTTTTTCGCTTAGAATTTGATAAAACGTGGGAAATAAAGGCAAAATTGAGGAAAAAAATTGAATTTTCGCTAAAATTATCCGTTCTAGTTGCTTTTTTCCCTTAGAATTTGATTAAATGTGGGAAATAAAGGGAAAATTGAAAAAAAAATTTAATTTTTGCTTAAATTATCCGTTTTCGTTGCTTTTTTCGCTTAGAATTTGATTAAATGTGGGAAATAAAGGCAAAATTGAGGAAAAAAATTGAGTTTTCGCTAAAATTATTCGTTTTCCTTGCTTTTTTCGCTTAGAATTTGATTAAATGTTGAAAATAAAGGCAAAATTGAGGAAAAAATTGAATTTGCGCTAAAATTATCCGTTTTCGTTGCTTATTTCGCTTAGATTTTGATTAAATGTTGGAAATAACGACAAAATTGAGGAAAAAAATTGAATTTTAGCTAAAATTATCCGTTTTCGTTGCTTTTTTCGCTTAGAATTTGATTAAATGTGGGAAATAAAGGCAAAATTGAGGAAAAAAATTAAATTTTCGCTAAAATTATCCGTTTTCGTTGCTTTTTTCGCTTACAATTTGATTAAATGTGGGAAATAAAGGCAAAATTGAGGAAAAAAATTGAATTTTGCTATAATTATCCGTTTTCGTTGCTTTCTTCGCTTAGAATTTGATTAAATGTGGGAAATCAAGGCAAAATGGAGGAAAAAAATTGAATTTTCGCTAAAATTATCCGTTTTCGTTGCTTTTTTAGCTTAGAATTTGATTAAATGTGGGAAATAAAGGCAAAATTGAGGAAAAAATTGAATTTGTGCTTAAATTATCCGTTTTCGTTGCTTTTTTCGCTTAGAAATTTATTAAAAGTGGTAAATAAAGGCAAAATAGAAGAAACAAATTGAATTTGCGCTAAGATTATCCGTTTTCGTTGCTTTTTTCGCTTAGAATTTGATTAAATGTGGAAAATAAAGGAAAATTGAGGCAGAAAATTGAATTTTCGCTAAAATTATCCGGTTTCATTGCTTTTTTCGCTTAGAATTTGATAAAATGTGGGAAACCAAGGCAAAATAGAGGAAAAAAATTGAATTTGCGCTAAATTTATCCGTTTTCGTAGCTTTTTTGCTTAGAATTTGATTAAATGTATGAAATAAAGGGAAAATTGAGGAAAAAAATTGAATTTTCGCTAAAATTATCCGTTTTCGTTGCTTATTTCGCTTAGATTTTGATTAAATGTGGGAAATTAAGAAAAAATTGAGGAAAAAAGTCGAATTTTAGCTAAAATTATCCGTTTTCGTTGCTTTTTTTCTTAGAATTTGATTAAATGTGGGAAATAAAGGCAAAATTGAGAAAAAAAATTGAATTTTGCTAAAATTATCCGTTTTCGTTGCTTTCTTCGCTTAGAATTTGATTAAATGTGGGAAATCAAGGCAAAATTGAGGAAAAAAATTGAATTTACGCTAAAATTATCCGTTTTCTTTGCTTTTTTCGCTTAGAATTGGATTAATTGTGGGAAATAAAGGCAAAATTGAGGAAAAAATTGAATTTGCGATAAAATTATCTGTTTTCGTTGCTTTTTTCGCTTAGAATTTGATTAAATGTGGGAAATAATGGCAAAATTGAGGAAAAAAATTGAATTTACGCTAAAATTATCCGTTTTCTTTGCTTTTTTCGCTTAGAATTGGATTAATTGTGGGAAATAAAGGCAAAATTGAGGAAAAAATTGAATTTTCGCTAAAATTATCCGTTTTCGTTGCTTTTTTCGCTTAGAATTTGATTAAATGTGGGAAATAAAGGCAAAATTGAGGAAAAAAATTGAGGTTTCGCTAAAATTATCCGTTTTCGTTGCTTTTTTCGCTTAGAAATTGATTACATGAGGGATATAAAGGCAAAATTGAAAAAAAAAATTGAATTTTCGCTAAAATTATCCGTTTTCGTTGCTTTTTTCGCTGAGAATTTGATTAAATGTGGGAAATAAAGGCAAAATTGAGGAAAAAAATTGAATTTTCGCAAAAATTATCCGTTTTCGTTGCTTTTTTCGCTTAGAATTTTATTAAATGTGGGAAATCAATGCAAAATTGAAGAAAAACATTGAATTTGTGCTAAAAGTATCCGTTTTCGTTGCTCTTTTCGCTTAGAATTTGATTAAATGAGGGAAATAATGGCAAAATTGAGGAAAAAAATTGAATTTGCGCTAAAATTATCCGTATTCGTTGCTTTTTTCGCTTAGAATTTGATTAAATGTGCGTAATACAGGAAAAATTGAGGAAAAAATTGAATTTTCGCTAAAATTATCCGTTTTCGTTGCTTTTTTAGCTTAGAATTTGTTTAATTGTGGGAAATAAAGGCAAAATTGAGGAAAAAATTGAATTTGAGCTTAAATTATCCGTTTTCGTTGCTTTTTTCGCTTAGAAATTTATTAAATGTGGGAAATAAAGGCAAAATTGAGGAAAAGAATTGAATTTTCGCTAAAATTATCCGTTTTCGTTGCTTTCTTCGCTTAGAATTTTATTAAATATGGGAAACCAAGGCAAAATAGAGGAAAAAAATTGAATTTGCGCTAAAATTATCCGGTTTCGCTGCTTTTTTCGCTTAGAATTTGATTAAATGAGGGAAATAATGGCAAAAATGTGGAAGAAAATTGAATTTGCGCTAAAATTATCCGTTTTCGTTGCTTTTTTCGCTTAGAATTTGATTAAATGTGGGAAATAATGGCAAAATTGAGGAAAAAAATTGAATTTTCGCTAAAATTGTCCGTTTTCGTTGCTTTTTTCGCATAGAATTTGATTAAATTTTGGAAATTAAGGCAAAATTGAGGAAAAAATTGAATTTACGCTAAAATTATCCGTTTTCTTTGCTTTTTTCGCTTAGAATTGGATTAATTGTGGGAAATAAAGGCAATATTGAGGAAAAAATTGAATTTTCGCTAAAATTATCCGTTTTCGTTGCTTTTTTCGCTTAGAATTTGATTAAATGTGGGAAATAAAGGAAAAATTGAGGAAAAAAATTGAGGTTTCGCTAAAATTATCCGTTTTCGTTGCTTTTTTCGCTTAGAAATTGATTACATGAGGGATATAAAGGCAAAATTGAAAAAAAAAATTGAATTTTCGCTAAAATTATCCGTTTTCGTTGCTTTTTTCGCTGAGAATTTGATTAAATGTGGGAAATAAAGGCAAAATTGAGGAAAAAAATTGAATTTTCGCAAAAATTATCCGTTTTCGTTGCTTTTTTCGCTTAGAATTTTATTAAATGTGGGAAATCAATGCAAAATTGTAGAAAAACATTGAATTTGTGCTAAAAGAATCCGTTTTCGTTGCTCTTTTCGCTTAGAATTTGATTAAATGAGGGAAATAATGGCAAAATTGAGGAAAAAAATTGAATTTGCGCTAAAATTATCCGTATTCGTTGCTTTTTTCGCTTAGAATTTGATTAAATGTGCGTAACACAGGAAAAATTGAGAAAAAAATTGAATTTTCGCTAAAATTATCCGTTTTCGTTGCTTTTTTAGCTTAGAATTTGTTTAAATGTGGGAAATAAAGGCAAAATTGAGGAAAAAATTGAATTTGAGCTTAAATTATCCGTTTTCGTTGCTTTTTTCGCTTAGAAATTTATTAAATGTGGTAAATAAAGGCAAAATAGAAGAAAAAAATTGAATTTGCGCTAAGATTATCCGTTTTCGTTGCTTTTTTCGCTTAGAATTTGATTAAATGTGGAAAATAAAGGAAAATTGAGGAAGAAAATAAAATTTTCGGTAAAATTATCCGTTTTCGTTGCTTTTTTCGCTTAGAATTTGATAAAACGTGGGAAATAAAGGCAAAATTGAGGAAAAAAATTGAATTTTCGCTAAAATTATCCGTTCTAGTTGCTTTTTTCCCTTAGAATTTGATTAAATGTGGGAAATAAAGGGAAAATTGAAAAAAAAATTTAATTTTTGCTTAAATTATCCGTTTTCGTTGCTTTTTTCGCTTAGAATTTGATTAAATGTGGGAAATAAAGGCAAAATTGAGGAAAAAAATTGAGTTTTCGCTAAAATTATTCGTTTTCCTTGCTTTTTTCGCTTAGAATTTGATTAAATGTTGAAAATAAAGGCAAAATTGAGGAAAAAATTGAATTTGCGCTAAAATAATCCGTTTTCGTTGCTTATTTCGCTTAGATTTTGATTAAATGTTGGAAATAACGACAAAATTGAGGAAAAAAATTGAATTTTAGCTAAAATTATCCGTTTTCGTTGCTTTTTTCGCTTAGAATTTGATTAAATGTGGGAAATAAAGGCAAAATTGAGGAAAAAAATTAAATTTTCGCTAAAATTATCCGTTTTCGTTGCTTTTTTCGCTTAGAATTTGATTAAATGTGGGAAATAAAGGCAAAATTGACGAAAAAAATTGAATTTTGCTATAATTATCCGTTTTCGTTGCTTTCTTCGCTTAGAATTTGATTAAATGTGGGAAATCAAGGCAAAATTGAGGAAAAAAATTGAATTTTCGCTAAAATTATCCGATTTCGTTGCTTTTGTCGCTTAGAATTTGATTAAATGTGTGAAATAAAGGGAAAATGGAGGAAAAAAATTGAATTTTCGCTAAAATTATCCGTTTTCGTTGCTTTTTTAGCTTAGAATTTGATTAAAACTGGGAAATAAAGGCAAAATTGAGGAAAAAATTGAATTTGTGATTAAATTATCCGTTTTCGTTGCTTTTTTCGCTTAGAAATTTATTAAAAGTGGTAAATAAAGGCAAAATAGAAGAAAAAAATTGAATTTGCGCTAAGATTATCCGTTTTCGTTGCTTTTTTCGCTTAGAATTTGATTAAATGTGGAAAATAAAGGAAAATTGAGGCAGAAAATTGAATTTTCGCTAAAATTATCCGGTTTCATTGCTTTTTTCGCTTAGAATTTGATAAAATGTGGGAAACCAAGGCAAAATAGAGGAAAAAAATTGAATTTGCGCTAAGATTATCCGTTTTCGTTGCTTTTTTCGCTTAGAATTTGATTAAATGTGGAAAAGAAAGGCAAAAATGAGGAAGAAAATTGAATTTGCGCTAAAATTATCCGTTTTCGTTGAATTTTTCGCTTAGAATTTGATTAAATGTGGGAAATAATGGCAAAATTGAGGAAAAAAATTGAATTTTCGCTAAAATTATCCGTTTTCGTTGCTTTTTTCGCATAGAATTTGATTAAATGTTGGAAATTAAGGCAAAATTGAGGAAAAAATTGAATTTGCGCTAACATTATCCGTTTTCTTTGCTTTTTTCGCTAAACATTTGATAAAATGTGGGAAATTAAGGCAAAACTGAGGAAAAAAATTGAATTTGCGCTAAAATTATCATTTTTCGTTGCTTTTTTCGCTTAAAAATTGATTAAATGTGGGAAATAATGGCAAAATTGAGCAAAAAAATTGAATTTTCTCTAAAATTATTCGTTTTCTATGCTTTTTTCGCCTAGAATATTATTAAATGTGGGAAATAAAGGCAAAATTGAGGAAAAAAATTGAATTTGCGCTAAATTTATCCGTTTTCGTTGCTTTTTTGCTTAGAATTTGATTAAATGTATGAAATAAAGGGAAAATTGAGGAAAAAAATTGAATTTTCGCTAAAATTATCCGTTTTCGTTGCTTATTTCGCTTAGATTTTGATTAAATGTGGGAAATAAAGAAAAAATTGAGGAAAAAAATTGAATTTTAGCTAAAATTATCCGTTTTCGTTGCTTTTTTTCTTAGAATTTGATTAAATGTGGGAAATAAAGGCAAAATTGAGGAAAAAAATTGAGTTTTCGCTAAAATTATTCGTTTTCCTTGCTTTTTTCGCTTAGAATTTGATTAAATGTTGAAAATAAAGGCAAAATTGAGGAAAAAATTGAATTTGCGCTAAAATAATCCGTTTTCGTTGCTTATTTCGCTTAGATTTTGATTAAATGTTGGAAATAACGACAAAATTGAGGAAAAAAATTGAATTTTAGCTAAAATTATCCGTTTTCGTTGCTTTTTTCGCTTAGAATTTGATTAAATGTGGGAAATAAAGGCAAAATTGAGGAAAAAAATTAAATTTTCGCTAAAATTATCCGTTTTCGTTGCTTTTTTCGCTTAGAATTTGATTAAATGTGGGAAATAAAGGCAAAATTGACGAAAAAAATTGAATTTTGCTATAATTATCCGTTTTCGTTGCTTTCTTCGCTTAGAATTTGATTAAATGTGGGAAATCAAGGCAAAATTGAGGAAAAAAATTGAATTTTCGCTAAAATTATCCGATTTCGTTGCTTTTGTCGCTTAGAATTTGATTAAATGTGTGAAATAAAGGGAAAATGGAGGAAAAAAATTGAATTTTCGCTAAAATTATCCGTTTTCGTTGCTTTTTTAGCTTAGAATTTGATTAAAACTGGGAAATAAAGGCAAAATTGAGGAAAAAATTGAATTTGTGATTAAATTATCCGTTTTCGTTGCTTTTTTCGCTTAGAAATTTATTAAAAGTGGTAAATAAAGGCAAAATAGAAGAAAAAAATTGAATTTGCGCTAAGATTATCCGTTTTCGTTGCTTTTTTCGCTTAGAATTTGATTAAATGTGGAAAATAAAGGAAAATTGAGGCAGAAAATTGAATTTTCGCTAAAATTATCCGGTTTCATTGCTTTTTTCGCTTAGAATTTGATAAAATGTGGGAAACCAAGGCAAAATAGAGGAAAAAAATTGAATTTGCGCTAAGATTATCCGTTTTCGTTGCTTTTTTCGCTTAGAATTTGATTAAATGTGGAAAAGAAAGGCAAAAATGAGGAAGAAAATTGAATTTGCGCTAAAATTATCCGTTTTCGTTGAATTTTTCGCTTAGAATTTGATTAAATGTGGGAAATAATGGCAAAATTGAGGAAAAAAATTGAATTTTCGCTAAAATTATCCGTTTTCGTTGCTTTTTTCGCATAGAATTTGATTAAATGTTGGAAATTAAGGCAAAATTGAGGAAAAAATTGAATTTGCGCTAACATTATCCGTTTTCTTTGCTTTTTTCGCTAAACATTTGATAAAATGTGGGAAATTAAGGCAAAACTGAGGAAAAAAATTGAATTTGCGCTAAAATTATCATTTTTCGTTGCTTTTTTCGCTTAAAAATTGATTAAATGTGGGAAATAATGGCAAAATTGAGCAAAAAAATTGAATTTTCTCTAAAATTATTCGTTTTCTATGCTTTTTTCGCCTAGAATATTATTAAATGTGGGAAATAAAGGCAAAATTGAGGAAAAAAATTGAATTTGCGCTAAATTTATCCGTTTTCGTTGCTTTTTTGCTTAGAATTTGATTAAATGTATGAAATAAAGGGAAAATTGAGGAAAAAAATTGAATTTTCGCTAAAATTATCCGTTTTCGTTGCTTATTTCGCTTAGATTTTGATTAAATGTGGGAAATAAAGAAAAAATTGAGGAAAAAAATTGAATTTTAGCTAAAATTATCCGTTTTCGTTGCTTTTTTTCTTAGAATTTGATTAAATGTGGGAAATAAAGGCAAAATTGAGAAAAAAAATTGAATTTTGCTAAAATTATCCGTTTTCGTTGCTTTCTTCGCTTAGAATTTGATTAAATGTGGGAAATCAAGGCAAAATTGAGGAAAAAAATTGAATTTGCGATAAAATTATCTGTTTTCGTTGCTTTTTTCGCTTAGAATTTGATTAAATGTGGGAAATAATGGCAAAATTGAGGAAAAAAATTGAATTTACGCTAAAATTATCCGTTTTCTTTGCTTTTTTCGCTTAGAATTGGATTAATTGTGGGAAATAAAGGCAAAATTGAGGAAAAATTGAATTTACGCTAAAATTATCCGTTTTCTTTGCTTTTTTCGCTTAGAATTTGATTAAATGTGGGAAATAAAGGCAAAATTGAGGAAAAAAATTGAGGTTTCGCTAAAATTATCCGTTTTCGTTGCTTTTTTCGCTTAGAAATTGATTACATGAGGGATATAAAGGCAAAATTGAAAAAAAAAATTGAATTTTCGCTAAAATTATCCGTTTTCGTTGCTTTTATCGCTGAGAATTTGATTAAATGTGGGAAATAAAGGCAAAATTGAGGAAAAAAATTGAATTTTCGCAAAAATTATCCGTTTTCGTTGCTTTTTTCGCTTAGAATTTTATTAAATGTGGGAAATCAATGCAAAATTGAAGAAAAACATTGAATTTGTGCTAAAAGTATCCGTTTTCGTTGCTCTTTTCGCTTAGAATTTGATTAAATGAGGGAAATAATGGCAAAATTGAGGAAAAAAATTGAATTTGCGCTAAAATTATCCGTATTCGTTGCTTTTTTCGCTTAGAATTTGATTAAATGTGCGTAATACAGGAAAAATTGAGGAAAAAATTGAATTTTCGCTAAAATTATCCGTTTTCGTTGCTTTTTTAGCTTAGAATTTGTTTAATTGTGGGAAATAAAGGCAAAATTGAGGAAAAAATTGAATTTGAGCTTAAATTATCCGTTTTCGTTGCTTTTTTCGCTTAGAAATTTATTAAATGTGGGAAATAAAGGCAAAATTGAGGAAAAGAATTGAATTTTCGCTAAAATTATCCGTTTTCGTTGCTTTCTTCGCTTAGAATTTTATTAAATATGGGAAACCAAGGCAAAATAGAGGAAAAAAATTGAATTTGCGCTAAAATTATCCGGTTTCGCTGCTTTTTTCGCTTAGAATTTGATTAAATGAGGGAAATAATGGTAAAAATGTGGACGAAAATTGAATTTGCGCTAAAATTATCCGTTTTCGTTGCTTTTTTCGCTTAGAATTTGATTAAATGTGGGAAATAATGGCAAAATTGAGGAAAAAAATTGAATTTTCGCTAAAATTGTCCGTTTTCGTTGCTTTTTTCGCATAGAATTTGATTAAATGTTGGAAATTAAGGCAAAATTGAGGAAAAAATTGAATTTACGCTAAAATTATCCGTTTTCTTTGCTTTTTTCGCTTAGAATTGGATTAATTGTGGGAAATAAAGGCAATATTGAGGAAAAAATTGAATTTTCGCTAAAATTATCCGTTTTCGTTGCTTTTTTCGCTTAGAATTTGATTAAATGTGGGAAATAAAGGAAAAATTGAGGAAAAAAATTGAGGTTTCGCTAAAATTATCCGTTTTCGTTGCTTTTTTCGCTTAGAAATTGATTACATGAGGGATATAAAGGCAAAATTGAAAAAAAAAATTGAATTTTCGCTAAAATTATCCGTTTTCGTTGCTTTTTTCGCTGAGAATTTGATTAAATGTGGGAAATAAAGGCAAAATTGAGGAAAAAAATTGAATTTTCGCAAAAATTATCCGTTTTCGTTGCTTTTTTCGCTTAGAATTTTATTAAATGTGGGAAATCAATGCAAAATTGAAGAAAAACATTGAATTTGTGCTAAAAGAATCCGTTTTCGTTGCTCTTTTCGCTTAGAATTTGATTAAATGAGGGAAATAATGGCAAAATTGAGGAAAAAAATTGAATTTGCGCTAAAATTATCCGTATTCGTTGCTTTTTTCGCTTAGAATTTGATTAAATGTGCGTAATACAGGAAAAATTGAGGAAAAAATTGAATTTTCGCTAAAATTATCCGTTTTCGTTGCTTTTTTAGCTTAGAATTTGTTTAAATGTGGGAAATAAAGGCAAAATTGAGGAAAAAATTGAATTTGAGCTTAAATTATCCGTTTTCGTTGCTTTTTTCGCTTAGAAATTTATTAAATGTGGTAAATAAAGGCAAAATAGAAGAAAAAAATTGAATTTGCGCTAAGATTATCCGTTTTCGTTGCTTTTTTCGCTTAGAATTTGATTAAATGTGGAAAATAAAGGAAAATTGAGGAAGAAAATTGAATTTTCGTTAAAATTATCCGTTTTCGTTGCTTTTTTCGCTTAGAATTTGATAAAACGTGGGAAATAAAGGCAAAATTGAGGAAAAAAATTGAATTTTCGCTAAAATTATCCGTTCTAGTTGCTTTTTTCCCTTAGAATTTGATTAAATGTGGGAAATAAAGGGAAAATTGAAAAAAAAAAATAATTTTTGCTTAAATTATCCGTTTTCGTTGCTTTTTTCGCTTAGAATTTGATTAAATGTGGGAAATAAAGGCAAAATTGAGGAAAAAAATTGAGTTTTCGCTAAAATTATTCGTTTTCGTTGCTTATTTCGCTTAGATTTTGATTAAATGTTGGAAATAACGACAAAATTGAGGAAAAAAATTGAATTTTAGCTAAAATTATCCGTTTTCGTTGCTTTTTTCGCTTAGAATTTGATTAAATGTTGAAAATAAAGGCAAAATTGAGGAAAAAATTGAATTTGCGATAAAATTATCCGTTTTCGTTGCTTATTTCGCTTAGATTTTGATTAAATGTTGGAAATAACGACAAAATTGAGGAAAAAAATTGAATTTTAGCTAAAATTATCCGTTTTCGTTGCTTTTTTCGCTTAGAATTTGATTAAATGTGGGAAATAAAGGCAAAATTGAGGAAAAAAATTAAATTTTCGCTAAAATTATCCGTTTTCGTTGCTTTTTTCGCTTAGAATTTGATTAAATGTGGGAAATAAAGGCAAAATTGACGAAAAAAATTGAATTTTGCTATAATTATCCGTTTTCGTTGCTTTCTTCGCTTAGAATTTGATTAAATGTGGGAAATCAAGGCAAAATTGAGGAAAAAAATTGAATTTGCGCTAAAATTATCCGTTTTCGTTGCTTTTTTCGCTTAGAATTTGATTAAATGTGGGAAATAAAGGCAAAATTGAGGAAAAAAATTGAGTTTTCGCTAAAATTATTCGTTTTCCTTGCTTTTTTCGCTTAGAATTTGATTAAATGTTGAAAATAAAGGCAAAATTGAGGAAAAAATTGAATTTGCGCTAAAATTATCCGTTTTCGTTGCTTCTTTCGCTTAGATTTTGATTAAATGTTGGAAATAACGACAAAATTGAGGAAAAAAATTGAATTTTAGCTAAAATTATCCGTTTTCGTTGCTTTTTTCGCTTAGAATTTGATTAAATGTGGGAAATAATGGCAAAATTGAGGAAAAAAATTCAATTTACTTTAAAATTATCCGTTTTCTTTGCTTTTTTCGCTTAGATTTTGATTAAGTGTGGGAAATAAAGGCAAAATTGAGGATAAAAATTGAATTTGCGCTAAAATTATCCGTTTTCGTTGCTTTTTTCGCTTAGAATTTGATTAAATGTGGGAAATAATGGCAAAATTGAGGAAAAAAATTGAATTTTCGCTAAAATTATCCGTTTTCGTTGCTTTTTTCGCTAAGAATTTGATTAAATGTTGGAAATAAAGGCAAAATTGAGGAAAAAATTGAATTTGCGCTAAAATAATCCGTTTTCTTTGCTTTTTTCGCTAAAAATTTGATAAAATGTGGGAAATTAAGGCAAAACTGAGGAAAAAAATTGAATTTGCGCTAAAATTATCATTTTTCGTTGCTTTTTTCGCTTAGAAATTGATTAAATGTGGGAAATAATGGCAAAATTGAGGAAAAAATTTGAATTTTCGCTAAAATTATTCGTTTTCGATGCTTTTTTCGCCTAGAATATTATTAAATGTGGGAAATAAAGGCAAAATTGAGGAAAAAAATTGATTATGCGCTAAAATTATCCGTTTTCGTTGCTTTTTTGCTTAGAATTTGATTAAATGTATGAAATAAAGGGAAAATTGAGGAAAAAAATTAAATTTTCGCTAAAATTATCCGTTTTCGTTGCTTATTTCGCTTAGAATTTGATTAAATGTGGGAAATAAAGACAAAATTGAGGAAAAAAATTGAATTTTAGCTAAAATTATCCGTTTTCGTTGCTTTTTTCGCTTAGAATTTGATTAAATGTGGGAAATAAAGGCGAAATTGAGGAAATAAATTGAATTTTGCTAAAATTATCCGTTTTCGTTGCTTTCTTCGCTTAGAATTTGATTAAATGTGGGAAATCAAGGCAAAATTGAGGAAAAAAATTGAATTTGCGCTAAAATTATCGGTTTTCGTTGCTTTTTTCGCTTAGAATTTGATTAAATGTGGGAAATAATGGCAAAATTGAGGTAAAAAATTGAATTTACGCTAAAATTATCCGTTTTCTTTGCTTTTTTCGCTTAGAATTGGATTAAATGTGGGAAATAAAGGCAATAATGAGGAAAAAATTGAATTTTCGCTAAAATTATCCGTTTTCGTTTCTTTTTTCGCTTAAAATTTGATTAAATGTGGGAAATAAAGGCAAAATTGAGGAAAAAAATTAAGTTTCGCTAAAATTATCCGTTTTCGTTGCTTTTTCGCTTAGAATTTGATTACATGAGGGATATAAAGGCAAAATTGAGGAAAAAAATTGAATTTGCGCTAAGATTATCCGTTTTCGTTGCTTTTATCGCTTAGAATTTGATTAAATGTGGAAAATAAAGGAAAATTGAGGAAGAAAATTGAATTTTCGCTAAAATTATCCGTTTTCGTTGCTTTTTTCGCTTAGAATTTGATAAAACGTGGGAAATAAAGGCAAAATTGAGGAAAAAAATTGAATTTTCGCTAAAATTATCCGTTCTCGTTGCTTTTTTCCCTTAGAATTTGATTAAATGTGGGAAATAAAGGAAAAATTGAAAAAAAGATTTAATTTTTGCTTAAATTATCCGTTTTTGTTGATTTTTTCGCTTAGAATTTGATTAAATGTGGGAAATAAAGGCAAAATTGAGGAAAAAATTGAATTTTCGTTAAAATTATCCGTTTTCGTTGCTTTTTTCGCAAAGAATTTGATTAAATGGTGGAAATAAAGCAAAATTGACGAAAAAAATTGAGTTTTCGCTAAAATTATTCGTTTTCGTTGCTTTTTTCGCTTAGAATTTGATTAAATGTTGAAAATAAAGGCAAAATTGAGGAAAAAATTGAATTTGCGCTAAAATTATCCGTTTTCTTTGCTTTTTTCGCTAAAAATTTGATAAAATGTGGGAAATTTAGGCAAAACTGAGGATAAAAATTGAATTTACCCTAAAATTATCATTTTTCGTTGCTTTTTTCGATAAGAATTTGATAAAATGTGGGAAATAAAGGCAAAATAGAGGAAAAAATTTGAATTTGCGCTAAGATTATCCGTTTTCGTAGCATTTTTCGCTTAGAATTTGATTAAATGTGGAAAATAAATGCAAAATTGAGGAAGAAAATTGAATTTGCGCTAAATTTATCCGTTTTCGTAGCTTTTTTGCTTAGAATTTGATTAAATGTATGAAATAAAGGGAAAATTGAGGAAAAAAATTGAATTTTCGCTAAAATTATCCGTTTTCGTTGCTTATTTCGCTTAGATTTTGATTAAATGTGGGAAATAAAGAAAAAATTGAGGAAAAAAGTTGAATTTTAGCTAAAATTATCCGTTTTCGTTGCTTTTTTTCTTAGAATTTGATTAAATGTGGGAAATAAAGGCAAAATTGAGAAAAAAAATTGAATTTTGCTAAAATTATCCGTTTTCGTTGCTTTCTTCGCTTAGAATTTGATTAAATGTGGGAAATCAAGGCAAAATTGAGGAAAAAAATTGAATTTGCGATTAAATTATCTGTTTTCGTTGCTTTTTTCGCTTAGAATTTGATTAAATGTGGGAAATAATGGCAAAATTGAGGAAAAAAATTGAATTTACGCTAAAATTATCCGTTTTCTTTCCTTTTTTCGCTTAGAATTGGATTAATTGTGGGAAATAAAGGCAAAATTGAGGAAAAAATTGAATTTTCGCTAAAATTATCCGTTTTCGTTGCTTTTTTCGCTTAGAATTTGATTAAATGTGGGAAATAAAGGCAAAATTGAGGAAAAGAATTGAATTTTCGCTAAAATTATCCGATTTCGTTGCTTTCTTCGCTTAGAATTTGATTACATGAGGGATATAAAGGCAAAATTGAGGAAAAAAAATTGAATTTGCGCTAAGATTATCCGTTTTCGTTGCTTTTTTCGCTTAGAATTTGATTAAATGTGGAAAATAAAGGAAAATTGAGGAAAAAAATTGAATTTTCGCTAAAATTATCCGTTCTCGTTGCTTTTTTCCCTTAGAATTTGATTAAATGTGGGAAATAAAGGGAAAATTGAAAAAAAGATTTAATTTTTGCTTAAATTATCCGTTTTTGTTGATTTTTTCGCTTAGAATTTGATTAAATGTGGGAAATAAAGGCAAAATTGAGGAAAAAATTGAATTTTCGTTAAAATTATCCGTTTTCGTTGCTTTTTTCGCAAAGAATTTGATTAAATGGTGGAAATAAAGCAAAATTGACGAAAAAAATTGAGTTTTCGCTAAAATTATTCGTTTTCGTTGCTTTTTTCGCTTAGAATTTGATTAAATGTTGAAAATAAAGGCAAAATTGAGGAAAAAATTGAATTTGCGCTAAAATTATCCGTTTTCTTTGCTTTTTTCGCTAAAAATTTGATAAAATGTGGGAAATTTAGGCAAAACTGAGGATAAAAATTGAATTTTCCCTAAAATTATCATTTTTCGTTGCTTTTTTCGATAAGAATTTGATAAAATGTGGGAAATAAAGGCAAAATAGAGGAAAAAATTTGAATTTGCGCTAAGATTATCCGTTTTCGTAGCATTTTTCGCTTAGAATTTGATTAAATGTGGAAAATAAAGGCAAAATTGAGGAAGAAAATTGAATTTGCGCTAAATTTATCCGTTTTCGTAGCTTTTTTGCTTAGAATTTGATTAAATGTATGAAATAAAGGGAAAATTGAGGAAAAAAATTGAATTTTCGCTAAAATTATCCGTTTTCGTTGCTTATTTCGCTTAGATTTTGATTAAATGTGGGAAATAAAGAAAAAATTGAGGAAAAAAGTTGAATTTTAGCTAAAATTATCCGTTTTCGTTGCTTTTTTTCTTAGAATTTGATTAAATGTGGGAAATAAAGGCAAAATTGAGAAAAAAAATTGAATTTTGCTAAAATTATCCGTTTTCGTTGCTTTCTTCGCTTAGAATTTGATTAAATGTGGGAAATCAAGGCAAAATTGAGGAAAAAAATTGAATTTGCGATAAAATTATCTGTTTTCGTTGCTTTTTTCGCTTAGAATTTGATTAAATGTGGGAAATAATGGCAAAATTGAGGAAAAAAATTGAATTTACGCTAAAATTATCCGTTTTCTTTGCTTTTTTCGCTTAGAATTGGATTAATTGTGGGAAATAAAGGCAAAATTGAGGAAAAAATTGAATTTTCGCTAAAATTATCCGTTTTCGTTGCTTTTTTCGCTTAGAATTTGATTAAATGTGGGAAATAAAGGCAAAATTGAGGAAAAAAATTGAGGTTTCGCTAAAATTATCCGTTTTCGTTGCTTTTTTTGCTTAGAAATTGATTACATGAGGGATATAAAGGCAAAATTGAAAAAAAAAATTGAATTTTCGCTAAAATTATCCGTTTTCGTTGCTTTTTTCGCTGAGAATTTGATTAAATGTGGGATATAAAGGCAAAATTGAGGAAAAAAATTGAATTTTCGCAAAAATTATCCGTTTTCGTTGCTTTTTTCGCTTAGAATTTTATTAAATGTGGGAAATCAATGCAAAATTGAAGAAAAACATTGAATTTGTGCTAAAAGTATCCGTTTTCGTTGCTCTTTTCGCTTAGAATTTGATTAAATGAGGGAAATAATGGCAAAATTGAGGAAAAAAATTGAATTTGCGCTAAAATTATCCGTATTCGTTGCTTTTTTCGCTTAGAATTTGATTAAATGTGCGTAATACAGGAAAAATTGAGGAAAAAATTGAATTTTCGCTAAAATTATCCGTTTTCGTTGCTTTTTTAGCTTAGAATTTGTTTAAATGTGGGAAATAAAGGCAAAATTGAGGAAAAAATTGAATTTGAGCTTAAATTATCCGTTTTCGTTGCTTTTTTCGCTTAGAAATTTATTAAATGTGGGAAATAAAGGCAAAATTGAGGAAAAGAATTGAATTTTCGCTAAAATTATCCGTTTTCGTTGCTTTCTTCGCTTAGAATTTTATTAAATATGGGAAACCAAGGCAAAATAGAGGAAAAAAATTGAATTTGCGCTAAAATTATCCGGTTTCGTTGCTTTTTTCGCTTAGAATTTGATTAAATGAGGGAAATAATGGCAAAAATGAGGAAGAAAATTGAATTTGCGCTAAAATTATCCGTTTTCGTTGCTTTTTTCGCTTAGAATTTGATTAAATGTGGGAAATAATGGCAAAATTGAGGAAAAAAATTGAATTTTCGCTAAAATTATCCGTTTTCGTTGCTTTTTTCGCATAGAATTTGATTAAATGTTGGAAATTAAGGCAAAATTGAGGAAAAAATTGAATTTACGCTAATATTATCCGTTTTCTTTGCTTTTTTCGCTTAGAATTGGATTAATTGTGGGAAATAAAGGCAATATTGAGGAAAAAATTGAATTTTCGCTAAAATTATCCGTTTTCGTTGCTTTTTTCGCTTAGAATTTGATTAAATGTGGGAAATAAAGGCAAAATTGAGGAAAAAAATTGAGGTTTCGCTAAAATTATCCGTTTTCGTTGCTTTTTTCGCTTAGAAATTGATTACATGAGGGATATAAAGGCAATATTGAAAAAAAAAATTGAATTTTCGCTAAAATTATCCGTTTTCGTTGCTTTTTTCGCTGAGAATTTGATTAAATGAGGGAAAGAAAGGCAAAATTGAGGAAAAAAATTGAATTTTCGCAAAAATTATCCGTTTTCGTTGCTTTTTTCGCTTAGAATTTTATTAAATGTGGGAAATCAATGCAAAATTGAAGAAAAACATTGAATTTGTGCTAAAAGTTTCCGTTTTCGTTGCTCTTTTCGCTAAGAATTTGATTAAATGAGGGAAATAATGGCAAAATTGAGGAAAAAAATTGAATTTGCGCTAAAATTATCCGTATTCGTTGCTTTTTTCGCTTAGAATTTGATTAAATGTGCGTAATACAGGAAAAATTGAGGAAAAAATTGAATTTTCGCTAAAATTATCCGTTTTCGTTGCTTTTTTAGCTTAGAATTTGTTTAAATGTGGGAAATAAAGGCAAAATTGAGGAAAAAATTGAATTTGAGCTTAAATTATCCGTTTTCGTTGCTTTTTTCGCTTAGAAATTTATTAAATGTGGTAAATAAAGGCAAAATAGAAGAAAAAAATTGAATTTGCGCTAAGATTATCCGTTTTCGTTGCTTTTTTCGCTTAGAATTTGATTAAATGTGGAAAATAAAGGAAAATTGAGGAAGAAAATTGAATTTTCGGTAAAATTATCCGTTTTCGTTGCTTTTTTCGCTTAGAATTTGATAAAACGTGGGAAATAAAGGCAAAATTGAGGAAAAAAATTGAATTTTCGCTAAAATTATCCGTTCTAGTTGCTTTTTTCCCTTAGAATTTGATTAAATGTGGGAAATAAAGGGAAAATTGAAAAAAAAATTTAATTTTTGCTTAAATTATCCGTTTTCGTTGCTTTTTTCGCTTAGAATTTGATTAAATGTGGGAAATAAAGGCAAAATTGAGGAAAAAAATTGAGTTTTCGCTAAAATTATTCGTTTTCCTTGCTTTTTTCGCTTAGAATTTGATTAAATGTTGAAAATAAAGGCAAAATTGAGGAAAAAATTGAATTTGCGCTAAAATTATCCGTTTTCGCTGCTTATTTCGCTTAGATTTTGATTAAATGTTGGAAATAACGACAAAATTGAGGAAAAAAATTGAATTTTAGCTAAAATTATCCGTTTTCGTTGCTTTTTTCGCTTAGAATTTGATTAAATGTGGGAAATAAAGGCAAAATTGAGGAAAAAAATTAAATTTTCGCTAAAATTATCCGTTTTCGTTGCTTTTTTCGCTTAGAATTTGATTAAATGTGGGAAATAAAGGCAAAATTGACGAAAAAAATTGAATTTTGCTATAATTATCCGTTTTCGTTGCTTTCTTCGCTTAGAATTTGATTAAATGTGGGAAATCAAGGCAAAATTGAGGAAAAAAATTGAATTTGCGCTAAAATTATCCGTTTTCGTTGCTTTTTTCGCTTAGAATTTGATTAAATGTGGGAAATAATGGCAAAATTGAGGAAAAAAATTCAATTTACTTTAAAATTATCCGTTTTCTTTGCTTTTTTCGCTTAGATTTTGATTAAGTGTGGGAAATAAAGGCAAAATTGAGGATAAAAATTGAATTTGCGCTAAAATTATCATTTTTCGTTGCTTTTTTCGCTTAGAAATTGATTAAATGTGGGAAATAATGGCAAAATTGAGGAAAAAAATTGAATTTTCGCTAAAATTATTCGTTTTCGATGCTTTTTTCGCCTAGAA
Organism: Sympetrum striolatum; assembly: GCA_947579665.1. Taxonomy (NCBI): domain Eukaryota; kingdom Metazoa; phylum Arthropoda; class Insecta; order Odonata; family Libellulidae; genus Sympetrum; species Sympetrum striolatum. Next base: position 85,554,437 of record OX388346.1, read on the forward strand.
TATTATTAAATGTGGGAAATAAAGGCAAAATTGAGGAAAAAAATTGATTTTGCGCTAAAATTATCCGTTTTCTTTGCTTTTTTGCTTAGAATTTGATTAAATGTATGAAATAAAGGGAAAATTGAGGAAAAAAATTAAATTTTCGCTAAAATTATCCGTTTTCGTTGCTTATTTCGCTTAGAATTTGATTAAATGTGGGAAATAAAGACAAAATTGAGGAAAAAAATTGAATTTTAGCTAAAATTATCCGTTTTCGTTGCTTTTTTCGCTTAGAATTTGATTAAATGTGGGAAATAAAGGCGAAATTGAGGAAAAAGTTGAATTTTGCTAAAATTATCCGTTTTCGTTGCTTTCTTCGCTTAGAATTTGATTAAATGTGGGAAATCAAGGCAAAATTGAGGAAAAAAATTGAATTTGCGCTAAAATTATCGGTTTTCGTTGCTTTTTTCGCTTAGAATTTGATTAAATGTGGGAAATAATGGCAAAATTGAGGTAAAAAATTGAATTTACGCTAAAATTATCCGTTTTCTTTGCTTTTTTCGCTTAGAATTGGATTAAATGTGGGAAATAAAGGCAATAATGAGGAAAAAATTGAATTTTCGCTAAAATTATCCGTTTTCGTTTCTTTTTTCGCTTAGAATTTGAGTAAATGTGGGAAATAAAGGCAAAATTGAGGAAAAAAATTGAAGTTTCGCTAAAATTATCCGTTTTCGTTGCTTTTTTCGCTTAGAATTTGATTACATGAGGGATATAAAGGCAAAATTGAGGAAAAAAATTGAATTTGCGCTAAGATTATCCGTTTTCGTTGCTTTTTTCGCTTAGAATTTGTTTAAATGTGGAAAATAAAGGAAAATTGAGGAAGAAAATTGAATTTTCGCTAAAATTATCCGTTTTCGTTGCTTTTTTCGCTTAGAATTTGATAAAACGTGGGAAATAAAGGCAAAATTGAGGAAAAAAATTGAATTTTCGCTAAAATTATCCGTTCTCGTTGCTTTTTTCCCTTAGAATTTGATTAAATGTGGGAAATAAAGGGAAAATTGAAAAAAAGATTTAATTTTTGCTTAAATTATCCGTTTTTGTTGATTTTTTCGCTTAGAATTTGATTAAATGTGGGAAATAAAGGCAAAATTGAGGAAAAAATTGAATTTTCGTTAAAATTATCCGTTTTCGTTGCTTTTTTCGCAAAGAATTTGATTAAATGGTGGAAAAAAGCAAAATTGACGAAAAAAATTGAGTTTTCGCTAAAATTATTCGTTTTCGTTGCTTTTTTCGCTTAGAATTTATTAAATGTTGAAAATAAAGGCAAAATTGAGGAAAAAATTGAATTTGCGCTAAAATTATCCGTTTTCTTTATTTTTTTCGCTAAAAATTTGATAAAATGTGGGAAATTTAGGCAAAACTGAGGATAAAAATTGAATTTTCCCTAAAATTATCATTTTTCGTTGCTTTTTTCGATAAGAATTTGATAAAATGTGGGAAATAAAGGCAAAATAGAGGAAAAAATTTGAATTTGCGCTAAGATTATCCGTTTTCGTTGCATTTTTCGCTTAGAATTTGATTAAATGTGGAAAATAAAGGCAAAATTGAGGAAGAAAATTGAATTTGCGCTAAATTTATCCGTTTTCGTAGCTTTTTTGCTTAGAATTTGATTAAATGTATGAAATAAAGGGAAAATTGAGGAAAAAAATTGAATTTTCGCTAAAATTATCCGTTTTCGTTGCTTATTTCGCTTAGATTTTGATTAAATGTGGGAAATAAAGAAAAAATTGAGGAAAAAAATTGAATTTTAGCTAAAATTATCCGTTTTCGTTGCTTTTTTTCTTAGAATTTGATTAAATGTGGGAAATAAAGGCAAAATTGAGAAAAAAAATTGAATTTTGCTAAAATTATCCGTTTTCGTTGCATTCTTCGCTTAGAATTTGATTAAATGTGGGAAATCAAGGCAAAATTGAGGAAAAAAATTGAATTTGCGATAAAATTATCTGTTTTCGTTGCTTTTTTCGCTTAGAATTTGATTAAATGTGGGAAATAATGGCAAAATTGAGGAAAAAAATTGAATTTACGCTAACATTATCCGTTTTCTTTGCTTTTTTCGCTTAGAATTGGATTAATTGTGGGAAATAAAGGCAAAATTGAGGAAAAAATTGAATTTTCGCTAAAATTATCCGTTTTCGCTTAGATTTTGATTAAATGTTGGAAATAACGACAAAATTGAGGAAAAAAATTGAATTTTAGCTAAAATTATCCGTTTTCGTTGCTTTTTTCGCTTAGAATTTGATTAAATGTGGGAAATAAAGGCAAAATTGAGGAAAAAAATTAAATTTTCGCTAAAATTATCCGTTTTCGTTGCTTTTTTCGCTTAGAATTTGATTAAATGTGGGAAATAAAGGCAAAATTGACGAAAAAAATTGAATTTTGCTATAATTATCCGTTTTCGTTGCTTTCTTCGCTTAGAATTTGATTAAATGTGGGAAATCAAGGCAAAATTGAGGAAAAAAATTGAATTTGCGCTAAAATTATCCGTTTTCGTTGCTTTTTTCGCTTAGAATTTGATTAAATGTGGGAAATAATGGCAAAATTGAGGAAAAAAATTCAATTTACTTTAAAATTATCCGTTTTCTTTGCTTTTTTCGCTTAGATTTTGATTAAGTGTGGGAAATAAAGGCAAAATTGAGGATAAAAATTGAATTTGCACTAAAATTATCCGTTTTCGTTGCTTTTTTCGCTTAGAATTTGATTAAATGTGGAAAATAATGGCAAAATTGAGGAAAAAAATTGAATTTTCGCTAAAATTATCCGTTTTCGTTGCTTTTTTCGCTAAGAATTTGATTAAATGTGGAAATAAAGGCAAAATTGAGGAAAAAATTGAATTTGCGCTAAAATAATCCGTTTTCTTTGCTTTTTTCGCTAAAAATTTGATAAAATGTGGGAAATTAAGGCAAAACTGAGGAAAAAAATTGAATTTGCGCTAAAATTATCATTTTTCGTTGCTTTTTTCGCTTAGAAATTGATTAAATGTGGGAAATAATGGCAAAATTGAGGAAAAAAAATTGAATTTTCGCTAAAATTATTCGTTTTCGATGCTTTTTTCGCCTAGAATATTATTAAATGTGGGAAATAAAGGCAAAATTGAGGAAAAAAATTGATTTTGCGCTAAAATTATCCGTTTTCCTTTGCTTTTTTGCTTAGAATTTGATTAAATGTATGAAATAAAGGGAAAATTGAGGAAAAAAATAAATTTTCGCTAAAATTATCCGTTTTCGTGCTTATTTCGCTTAGAATTTGATTAAATGTGGGAAATAAAGACAAAATTGAGGAAAAAAATTGAATTTTAGCTAAAATTATCCGTTTTCGTTGCTTTTTTTCGCTTAGAATTTGATTAAATGTGGGAAATAAAGGCGAAATTGAGGAAAAAGTTGAATTTTGCTAAAATTATCCGTTTTCGTTGCTTTCTTCGCTTAGAATTGATTAAATGTGGGAAATCAAGGCAAAATTGAGGAAAAAAATTGAATTTGTGCTAAAATTATCGGTTTTCGTTGCTTTTTTCGCTTAGAATTTGATTAAATGTGGGAAATAATGGCAAAATTGAGGTAAAAAATGGAATTTACGCTAAAATTATCCGTTTTCTTTGCTTTTTTCGCTTAGAATTGGATTAAAGTGGGAAATAAAGGCAATAATGAGGAAAAAATTGAATTTCGCTAAAATTATCCGTTTTCGTTTCTTTTTTCGCTTAGAATTTGATTAAATGTGGGAAATAAAGGCAAAATTGAGGAAAAAATTGAAGTTTCGCTAAAATTATCCGTTTTCGTTGCTTTTTTCGCTTAGAATTTGATTACATGAGGGATATAAAGGCAAAATTGAGGAAAAAAATTGAATTTGCGCTAAGATTATCCGTTTTCGTTGCTTTTTTCGCTTAGAATTTGGATTAAATGTGGAAAATAAAGGAAAATTGAGGAAGAAAATTGAATTTTCGCTAAAATTATCCGTTTTCGTTGCTTTTTTCGCTTAGAATTTGATAAAACGTGGGAAATAAAGGCAAAATTGAGGAAAAAAATTGAATTTTCGCTAAAATTATCCGTTCTCGTTGCTTTTTTCCCTTAGAATTTGATTAAATGTGGGAAATAAAGGGAAAATTGAAAAAAAGATTTAATTTTTGCTTAAATTATCCGTTTTTGTTGATTTTTTCGCTTAGACTTGATTAAATGTGGGAAATAAAGGCAAAATTGAGGAAAAAATTGAATTTTCGTTAAAATTATCCGTTTTCGTGCTTTTTTCGCAAAGAATTTGATTAAATGGTGGAAAAAAGCAAAATTGACGAAAAAAATTGAGTTTTCGCTAAAATTATTCGTTTTCGTTGCTTTTTTCGCTTAGAATTTGATTAAATGTTGAAAATAAAGGCAAAATTGAGGAAAAAATTGAATTTGCGCTAAAATTATCCGTTTTCTTTGCTTTTTTCGCTAAAAATTTGATAAAATGTGGGAAATTTAGGCAAAACTGAGGATAAAATTGAATTTTCCCTAAAATTATCATTTTTTCGTTGCTTTTTTCGTTAAGAATTTGATAAAATGTGGGAAATAAAGGCAAAATAGAGGAAAAAATTTGAATTTGCGCTAAGATTATCCGTTTTCGTTGCATTTTTCGCTTAGAATTTGATTAATGTGGAAAATAAAGGCAAAATTGAGGAAGAAAATTGAATTTGCGCTAAATTATCCGTTTGCGTAGCTTTTTGCTAAGAATTTGATTAAATGTATGAAATAAAGGGAAAATTGAGGAAAAAAATTGAATTTTCGCTAAAATTATCCGTTTTCGTTGCTTATTTCGCTTAGATTTTGATTAAATGTGGGAAATAAAGAAAAAATTGAGGAAAAAAATTGAATTTTAGCTAAAATTATCCGTTTTCGTTGCTTTTTTTCTTAGAATTGATTAAATGTGGGAAATAAAGGCAAAATTGAGAAAAAAAATTGAATTTTGCTAAAATTATCCGTTTTCGTTGCATTCTTCGCTTAGAATTTGATTAAATGTGGGAAATCAAGGCAAAATTGAGGAAAAAAAATTGAATTTGCGATAAAATTATCTGTTTTCGTTGCTTTTTTCGCTTAGAATTTGATTAAATGTGGGAAATAATGGCAAAATTGAGGAAAAAAATTGAATTTACGCTAAAATTATCCGTTTCTTGCTTTTTTCGCTTAGAATTGGATTAATTGTGGGAAATAAAGGCAAATTGAGGAAAAAATGGAATTTTCGCTAAAATTATCCGTTTTCGTTGCTTTTTTCGCTTAGAATTTGATTAAATGTGGGAAATAAAGACAAAATTGAGGAAAAAAATTGAGGTTTCGCTAAAATTATCCGTTTTCGTTGCTTTTTTCGCTTAGAAATTGATTACATGAGGGATATAAAGGCAAAATTGAAAAAAAAATTGAATTTTCGCTAAAATTATCCGTTTTCGTTGCTTTTTTCGCTGAGAATTTGATTAAATGTGGGAAATAAAGGCAAAATTGAGGAAAAAAATTGAATTTTCGCAAAAATTATCCGTTTCGTTGCTTTTTTCGCTTAGAATTTTATTAAATGTGGGAAATCAATGCAAAATTGAAGAAAAACATTGAATTTGTGCTAAAAGTATCCGTTTCGTTGCTCTTTTCGCTTAGAATTTGATTAAATGAGGGAAATAATGGCAAAATTGAGGAAATAAATTGAATTTGCGCTAAAATTATCCGTATTCGTGCTTTTTTTCGCTTAGAATTTGATTAAATGTGCGTAATACAGGAAAAATTGAGGAAAAAATTGAATTTTCGCTAAAATTATCCGTTTTCGTTGCTTTTTTAGCTTAGAATTTGTTTAAATGTGGGAAATAAAGGCAAAATTGAGGAAAAAATTGAATTTGAGCTTAAATTATCCGTTTTCGTTCCTTTTTTCGCTTAGAAATTTATTAAATGTGGGAAATAAAGGCAAAATTGAGGAAAAGAATTGATTTTCGCTAAAATTATCCGTTTTCGTTGCTTTCTTCGCTTAGAATTTTATTAAATATGGGAAACCAAGGCAAAATAGAGGAAAAAAAATGAATTTGCGCTAAAATTATCCGGTTTCGTTGCTTTTTTCGCTTAGAATTTGATTAAATGAGGGAAATAATGGCAAAAATGAGGAAGAAAATTGAATTTGCGCTAAAATTATCCGTTTTCGTTGCTTTTTTCGCTAGAATTTGATTAAATGTGGGAAATAATGGCAAAATTGAGGAAAAAAATTGAATTTTCGCTAAAATTATCCGTTTTCCTTGCTTTTTTCGCTTAGAATTGGATTAATTGTGGGAAATAAAGGCAAAATTGAGGAAAAAATTGAATTTACGCTAAAAATTACCGTTTTCTTTGCTTTTTTCGCTTAGAATTGGATTAATTGTGGGAAATAAAGGCAATATTGAGGAAAAAATTGAATTTTCCGCTAAAATTATCCGTTTTCGTTGCTTTTTTCGCTTAGAATTTGATTAAATGTGGGAAATAAAGGCAAAATTGAGGAAAAAAATTGAGGTTTCGCTAAAATTATCCGTTTTCGTTGCTTTTTTCGCTTAGAAATTGATTACATGAGGGATATAAAGGCAAAATTGAAAAAAAAATTGAATTTTCGCTAAAATTATCCGTTTTCGTTGCTTTTTTCGCTGAGAATTTGATTAAATGTGTGAAATAAAGGCAAAATTGAGGAAAAAAATTGAATTTTCGCAAAATTATCCGTTTTCGTTGCTTTTTTTCGCTTAGAATTTATTAAATGTGGGAAATCAATGCAAAATTGAAGAAAACATTGAATTTGTGCTAAAAGTATCCGTTTTCGTTGCTCTTTTCGCTTAGTATTTGATTAAATGAGGGAAATAATGGCAAAATTGAGGAAAAAAATTGAATTTGCGCTAAAATTATCCGTATTCGTTGCTTTTTCGCTTAGAATTTGAGTAAATGTGCGTAATACAGGAAAAATTGAGGAAAAAATTGAATTTTCGCTAAAATTATCCGTTTTCGTTGCTTTTTTAGCTTAGAATTTGTTTAAATGTGGGAAATAAAGGCAAAATTGAGGAAAAAATTGAATTTGAGCTTAAATTATCCGTTTTTCGTTGCTTTTTTCGCTTAGAAATTTATTAAATGTGGTAAATAAAGGCAAAATAGAAGAAAAAAATTGAATTTGCGCTAAGATTATCCGTTTTCGTTGCTTTTTTCGCTTAGAATTTGATTAAATGTGGAAAAAAAAGGAAAATTGAGGAAGAAAATTGAATTTTCGGTAAAATTATCCGTTTTCGTTGCTTTTTTCGCTTAGAATTTGATAAAACGTGGGAAATAAAGGCAAAATTGAGGAAAAAAATTGAATTTTCGCTAAAATTATCCGTTCTAGTTGCTTTTTTCCCTTAGAAATTGATTAAATGTGGGAAATAAAGGGAAAATTGAAAAAAAAATTTAATTTTTGCTTAAATTATCCGTTTTCGTTGCTTTTTCGCTTAGAATTTTATTAAATGTGGGAAATAAAGGCAAAATTGAGGAAAAAAATTGAGTTTTCGCTAAAATTATTCGTTTTCCTTGCTTTTTCGCTTAGAATTTGATTAAATGTTGAAAATAAAGGCAAAATTGAGGAAAAAATTGAATTTGCGCTAAAATTATCCGTTTTCGTTGCTTATTTCGCTTAGATTTTGATTAAATGTTGGAAATAACGACAAAATTGAGGAAAAAAATTGAATTTTAGCTAAAATTATCCGGTTTCGTTGCTTTTTTCGCTTAGAATTTGATTAAATGTGGGAAATAAAGGCAAAATTGAGGAAAAAAATTAAATTTTTCGCTAAAATTATCCGTTTTCGTTGCTTTTTTTCGCTTAGAATTTGATTAAATGTGGGAAATAAAGGCAAAATTGACGAAAAAATTGAATTTTGCTATAATTATCCGTTTTCGTTGCTTTCTTCGCTTAGAATTTGATTAAATGTGGGAAATCAAGGGCAAAATTGAGGAAAAAAATT